>PKRV01000015.1:0-50146 GCA_003709505.1 Hyphantria cunea
GACCGGAGGCACATACCCCAACCCCTCAACCTGCTTCTACCCATCCCCCAAAGGCCGGTTACCCACTTGGGACTCTGCTGTTGCAAGTATCCATGGGCGTCTGCTCGTTGGCCCACTATTTCATTAAAAAAAAAAGTATGATAATATTTCTGATACACTTAGCATTTTAGTCCCAAGCTAAGCTTAATCATGTCGATCTATGCCACAGTTAGATATTTATCATGTTCATACTCAGAACTATGAATTTAGAAAACAATGTGCCTAGTTTGTGGCTTAGAAATAAATGTTGTAAGGCTTAAATCGAGAAAAGTAATTAAAGAAATCACATATTACTATTTACAATTAATATAAGGTTTACCCTAGTGTCGTGTACATCCGTGGCCTATATAGTTTAAAATGTTTTGGTGTGACGAAATACGACCGTAGCTATTTTAATAAGATATTTAAATGATATCCGTGTCACAACATATACCAATAGCCACGTAGAGGTAGGTTAGTATTACACTATCCAAAGAGCAAGAAACTATTTCAAATAATACATAATACGTAGCATAGCCTTGCTTTAGTCAGCGTGCTCGACGGAAAATGAGCGAAAGATATTATAGAATGTGTTATGTATATACAAATATGAATTCGGCTGGTAGTTTTCCGCTAGTTGGGCTCGAATTACTTGTGCCAAACACCCTACGTGTTAAATTTGAATACATACACCAAGAATAAGTTTTCAAAGAAATAAGGGAGCGTGAAATAATTATGAGTTTTGTAAGTTGAAGACGAGGTATGATTATATTAAAACTTTGTAACGTTTGTTTTTTAGCAACAATATCAAAGCAAAATAAAAATATTTTTGCATATTTATTTTCAGTATCAAAAATACTTTATGTGTAAGAATTTTCAGGAGAAGTTCGATTTTTGTAAGCTGTTCCCCCAGTAGCACCTGTTTTATGATCATTGTCTTTTTTTTTTATTTCAATTCAACTGGACTCAATGGGACTTGTTTTTTGTGGCAAAGATGACTTATCACGACTGTATCAATAGCGTGCCGAATCTATTTAGCGATATTTTGTACTAATTTACATACGGTTCGCCGGTATTTTCATACAGTATCACGTAGACACCACGTAGATTGAGTCGGTCTCAGCGTGATGATAAGTCTCCTTGAAATTAACTCTGGTTAGGTGTTGACGGCTTTTTTTTATCGTGCATGTAAAAAGCGTCAATATGGTAAAGGTAATAAAGGTAAAGGTGTAAAATACCTTTTAGAATAAAAAAACAGACCAAGTGAGAGTCAGATTTACGCACCGAAGGTTCTATACAAACCTGTAGGTATAATATATGATGTACCCTACAAGTTCTGATTCCCTTGCAAGTGTCGGAAATTTGCAGCATAAACGGGTGCATCTTTTGATTGTGTTGGCAGTTGTCAACAACCACCTCTACGCATTTCTGAGAAAAAGTTCTTTGATAGACAGACAGACGGACAACAAAGAGATCCTTTAAGGGATCAGTTTTTTGTCTTGTGAGGTACGGAACCCTAAAAACATTCAACATCGGTATCTCGATAGATAAATGGTTATTAGATAATTATATTTGTATGCATGTAATTCTAAACCTAAAATACACAATTCGTTATTTTGAATTTATGGATATTTCTATTAAATCACGACCCATTATGATAATACGTATATATGCACATATGTTTCTAGTTACTACAGTCGACGCCGACATCGAGAACATTATCAGTAATTGTTGTAATGGACTTACTTATCGTTAACATTCAATGTTTGCCTGGTCTAACTAATGGTTATTAAATACATTAGAAATGCAGATTTATGAAGATTCTACCATTTAGGTTTGATGAATGAGTTTGTGAATAACTATTCAATTTATCGATAAAGTAAAAAATCTGTCTAATAGTGTGTGTCTCTTATTTTCAGATGTCCAAGAGAATTACCAACTCAGTGTTGACTTCACCTACTTTTTCAGTTCTTATAATTTAACTCTACGACGAAAAAATAATTATTTTTTTAAAAATAACATCGTTTTCATATCTTTCTTTCTCTTATTATTTAATTTTCCTGTTAAAATACTTTTACAGCTTAATCCTTGAATAGTCGATATAAAGGCTATAGATTACCCTTTCATTAACTCAGTGGGATTAATAAAGTTGATGAAACCCAAAAAGACCGACACCTACTCCGCTTTATGTTTCTAAAAACAGTATATACACAAAGAATAAAATCAAAGCTAAATAAGAAACTAAACTCATAAATTCCTATCCAGTCCCTGCCTCTGATCATAGAAGAAGTAAGTTTTGCTATCGCTTGCATAAAATAGATAAGTTTTATGTGTATATAAAAATAAGGATGACTGGATACCCAGATAGCCAGCAAAGGAAATTTTTATATATTATAATAAATATACCCTAAAATTGGAAACCGATTTTATGACCGGCAACAGCATTCACCCCGACTCGTTGTGCACCGTTAATTAAATAGATATTGCGATGAAAAATCCTCGAGTCATACCATTAAAAGATATCGGCGAAAATTAAACCATTTTCATGTCATGTACCAATGAAATTAGGTAATGTAGGGCCAAATATCGGAGGATTGTGTGCAATCGTTTGTAATTTGTATGCGAGTTATAGCGTCACGTATTAGAACTATTAAAATAGCTGTGTCGATATCAAAGTTTGACCTAACCTCAACAGGCTAGTCACACTCAAAAGTGTCAAAAATATAAAATATGTTACTTCTTTGTTTATAAATTAGTATCACCTTAAACCCTCTAGCCAATATAAAAAGTCTGTAGCTAAGAAAAAAGATTAGAGTTTTCCCTCCTATGTCCAGCTATGGACTGCGATAGGCTGATGACAATGATTATGATGATGATGTTTTCCTTGGGCGCATGCGGTAGTTACGAGGCTTCCGCATAATCACGACAGATATTCAATTATACACAATTTGTTTTGTCACATAATAGCTATTAGCCTTCTAACTCCACCAGATTTTAAATTGTTCTTCTTATTTGGTTATAAAATCAAAGTTTTTTTTATCTGAAGCTGTAAAAGTGACTCTACTCCGCCTGATAGAATGCATGAGCAGGTTCCAAGAGAAGTGGTAACTATACTCATTATGAATGCAGACAACCTCATTATAACTTGATATTTAACGGTAAAGAAAAATAAATAATTTATTTCACACATTTCGTGAAAAGCAAAAAATCATTATCGCTTTCTTCAAGGCTGTAGTATCTCTCCGATCGACCGAGCCCACATGTGCGATGTAGCTTCCTCTCGACTGTATTTTACTTGTTACATGTGTGACGATCGTTTTCACCATTATTATGACACAAATTACTTATTTCTCATTACACTTATAATCAAATCTTGTTTTGGCAAAACTTGTTCAAGCAAACTCCTATTATGAGTAATAACAATGATAATGTTATGCGTTCGCTATAATAGATTATTTAAGTCGAAAACATAACCACCTATCTTATTATAATACAAGTTTGTGGTTTATCGTTGTCGTGCTCTGACGTTTATGATTGTTGGCTCCATTACCTCAGATATTTATTATTTTATCCACAGTTTTGTAAGAGATTCGTTAAAAGATTTAGAAATGTTGGGTATTGAAATTTGACTTAGTGAAATGAAATAACTAGAAATATACCTCTAAATAAGACTGAGAAGAAAGCGTCAAAGCGTCAAAACATCATACAGTAAATTCATAAACTAATTTTGAAGGAATAACGTTAAGTCTTCATCTTGGTATTAATCTGTTTGGAGTACCAAGATCGAGTAATTTGAACTTCAACTTATTACCGACCGGGTAGTTAATACTTGCAATTTGTCAGAGATGAAACGCAAATGATAGCTCCTTTTTCTTTAATTCTGAATTTTTATTTTCTTAATTTTGTTAGTAAAAAACTGGAAAGAGATTTATCCTCAACCTTCAAAATTTATAGAAACTATTCATCCTAATAAAAAAAAATGGACTAATTTTCTATTTATAGTTTTACATTTTTATTCCATCATAAATTCGTATTGTTATAAAAGGGATTAAACATGGTAACATGATATCATTAAGCACGGTGTAGTTTCTTACTATAAAGGCAAGCTAAACATAATCTATGGATTTAAGTCTAAAAGCCATATATTTGACAGTAATTTAATCACTTATTTTTCAAATAACATTATAGAAAAAATTGGAAACGGTTTTTTTAATAAGCGCTTGTAACATAAATATACATGTGGTTTTGGCTCGGTGTTGATAAATTAATACAGAACAGGAAAAAAAAAGTAATTTAAATGAAGAATGTCCTTGGTAAGTGGTATTAATAGGATGAAATATGTTCATTACAATCACAGCACAGCACACAACACAGCAGTATTAATTAAATTGATACAAAAAAGAAATGATTAATTTTCTACATCAACCTCTTTTGGCGATTTCATTAAACGTTTTTAATGTTTTGTATATTTGTTAATTAGATTTTTAACCTGTCCATTTATAATCGTTATTGATGCCAAAGAGCCTAAACCCCAGGGACAAGAAACTCGAAATTGATGCTTCAGTAGCTGATACTTTTTTGTCGAAAACTTCCACACGGAAATACTTTTTGTAAATTTAACCCTAATGGGGTAAAATATAGGATGAGTTTCAGAGTTGTAAACTCGTCACAGTCATCTCAATGCCTTTAACAAACTACTGTTCGATAAGAATTTTCTTCTCAAGCTAATACAGTAAGCTAGAACAGCTTACTGTATTAGCTCTTGGCAGTAATGTAGTAATGTTGTCATAATCATGTACTTAATAAAAATGATGATACAAAGAAACCCTAATTACTTCAGAAGCTGGTATTCAAATAAAATGGGTCAATAACCTAATCGATTATTACTGGAACCACAAATGCAGAGAAATCTTAAAATATACCTCAAGCAACTGACAAAATAAACGATGTTCATCTTTGTCTCTCACTTCTCAATTAATAACAATCAGTATCGCGTTGACTTTGCTCCTTTGGAGACGTCGAGGGTATGACACACTTCTCAGATCATTTGTCGCTGTCGTCAACACGCCAAAACCTAATCGTAATTAATTTCCCATGCATTGATCCACAGCCTTCTGTTTATTGTTCACCTACTAACTTGATAAGAAACGGTTGAGCATAAACAGAAGACAATGACATTGTGTACAAGTCGTTACGAGAGCAAATGGCTTTTAATCAAATAAATAAATTGTATTGAGACAACTAAACAAATTGTGTTTTCCTGATTGATTGTGGTAGATTGTGTACTTTTTGTGTTTGTGTGTGTGTGTGTGTGTGTGTGTGTGTGTGTGTGTGTGTGTGTGTGTGTGTGTGTGTGTGTGAGAGAGAGAGAGAGTGTGTGTGGTACTAGTAAGTATTTTATATGTTAGGGTGGGCATGATATTATATCATGGTGGAAGGGTGGGTATAGAGGTTTTTAGTCGGTTCCAGTCCGACATAACCGATCGATGGTATCCGATTGGATATTCGTACAAAAAAGGGTATAATGGACGGAAGGATAGTAAGTGATGCAAGTCTTGTGCTAAGCTTTGTATCCTTGCCTTATAGTTTTAGGTCTTTAATTAATAGAATTTTCACTCAGCTTTTTATTTAAAATGAACTGATACAACTGACACCACCTGAACAATCTAAACTCTCTTGCTTCGTGTCACAGACACTTAACTGACAGTTAAATGCGGACAGACTGACGGGAAGCGAAACTTGAACATAAGTTTCGACACAGTGGGATTCTCAGACAGCTCTCTCGGTTTTCCAGCGAAGCAGCAAATGTTTTCAGTATCACTCGGTTTCGGTAATCAATCAAGCTCACATGTCAACAGAGACTAAATTTGGACAACTATATCATCATCATCATCATCATCAGCCTATCGCAGTCCACTGCTGGACATAGGCCTCTCCAATTCCAATTCTACACTACGTTTGCCGAGACGCGGTCTCCACTCAAGAACTCGTTTACCCCAACGGTTATCGGTTCTTCGGCAAATGTGGCCAGCCCACTGCCACTTCAGCTTGCTAATCCTGTGGGCTACGTCGATGACCCTGGTTCTTTGTCGGATCACCTCGTTTCTAACTATATATAATACTATATTAAATTCTAGCTTTACTAGCTCCGTCCGCGTGTATGTTAGCTGTCGCGATAAAAAATTGCCTGTATCCATTCTCAAAAATCAAAATATCTCATTGACAAAATTAATGGTAATCGATGACGGTTTAGCCGTGAAATCTTTAGCGTTGACAGACAGACAGAGTTCCTTTCGAATTTATAATATTAGTATAGATAACTATATTTACTATGTTTGATCATATTTTTTCACGCTTTTATTTGTGAGTATTGTGTGTATTTAAATAGCACTCGTGTATTTTAATAGCACTAGTAAATAACCTTTTGCATTACATAATAATTCAAGAGAACTGATGTGTATAATTGCAAGGAAATTTCGCGTACAGACGAGCCTTAAATTTGGCATGCTTACGCATTGAAGAAATGCAGAACTCTGAAACTTTTAGACCCAATATGGAAATGAAGCCAAACTTAGTTAGTATGCTAGTGGACTTGTCATATTACTCAATTGTTTGTATATAATATAATATCTCTTTAAATTTTACTGACCAGTCAAATAAACCACAAAAAAAAATTGATCACCAAAGCCTATAATACAAAAAAAAACAATTTTTAGCCATTGTTTTTGCAGTTTCTTTTTCAAACAGTACTGAGATAGTTCAGTTTATGAGAATTTAATCTTTAAACCTTAAATTCCTAAACAACCTCTGGTTAGAGGCAGGCAATTTTTCAAATTCAAATGGTGTTTGATTTATGAACCATTATTTACGAGTCTCTACAACCGCTGGCATTATGCAACTGGTGGTGCGTAAAAACTGTTCAGTATTAACTCTTCTAAAAATTTCTTTAGAAAAACTACGATCTTTTTAAACAGGAAATTCTTTGATACCGATTGTTTGATTTAGTTGCTACAGAGCTTTTGGTAGTAGCTCATTCAAAATTTTTAGACTCTTTGGAAAATCCTACAATACAGTAGTACCTACTGAAACTTAATCTTAATTTTCTCTCATGACGTTACCAATTTACAGTCTTTGACACGTTTTAGGTCTTGCTCGTGGGAGATAAATAAAAAAGTAGCTGACTGCTTTACACAAAAAGCAAACGACAGTTGTAGTTATCGTTGTATGTCAACCACTAAAATTGCATTAAAATAAGAACAGTGTACAAGTAACATTAATGTTAGTTTCAACGATGTTGATTTCCCAACGGTGACTCCGTCTCTGGGCGAATTGTTTTACAAGTACAGATTTAGTTCTGTGCATGAACCACCAAACTTGTCTACTCGTACTCACTAGACGATTTACGAGTTGATTTTGTATTAGAAAACTTTTTTATTTGTGTTTACAGTCAGTTTGAATTACGGCTACGCGAACTTGACTCCAGCTGTTGTTTACTACAGAATCAAATAAGTAAAAATAGTGATGCAGGGCAGGTGTATTTCGTTTTATTTTGTAACTCCCACATCGAAAGAAACAGAACCATACTTTAAGACGATCTAATTATTCAAGAAGACAATTTACTAAGGAGCAAGTAAATTGGTATGTATTTATTATTTACGGTATATAAATATATATATATGTTACAAAGAAATAACTTAAACAAAGGAAAGCTTAACCCAAACATACTATAAAATAAAATGTATCCTATCTTCGACATATCGCATCAATACATTTCAATGGACCACCACATACAATTACACATATATATTTCACATTCAAGCAACTTAAGATATTGACCGAGATGTGATATCTTAACATACTAATAACATCATAAGATATTGAAACATATGTGGAGGAACGGGTGACATGTCCCTCCAACACAAAGGGAGGATCCTCCAACCAGGCGAGGTGATCATGCCTGGCGGGCCACTGCCCAACGGTTGATGTTGGGAAGTTGTATATATGTTAATCGGCGCGAGAACTTCTATTGCGCGATTTAGGATTGGTAGTTTCTTAGTTTTCTTCGTTGCTCCGTAGTTCGATGTTTCTTCGGTAGATGGCGCTGTTATATATTTTATGTTGTTGCGCGGTATGTGGAAGTCGCCACATCACTCCCCTCCAAGACCGGAGGTTGATATCTGGATGAGTCTGCTGTTGCGGAACTTGCCAGTTGCCAGGATTGAGTAGTTCCAGTGAGTCGGAACTGAGTGCCGCAAGTTCCAGTGAGTCGGAACTGAATGCCGCTAGTCCCAGTGAGTCGGGGCTGAAGTCCGCTGATCCCAGTGAGTCGGGATCGCATGCGGTGCGCGGTGCTGCGGTGAGGTCCCCAGTGAGTCGGGGCGATTGCTGCGTAGTGGCTGGCTGCTGCATAGACGGGAGAGAAATGCTCTGCTTACATGGACCGTAGTTGCAGTGTGCTGTGCCTAGACGCTGTTGAGGCCGTAGGGGTAAACCAGGCTAGAGCGGTCGCTTCCTGCATGTGGTGTATCCCTGTTGAGGCCGAGGTTGCTGGCTGGCTGAGACTTGCTGTGGGAGTGAACATGATGGTGGCGCTCTTGCTGTTGATCTGCTCCTACGAAGGCTGCTTCCAATCACGTCGGGGTCACCACTGTGGAGGAACGGGTGACATGTCCCTCCAACACAAAGGGAGGATCCTCCAACCAGGCGAGGTGATCATGCCTGGCGGGCCACTGCCCAACGGTTGATGTTGGGAAGTTGTATATATGTTAATCGGCGCGAGAACTTCTATTGCGCGGATTGGTAGTTTCTTAGTTTTCTTCGTTGCTCCGTAGTTCGATGTTTCTTCGGTAGATGGCGCTGTTATATATTTTATGTTGTTGCGCGGTATGTGGAAGTCGCCACACATATATTAACATAATCGGCAATATTTATCTGACGATAAAAGATAAATGAAATAAGAGAATGTCTTTTTTATACAACCTGTTTCAGTGGCATTTTTAAAGACAATAATAAGACCTTAAAGGGCATATTGTCTTTAAAATTCGTGAAATTTATGTATCTAAGAGGCACGAGATTGGCCTCACTCGGCAGTCAAGCTAATTATAATGTTTAAAAATTACACTGAATATTGATTATGAAGTCGTCCCTCAGTAAATAAGCTATCTCGCATGTGTGTATCTATTTTATATGTCTTCTTGAATTTAATTATGAAGTTCATCTAATTTAGCCCTTGGGTTTCTAAAGTATATGGGTAACTTTATTCTTAGGTGGACTTGGTAAATTTTTAATTCACCTACCTGTTTTTTGCCTCTTATATGGTCCCAGATCGAATTCACTGTCCCATTCCTCATGAGACAAGCTGACAAATAAGTCTAGCAGCAGCCAGTTTTGTGTCCTTTTCATGGCAAGAACTCTCTAAACACTAAGAACACTCTAAACAAGGAAAGAAACCGCCGACTCGCAAGACTTCTTCTGATAAAATAATGCATTTGAGATATACTATAGTATCTTCGCTGTGTGTGCTCCTTTAAGATAATATATTTTTATATTAGACGTTAAAATAAATATTAATTTCGTTGTGTGTGACGCGTTTTAGTGTGAAGAGGGGATTTTGAAGAATATTAGGGCGAAGCTTTGTGTACTAATAGGTAAGCATACATAATTTAAAGTATGACAATATTAATACGACAGCAGAAATATAATATATAGATAAACAGACACAGACAAATGTACATCTTTAGGGCCTGATCATTTAAGGGAGAAATAATGATCCCTGATTCTCCTCCCGAAAACATCCAGAGAAGAAGTACGTATTTCTAGCGGCAAGGCAATCCACAACCGCACAGCCGCAACACTGAAGGAGTTGATATAGCGACTTGTCCTATGGGAATGAGTTCGAAGGAGAGAGAGAAGAGGAAGAGCAACAAAGGTTACTTATTATAATAAATGTGTTACTTGTGTGTACTACTAAAATGTCCATGGTATGATTGTCTGGAAGAGATCGCCGTGAGCGATAAAACCGCCAATTGTTGTATTAATCTTTTTCGTGACTCATTTTATTTAGTGTTTTGTATTATTTACGCAATGAAGATAAATAAATAAATAAACTTGCGCAATTGTAAAAATTTTCTCATCCGTAAACAATTTTTTTCTGTTACCTCTCTTTGCGTACCGCTTAAGTAATGTTTTGATTTTACCACCGCATTCTTTTTTAAATATAATTGTATTTAAAAAAGAAGAAAGAATAAATGACCAGTGTGTCTCTTACAGGCTTCAAGTCCTAAGTCATTTTTTCAATTACGCGACATGGTTCTAGGTGCTGTCTTCATCTCCGAAATAAAATTATTTGCTTTCGGACAGGATTTCTTCGAATTCTTTCCCTTACTGCTTTGATTGCCTTTTTCGTGGATCGGACGGCCAGATCTTTTTCTGTCACAAACATACGAGGTTTTATTGTACCTATCAATAGCTTTGTACACAAACATTTGACTAATACCAAACGCATGGAGGATTTTAAAAATTATATATGGCTTCACACCAACTTTATTGTACCGCAATCACAGCGATTTGGTTCTCTTTATCACCCCACTCCATTTTCATATCATAAAATATCTTACAATTTATTGGCATGAAAATAAGAAAATACAATGATCAATCGTATAAAAATAACAGATTCCAAATTCAAAAGTAATATTTTGTTTTATTTTTAATTGTAACAGTTTAAGTAAGTATAAGAAAAATAAGGACAGTGAACTCTTACCTGAAAAAGTCGAAGTAGAACATTTTCATAAGTAAGAAATGTTATGTTTCAACCGGTTATTTCAACATTTTATAGTAATGCTTAACTTTTCTTCGCAATTTACGCAACTTGGTTCGACAGCACTTTTTGGTTTTAACAATAAAATACAAAATATATTATATTTTCATTCTTTTGTTTTTGTAGATAAGAAAATTATGTGTTGAAATATTTTTATTTTAATGTCTAATTTAGTTCAAAGACGTGAAGGTTTCATTTCAAAAATAAAAAAGAGACAATGCATTTAACGTATAATATATTTACAAAGCAAAAAGTATATATTTAGAGCAGGTCCAGTGAAAGCACCTAAGTTGGTCGTAACTTTGAGAATTTAATTTAGATACTACCAAATAATTTATATGCAAACCTTCTTGTTATATATAATACAGCATTTTTATGTTAGAATCCGCAAAGGTATAAGATATAAAGTATAAATCATTATTTTTTAGAGACAGATGAAGCTGTTAGCATAACGTTTAGTGATGTTAGCTTTTTTTTGTTTTTTAACGGAGGAAACCCTCATGGATGTCCTCTGCTCTGGGGAGAGGGCGAATCTCGTCAGCGAGAGGAGTGAGTTGTTTAACTCCCCTCGAGACTTCAAAGAGGGGCGCACAGGAACACTGCGCGCCGCCACCTCGTGTCCGGTCGCTTAGAGAGCGACGAACATTCCCTAGTCCGCCGACCCTAGACCCAGTTAAGGGGGCTGGTGGAGGTCAGCGTATGCCCTCCTCCGACGTCCGGTGCGCCTACTGTGGACCGAGAGAGAGGTCGGCTCTCCCTCTCCCTTTTCGCCGCCTCCTTCTGCAAGATGAAGGTTTCGCAGGAGGACACCACCGCGTCCCAGGTCTCCTCGCTGTCGACCATAGAACGAACTACAGCCGGCAGTGATAGGTCACTGCCTACTACAGAGATGAGGCATGGCGCGGCCCCTCTCAAGTGGCACACTCTGCTAGCGTATGGCACGCTGCGTCCTTCCGACAGTCCACGCATTGGTGACACCGAGCGTCTGGTTCCCTGCCTATGCGAGGAACGAGAGGAAGCAGTGCCTTCGCCCGAGCCACAGGTCGAGCACTGGCCGGATGGCCTCGATGCTGACGAGGCCAGCAGAAGGGCTTGGAAGCCTGTCCCGCCATTCCACCACCAGGACCTCGCGTAGCTGTGACCGACGCAGCTCGATAACTCGCTGCGTCAGTCCCTCGTCGCGGGCCCACGCGTCCTCGCGCCCCCAATGCAACGACGTGAAGACTTTTGCCTCCAGGTCCCAGGGTAGAGATCCGGCGATAACCCCTAATGACTCTGACGGCCATCACCCTCTGCGGCTTTCGCAGAACGGTGAATAAACCGGCCGTCAGGTCGGCCGCCCTAATCGGGGCCGCATATAGAGCCCCCGACCGCACGATCCCCTCATAACCGCCTGCAGGCGGAGTTCGGTTCCAACTTGTTGGGAAGCAGCGTTGACAGCGCCCCAGCCGCGCCCAACAACTTGGGCGCTAAACGCCGGGATTGGAGGCCGAAATCCCACCGGCTGTCGAGCACCAGTGCCAAATATTTTAGGGTGGGCTCGACAGCGATGCGAACACCCCAACCAACACGTGCAACCCCGGCGGCCTAGAAATGAAAAGCTATGGCCTACGACTTGTTGAGGACCACCTCTAGGCCGAGGCGCCGCATGTGGTTCATCACCTGCGAGACCGCCGACGTCGCTAGCAACGCTGCCTCCCTGTATCTCCCTCCCTGCTCCTGGGCAGTGACCAGCGTGTCGTCAGCGTAACACGTCAGGTCCACACCTGGTTGGAGCTCGCCCCTCTGCACCTAGTCGTAACCAAGATTCCGAAAAGGTAAAAAATACTACAACTATTTTTATAAAAATAGAACTGAGACGATAGTACCTAAAAGAGTAGGAAGGAGGACTCTGACGTACTATAAACAAAGAATTAACCAGTAGATGAACGTCTACTGGCTACATTGATCTGATCTATTTTTGCTTTAGAAGTCTCTAGTCATTCTATACTTTTTTATCTCAACATCATCAACAACATATTATATCCCACTGATGAGCTCAGGTCTCCTCTGAGGAGAGGGTTAGGGGCACGCTGGTCGAGTGGAAATGCAAGACAACGTTGTGGCTACGTAAATCTTGCCGTTGGATGTTTTTAAGCTGTCCAAAGGCCTTTTAACTATCATTACTGTTATCCGACTACTTAACGTAATCTCCGAATCAGGTAGACGCTCATGGTATCGTGCCACCAGTGGTCCACCTTCTAGGTACTGGCCGCACCGTCGTTGTATTAGGCATGGATCATCATCATCATCATCAGCCTATCGCAGTCCACTGCTGGACATAGGCCTCTCCAATTTCACGCCACTTAGTTCGATCTATGGCTTCTCGCATCCAGCTCCTGCCAGCCGTCTTGCGCAAATCATCGCTCCACCTGGCTTGTTAGGCATGGATACCTACTTTGATTTTTGAGGAAGAACATAGGCTCTTCAGCGCGATGACAGACACACACGCGGGCGGAGCCGAGGGCACAAATTAGAAATGATGTATTCAATCATTTCTACAAGCTTCGCCTATTCAACCATAAATTAACATAATATATTCAGCACAACATACCCTAAAGTTCGAATACACATGCTCAGACATATTTCATTTAAAACTTTAAACCATCAACTCACATTGATCACGTTTTGCTTTTTCTACTTAAATAAAGTTTTTGGGGAGCGATAAAGCCAAGTTACTAAGTTTCTCCCAGATATGCACTCAGTGCTCATTAATAGGTGCTCACTAATATCAAGTAAATTAGAGAGATTTCAAGTTGGGATATATTGGGTTATATTTATTTCAATGCATTTTCTTTTCAACAAAATTTAAGTAAGGTAAGTAAGAACAACAAACAAAACAAATTTTATTTTTGTGAAAACGAAAATACTCTCATTACAAAATATTGGATTTAAGAAATAAATATGACTAATTTAAAGACTTATAGAAGCATATTTTTATGATATAAAGGGACAACGTCCTGACTTGTCATCTATAAAAAAGAAAAATGCGTTTCCGACCTTTATACGCCGAAACCGAAATAATTAAACTTTCGGCATTCTCACTCATTCGATTAAAAGCAGCGAACAAATTGTTGAACAATGGTTTTGAACTGCAAAAATTATACCACCAATATAAGATTGTCCAATGTTACGGGCACATTCAAGTATATCTTTCTAGTAATGGCTAGCTAACACGTGACATTAATGTTATTCAATACTAACTATAGGCAACTCTTCTATAAGCACTGATTATGACTACTCCATGGCTACCAATACCGAACGATAAACTGGTTTAAGCATCATTATGGTTGTGCAATTGGAATATTTCGCTAATCAGTGGCAACGCTTGGGACATTCATTACATGACCTCATTTTAATAACAACAAAGTTATTTTGAATGAAATGCAAATGAGGAAAATACAACTACTGATAAAATTTTGCAATTATTACATTTTCTCGAAATTGTAATATCCCATCTAATTTTGTGTTGTAAATTGCAATACGTGCTTTTAATAGATTGATTCTGATATATCGTTTTACAATTAGCCCTGGTAACAGGATGACCCGTTAATCCCACACGATATAAAACGGTAGGAGTTTAAAGAAATACAAAAAAGGGAATCCTGCATATCAATTAGACCTACCAAACCTTTCAAATGATACAAAGTTACATATTTATTCTACCTTGCTTGTTATGAATTTATTTCAGCGCACAATACTTGACTTTTATATAAATAAGCCTGGTATGATGGTTATTTTTGACCTAGCAAAAAAGTTAAATTGAAATATTTCGGGGGTTTTCTGCTAAGACTTCCCAAGTATGTATGTCGATTTGCGACTATTGAACATAAGCGAAATAACATTGGAATCTTGATATTCATTAAAAATATGACAGAAGCTTACAAAGCGATTCACATCAATAATTTATAATATTGTACTAAACCATAAAATAAATATTTTTCTTCGTAACAGAAGAAGCAACGTTGTAAACAAACTCCATTACTTCAAAAAACTTTTTGTTATTCATACAAAAACACTGAACCATCATCACCAAGTTCCTTCGAATAACAAACGAAGACTCTTTGAAGTCCGAAGTAATGATTTCATTTCTTATTATTGTTAAATTTACTCATACCTATAAATAATTTAAATTGTATCAGATTCTGATATTATAATAACAGTCTTTTACACCAAAGTATTAAGTTTACATAGGGTACTCTTTCTTTTTTACGCGGGGAATATTTTTGCGCATGTGGTATTCCCGAAGAACCCGATCTGCCTCAGCAGTCGGGAGGAGCTCCAGGAACACTTCGATGGCTTCTAGACCCCACCCGTCATACCTCCCAGCTAAAGTACATACCGGAGGACCACGGTCACCTATAGGGCAGGACGCTATTGCACCCCTCACCCACACACTACATTATGCAAAGTATCTTAGTATTATGGTACTTACAAAAAAACTTTTCTTATCTTACATCCCCTACTAGAAGTAGGCTTCTACTTAGAAATAAGGCTTTAGCTTAGAATGCCACACTGGCCTCACGAATTAGTATATTGTTTGTTTCATGTTTATTTTTTGTTTGTTCGTGACGTTCTTCTACGTATTTTAGTTACCGTCACCTGAACCGTATATTTATATTTGCCCACCTTTTTCTCCTGTAAATAAGCTTGAGAGCATCCTCGGTAACATAAACGATTTTCTCTATATTTTTACCAAATTCACACCAAAGAGAACTTCATTGAAGGTGGATTGACATTTTATAAAAGCGCCCTAACCGAGAAACGATTGGCAAATACAAGTGGGTGGTTTTTGTGCTTCTCACATGGGTTCATTTTACATTTAGTCAATGCCTTCTATATATTAGATATGATTTTGTAACATAACATTATGTAAAGATAGAATAGTTCTTACACTAGATCATAAGTAATACATTAATTAATCTTTTAATGAATGAATTACCATTACGGGGAGTAGAACCATAAAAAATATGAAGAAGAAAATAATCATTCTATTACAAGTAAAAACATATTTGAAATAAAAACCCGTATGCGTCAATATGTGCCATCTTGGTTAAATTCATTGAAGAACTGAAAAGATAGAAAGAACTCAAAATATTTTTTTAGACCTTTTTTTATTTTAATTTACCCAGTGTCACTCTCACGACTAAGACGAATCTATGGACTCCACTCACATAAAAATACGAGAAGCCGTTAAAGCTCTAGAGCGTGCCAAAGAAATATACATATTCGAAAAACATAACTCCTTCGTTCGCAATCGGGTTAAAAAAGACAAAGCATAGAACAGTCACCTCGAACTTTATGGGAACAAGGTTATTTAATGACACTTAAGCTACTGCTGGCTAGTTTCTGAATAGTAACGAAAACTATTTGGAAGGCGTTAATTTATGGCAGAAATAAAAAAATGTCTCTTGGAAAAATGAATTCTCTTTCAGTGATTTATTAAGATGTTCGAAAAGGGATCTTTGTAACTTTTCTAATTTTTATTAATCGTAAAAATATTGGTCCTTAGTTACATTGCAATATTATTTTTCTAATTCTTCAAGTAATGAAATTTTACTGTTACCATGTTTAGGCCCCAACAGAGATAAAAAAGAATACAATTCAGACTTCCATATACATGATTTCATCACTTAATCGGGGTATCTTTTTGAGGTAGAACATTTTCCTCTGTATATTTTTTATCAGTGTATCATATACAGACAAAAGAAAGAAATTTAAAAGAATATCAGCTATTTCAATAATTTAATTTTGATTAATTTTAGTATGCTGTATGTTTTCGATTCGTTTTAATATTTTTCAAAAATAGATGATAAAACCTTAAAAACAAACAATATTTACATGAAAATCAATTTACAAATGCTAGTATATAGAATTGAAATGATTATTTTCGCCTTTTTGAATTTCGGTAAATATATGAAATCGCCAAGTTATATACGAGTAGATTTACTAACTGGGTAGGTTAGGTAGAATGAAAGCGGGACTTTACTTAGTTTCTCTAAATTCCTTGATAAAAGCCCAAATCTTTTCAAGCATCCCCGATTAACAAACGATCATTTCTTTAATAAATATTGATTTATTAGTACTAAAAATTATTTGTACGGAGGTTTATGAGAGTAATAAAATTTGTAACGGTAAGTGAAGCGCTTTCACTTCACTTCTACCACCCTCTACACATAATTTTAACGGGAAAAACCGGCGTATCTACATATTGGAAGAGAAGTATTGAAAAAAACGTGAGAAATGGGCTAACTAGTGAAAAGTAATAAAAAACACAAATGAGTCGTTTTAAGAGTCCTTTTTATGTAGGCACATAAAAAGGATTCTTAATACGACTTATTTGTGTTCTTCGGGTCTGTCGTGTGATCTGCTGTTCGTTTGTTACATCCTCATCACCAGCTTATAGCAATTCATTGCTGAACATATGTCTCTCCAGTTGTCACGCCATTTGTTGTCAAACATCTAAGAAGTTAGAAACTGTTCTGTAAGTAGTTTTCACAAGCAGATTGAGTATAATTAGTAGCGAAATAAACATTGGATAAAAGATGTTGTGCATCTTCTATTGCATTTACAATGAGGAGTGCTCCGAGGAGTTGTTCGGACTGATCCTTTCCACTTCTTTCCGCAATCGTCCTACGCGACAGGAGTTCCATCCCCATCGCTTAGGTGGATGGCAGTCCACGACTGTGCGCTTTTCAAGAAACTTTTTGCCTCGGATAACAAAACTGTGGAATTAACTAACGCCTGCGGTATTACCGGACCAATATGACCTTCAAACCTTCGTACTCGTTCCTTAATGGCCGGCAACGCGCTTGTGACACATCTGGTATTTCCGGTCACCATGGGCAGCGTTCAACTTGCCAGTCCCCAACCAGAACCTGGCTATGGTGGGGACGTATGGCCTTAACCCTCTTCTGAGAGGAGACCCGAGTCCAGTAGTGGGACATTATGGGTTGTTGATGATTGATGATGATGGGCAGCGGTAACCGCTTGCCATCAGGCGTCTACCCGTTTGCCCTCTATTACATAAAGAAAAAACTAGATAATAGAAATCAATTTCGGAATACTCTGAATTTTGAATAAAATTAATATTATCATATTATTTCGCTAATCAACTGTGTGGTTTAAATAAAACTAACCTTACGAGGACGAAGTAGGGAGCGCAGATAATCTTGGCAACATACCATAACTTCACATAATTTATTTTCAAACCAATTTATCTCGTAACCCTAAAATGTATGGGATCGTGGGGTTGGTACGAAGTTGACCTTTGAGGGTCGAGGACCGTTTTGTTGGCTTAATAAAAGGTTCTAATGGCTCGTATCCGATCCGAAGGTTGGCGGGCAAGGCTTTTGTGCTGAAACCTTTAGTGTCTGTTTTGTTGGGCTCTGTGCGCTTGATTTACGTTAGGTTTGTAACATACTTTGTTGGAAGTAATATGTTACTAATATATTTCATCAATTGGCCTTGTAACCGACTTATATATAAAGTTATTTGAACACCTGAACCTTCGTTTCTCTTCTGACACACTTTTTGTTGTCTTTGTTTATAAATAATTACGGCAACTTCTTAATTTTACTTATCTTACTGCGTGTGATATGTTTTCGGGTTTCCTCTTACGGTATTTACTGGGTCCAAAGTAGGTAATGGGAGAACCCGAATCGACCGCAGCGCGTAGCGTAGCAAAAAAATAAACCTCCAACAGACCAAATATCACATTTTACTGGAGAAATTTACGTATCCGTGCATTTCAACTGCTGCGTAGTTAACTTCAAAAATAATGTCAAAATAGGATTACACTATTTTGAATACTCTTCTTTGGCGAACTGTCTGGCATTAGGTCTGCCCTTTTGCTTGTCATCGGTTTTCGAGAAACTTCCTTTGTGCTAGTATATCAAAGCCGCAATATGTGTACATCAGCGGCTCTAATTGTACATACAATTATATTTTCCACTAGTCTTTACCTTACTCTTCTTTCTATGGCATTGAAATGGATCATAGTATTTAATATTACGAAAATTGCAAAAACAACAAGGAAACAGCTTATATTTCTTATGCTCGAGGATGTTCAAGTTTGACAAATTACTCGAGCTTCAATAGCTTTTAATTCTGTTTATTTAATTATGGACAAAGCAGCGTCTAAATTATGTATGCAATGCGTCAATCGATTAATTTTCTTATTTAAGTTCGTTGTTAACTTACTTCTCGAGAAGACAGCAATGAGAAAGTCCGTTTTTACGACCTAATATTTATTGATAATGCCATTATAGACACGAAATAGAAAAGGTCAACATTATTATCAATATATTTACATATTCTTCGTAAAGACGACCAGCCGTTTGACATTTCTGAGTCAGCCGTAAGTGTAGCCACTAGTTAGCGATGTCATCACGCACCCTACGAATTAGGAGCAAACGAGCAAATCTATCACCATGGTCACAATGAACTCTTGAGTCCTAAGTGCGTTCCGACTCTTCAAGTGCTCTTTTTACCCATATTACACCCATATAGAGGAATAGATATTTTTAGATAGCTTTAGTTACTATTAAAGGCAATAAATAGCTCCGGTCATGCCGTGGTATGATTCTAGTCAACTCGGCCCTGCCCGGCCAAAATATGACTCTTACGGTGAATTTGTACAGTTTCGATAGATTTTTCTTACTTCATTTTGTGCAACTTTAATATCAAAATAATTCATAAACTTACTACCTTACTACTATACCCATGTTAGGATCGATATAAAATAAATCATTTCTATCGACTTATCGGTCAACCGAGCAATTTGGAAAATAAGATGGGAAAACTGAAAGTGTACTGAAACAAAATAGTAAAGTTTTCCTTATTTATGGCTGAGCCTGAAAATGATTTCTGGTATCAGTTCTGTTGAACTGTATATCTTTAAGGGGGTTCTACACATGTGAGATGAATACTAAAGGTTCGACCACAAAATTTATAAGCCGTCGTCGACAAAAGAGAAAGTTTTATTAAATTTTGCGAGTCGATCTCTTGTCCGGATTATCCTAATGGCTACCGATATTTCCCGGTTCAACTCGGGCTAGATAACTGCCGAAATTGTTAAAACTTCATGGAATAGTTTTACTTTGCAGTTAATATTTGTATTTCTATACTCTCTAGTTATAATTAGGCTGCATTTATTAGATTCATGGGTTTAGTTTGAAAAATCTTTTAGGGATTTTATTTATGCAGAATGAGAGCAAAAAATTATATACTTTGTAAACCCAAATATCCCGAAAACATCAATTACATGTAAACGTTCTGTATTGGAAATAAGAACAATAAGTTGATTTCTTTCGGCATCTCAAAAGTATGTCCTAAGAAACTTTATAACGTGGGTTTCAAAACGAATATCGTAGCGTCGTATTATTGGTGATATCGATGTAACCCAGTTACAATACAAAGTAAATGTTCTTCGTAACAAAAGTGTCGAATAGAAAGGTAAAATGGTATTCAGTCAAATCACATTATAAAAATGAGCACTATGCAGAAACTTGTAAGATATAACAATTACTTTATACAGTAACTTTTATAGAATAGTGGGCCAACGATGGAAAGCGATTACCGCCACCCATGAACACGCGCAAAACCGTAGGTATCACAAGTGCGTTGGCGACCTTTGGGGTATGGTTGGAGGGGTTGGGATATGGGCGTGTCCTCACCCACTCGGTGAAATACAGCTATAGTGCTGTCACAGCGGTTTTTATGAGGCTGTGGTATCACTCCAGTCGAGCCGGCCCATTCGTGGCGAAGCGTGGCACTCCTAAGTGGTGACAGTGGTTTAAGTGGTCACCACGCCCGTTAAATTCCTCGATCATTTGTTCGCTGCCCAAACAGTTCGGTTATGGAACCAGTAACAATAAGAGCGTAGACGTTAACTGCGTTGAAGAAACTGGTGAAGACAAATTATCTGGGAGAGCTCAAAGACTTGTAACCGATCTTGCTCTGAATTGGGTGTCAAATCCCACTGGAATTTATGTAGAATATCTATTAATCAATGCTTCCACAAATTTATTTACTCATTCACACTAGGTGTAACTATTATTTTATGAAATATGTGTATATCCCTCTCCTATCCACCATTCCTATCATCTTTTTATACACCAAGCAAGCACTACTTTATATTTGTCACGTCTTTCTTTCTATTCCATGGTGTTAAGTTACCTTTCTCAGTAATTTTGTAGTCTCAGTAGTTGTATAAACTTTATAAGTTTAAGTGGATTACTCTTGTTTAAATTCGATGTTCACAAGGCTTTCTAGACTGCGTCAAATGCAGTATTCACTATGCAGGTACCTAACTAGGATCTATATAAAGTAGTCGCGTACTTTTATCCGAGTTGTTTATTTGTCAAACTCCGTAATTTGTACAAAAGATATTATCGTTGTTGACTATCGAAATCCCAATCAAACTTGACGAGAAAGTTTAACAGGGGTAAAGAACTTGTTTACCTACCCTTTTAATTTAGTGCGACACTAAATAAATTAGGCACCGATTCTCTAGAAGGGCGTGATACGTCTAAAGTTAAGCTTCTCTTGAGTTTTATGATACGACACAGAAATATAACGAGAGTTGTAAAACAAATTGATCTTCTCTATTTTATTCCTGTTGAAAATTTGGCACGACAAATATAATTATTATTGGTGTTGTATCTTTGACTTTATAAATATAAAAATAAATAGGGCGAGCTTCTAACTAATACAATTTGATAATAATGTTAGAGGATAATACACAGCGATATTTAGATGAAATCTAAGGATAGTTATTACTATCAATTTTAGAACACGGATGAATACATTTTATTGTTTGTGACAACTAACTTTAACACTTAACATGTATATTCGTGTAGCGATAGATTAAAAATACCACCCCTCTTCATATTTTGGATGTTGTAAGAACTGACAAGAGAAAAAAAAAATATTAGAAATTCAATACCAACTATTTAGAGAACTACAAGATTGTAGAAACATGCTCAGATTTTAAAATGATATCGTTTAACAAAGGCAAGTTCTCGTAAAGAATTTTAAAATTCTTGTTTGATGAAAGTGTTGATACAAAGTCCATAATCTGTTCGAATATTTTAAAGTATTTACTTTGAATATTACTACTATTGTATTTAATTACATCGGTTATTTCCTTTATGAGTGTCAAGTTAAGTCAGATATACATAATGTCAGAGTGTTTTGATATATTCATTACTAATTTATATATATTAACAGGACCTAAAAATAAATGGAAGACGTAGTTATTTTTAATTAAATAGAGTTTAGCTTCAAGTTCAGCCATATCTTAAAAAAATATTTTGAACGATTAATTAGAACGAAGTTTTGTTGGGGTTTAGATATGAAAATAGTTTGGCAAAAAGCTCTTTAATTATAAGGAATACTTCTTAACCTAACCCTTTGCCTAATGAAGAAAATTATTTTTAAGAAAAACATTTTTTTTAAGCTAAGTAAAATATTTCACCGGCAGAAACTCAAAATTAATTGAAAACTTTTAATTATCTTTTATTAATTTAGTTTGGCATGTATATAAGTACTTTACCATACCACCAGGGTTTTCTTCAAATATTTTTTTACATTGTTTGTTCGCCCAATTTACTTTAAAAAAGCTGGAAATTTCCATTCGAAATCGGTTGAATTGATGCAAGAAGATACGATTTTCTTTGACGTTTATTGTTTTTATATTTTACTTTTTACAACAACATTTTTGTAAACGCACCCATTATTGCAGAGACATTGTGTTTGTTGATCTGTAATTTAATAAAAATCACGATTTCAAATATTCTTTGTCCCATTTATTGAAATTCAATATATTACAATGAGAGTACAAATTTAAATTTCATTTAACTGCATGACTATATGGCTGTAGTGGGTATTCACCTCTGTGGACTTTATAAATAAAGAAAAATAAAGTTATGAGTTTATATCTAGTGTATACTGTTTTAAATTAAAATAATTGAACAAAACTATTTCTTGTGAGCATGGAGCTCTCTCTATTTTTATTTATTTATTTATTACTTTATGCACAATTACATGCATCGGCGGACTTAATGCCTAAGGCATTCTCTGCCAGTCGACCGATTGAGCGATGCAGAGATAAAGTGAGGTAGGTGCACCTAAAAGAAATTATAGCTATAGTGGTAGATTTATATATATATATGGTTTTCAAGAATACTATAATAAGTTTAAAGTAGCATAAATATATACACACATACACATACACATATACACTTACACATATTATATATATATATATATATATATATAACAAATATATACAGTAATACATACTTAGACATACATATATATTTATTACTATAGGATACAAATTTATTATCCGATGACTAACTAAGACCCTGCTGACTCCGCCAGTTCAGCCAGTAAAAGCTCCTTTATNCATTTGTGTCGGCAAAAGCTTCTGTTAAGTCTCCAAAATGGCTAGGTATGCTTTGTGAATTTATATGACACACGTTGAGTAAGTGCTTTCGTTGCTGATTAAATATGTTACGCAAGCGATCACCCAGTGAGTCAGGCAAAGAGGTGAAACTGTCTTCCTCGGCGGAAGCTGCAGACTCATAGGCAGAATTGTAAGAGTCTATTTTCTCTTTGGGTAAATAATAATATTTTTAATATTTCGGACATCTAACATACAGTGGCATCTAGTCCCAAACTAGTCAAATCTGGTATTATAGGTACCAAATAACTGTTGTTTTGATTGATTAATTTGATCCAATCTAGGAATCAAACCCGATACCTTAAGAACAGCAGTCGCATACGCACCATTGCTTCACCGAGGCACTCTAAATAACAGGGACTGTGTATAAAAAATCAAATGTCCAATTATCTCTCCCTTATAAGGAGTTATAATTGGGTAAGAAGTGTGTACAAAACTGCGGACGACATATTGCTTCCTTACTCTCCCCCTGCTTGAATTAACGAAAGGCTTTTTTTATGAAAGTTTTATACAGTTCACTTGAGATTAGTGTTTATTGGTTTAATTTTATTTTATTATAAGTAAACAAAATAATTAATAAAAAATACAAACAAATTACATGTTTAGCTATGTGTTTAAAAATAACCTATTTTCATACTTAAAACAATAAATAGTGTATTAATTATATTAATTAACTAATTATCAAATACAACACTTAACTGAACTTGTTAGCTATTAGTATAACGTATCAAGTGATTCACTGCCTTAGTGGTCTGAGCATTGTATATGATCTAATGTGGATAGGACAAAAATATTTAATTTCTGTTAATTTTGATTCCTATATTTGATTTGACTTCCTATATTTGTTTAACTCCATAACATGTTTTGAGATTGGAATTCCTGTATTTATGGTGAATTTTTGTTTCAAAAATGATATGTAATTACTAATGTACCATATAGTAACCAAAATAAGTTTATGTAGTGAAGTAAAGGTAAGTATTTCTCATTTCTTGTTACTTCACTTTTTTCTGTCTGTAATGCATGTTCGTTGGAACATTCTTTACTTAAGTAAATGTACAAATTCTTATGAGAATAGAGAGAGAGAGATTTCTGGACCCTGAGTATTTTAAGAAATAGAATTCAATGAGATGAAACACGAAAAACAGTAGCAAAGGACGTTATGCTTTGTGTGTCTCATGTAATATTATTAAGTGAAACAGCTGCATGCATAAAACCAGAAGACGCATGCTCATGCAGCATGGCGCACCGTGTACGTTCTAGCTCTAAAGACCAGAGAAATAGTTTTAATTGCCGAGAGAACTAAAAACTTTCAAAATATTATTGCGCTATAATATAGTATAGCGCACAGCAAGGTCCTCTAATTAGTAAAGTAGTTAATGAGAACAAGTAAACTCTTAAAGTATTGTTGAGTTTATGTTTTTATAAAAACTTCTAAATAAATCCCCTGACGATTCTAAATGAAAATGTAATCAATGATCATCTGTGTAGACGAAAACTGCAAATGAATCCCTCAAGGCATCTAGTCTAAGTTCTTGTGGACGGAGCCATTTTTTATAGTACAGAGATCAAACAACCAGACATGCCATCTAATTGGTAGAGACCACGCCCGCTTATGGGATTGATCACTTACCAGAAATGCGTTGCCTGTCTTTGAGTAGAGTTTCCTTCCCTTAATACATTAATTCTATTTTTACATTATATTTTATCGAATTAAGATACAATTTCAAATTACTAATGCCCGTATGCACCAACTATACTTAAACCATCTCTTAACTAAACACCCCTAACGTAAGTAGTTCCTAAATATAAATCTCACTTTTTCTTGTTTTCGCCAAGCTAACTGACATCTAACTAAGGGTCTCTTGCATTGTAGAGATTTCGGAAACCGTAAACGTGCACAAGTATATGACGATTGTCATTTTTCTGAAACATTAAATTATTGAATTGATTATTATTACTGAGTAATAAATATTTAATACAAAATAAAATATGGTTTAGTTTAATTTAAAGGTGTAATCACCGTTTTTTTGCAATTATTGTGTTTTAATCTAATGTCTCTAAATATTATTGGTATTACCTATTACCAGGATATTTTTCCAATATTAGTTCAATTTTCTTTAATAAAAAAATGTCACTCCTTGGTTAACCTAACTCATTGTCACCATATTTTGTAAATAAAGCCGGCCTATCGTGGTGTATTGTCGATATATTGAATAAACTAGGATTATTTATTATCTCTGAAGTCTCAACAGTATTGAAAACATCCCATAACTCTTCCATTTCGATAATTTTATGCAAGACGTAGATCAAGTTTTATTGTCACCTTGTTAGGAGTTGGTTAGGAGGTCAACATTCCAGCCCCTAGATTTTAAGAGACGCCGATCATTGGTGATCGCGGCCATAAGACTCCAAAAATTTGTATAATGGTAACTTTGCTAGCTCGCGGACACATCCTTACATTTCCTGAATTCTCTTCATTTTATTTAAGGCTTAATTAATTTCATTAGGTGTATGCACAAAAGTTATAATAATTTCAACGAAGAACAAACTTGGCAATCGGAAACAAATTTAAGGGTATCCTTTTTCTTGAAACCAAATTGAGACAACGTCATTATGCTTTTTTGGGAAATTTCCTCATATGTCTGCTGCACCAATCGTTTTTGTTAATACAACTGAAATATATCACCTAATTTTCGCAAATTTAACAGTGTACGAAATGTGCAGTATTTCATTGTGGGTTGTAAAACAATGAGTAATTAACTAATGAAACCATAAATGTTGGAATGTTCAAATTTGCGCCAAACTAGGACAGACTGCATTTAGCTAATTAAATATATTGCAATACGACTCAGCAATTCACTTAAATTTAGCTCTTTATACGTGCTTTAAATATATATAGAGGAAATATTTCGAAACATCTCTTGCAATTGGTTTTTTAATATGTCAGAATTAGGTTTAGCTTAAGTTGAATCATTGTCCTTGAGAATACATTTTGAGGGTCCGATAAATGACGCTTTTATACATTATAAAGTGTAGTAAAGATACATTTTATCAGGTAGTTAAGTTTTATACTCTTGTTTTTATCTGTATACTTTGAGGAGCGCAAAGTTGTCGGTCCTGCACCTGACCTCTCCCCGGTCGTGTCGGTTAATCGTCCCATTGGATTATAACAGAAAGGGAACAGAAAGTGCACTTGTCTTTGCGCACACACATGTCTCTGGCGTATTTGGCTGGTCTCCGTTGACAGTGGCCGCCGTGGCCGTAATCGATTAGGAGAACGTCAGTTTGAGGACTTTCAGAGAGAATGTGTCTTCCCTGCAGACACTACTAAAACGGGTAATGTAATTATGACATCTGAAACTTATTCAAATCAATAAATATAAGCAAAACCTATTATAACTCATACTAATACTAACTTATCGTAAGCGATTACCGCCGCCCATGGACAACCGCAACCCCTGAGGCGTCACAAGTACATTGCCGGCCTTAGGAGGCGGGGTAGGGTTTGGGGTATAGATCTCCTGTATATTAATGTATGATATGTACATTAACAAATAATCCATCAATCAAGTCCATTATGTTTGTGTTGTGTTAACCCGGTAATGAACGTCAAAGTGACGTTCGTATATCATTCACGTTGTTGCGGTTAACAATCCTTACACAAGTCTTTGATGTAAAGGTTTTGTCTAAACGACGTGTGTAGGGGTACGGGTGTAAAGGTTTTGTGTTATTATTATTATTTTCGTAAACTGATTACCAATTTTAACGATGTTTATATCATAATCGTAGTCTTGCATTTGTTAAATTAGAATCCGAAAGTTTTCCATGAATGTTGTGTTTGCCGATTGATGCTGTACGCCTAGGTATATTTAATGCATTATTCATTAGTAATGTGTAACAACTGTAGGTAAATCTGTAAAATAAATAAATAAATAAATTTTGTAGTAAATCCTTTGTAAATAATATTATAAAGTAAGGTTTGATAAATTTATTTAATTTTGTGGCATTTGGTACTTGTAGATCGTCTTGCGGTTTGATAACTTTATTTAATTTCGTGGCATTTGGTACTTGTAGATCGTCTTGCGGTAGAATTTCAAACGCCTTGAATGTCCTGTTTTATTTTATTGTTTCAGAGTTACTCTGGACACTGGACTTTAACTTATAGAATTTCTTATGTTATGTAGATATATCACATATCTACACAACATATATAGTTCAATGTCGTAAATAGTAGTTAACTGTTTAATATATTTTTTAAACATAAGTCACTCGCTTTACTAGCTTTTGTCCGAAGCTCGCTGTGCGTGTATATTGTAAATGTATGTATGTATGACCTTCGCTAGAATCAAAATATCGCTATGCCAAATTTTATTGAAATCGATGCAAACATATAGCCGTGAAAATTAACTCACGACAGTTAGACAGAGTTACTTGCTAATTTACAATATTAAAATAAAGTATGGGTATTGATTAAAAATGTTAGCTTTGTGCATTTCTTTTATTCATTGCCCTTCCGACAAAAAATTGTTTTGTTTACAATATTTGTTAAAAATTGACTCAAAAATTATTTTCACGTTATAACTACATTACATAAAACAAAGTCGTTTCCGCTGTCTGTCAGGCCCTATAAACGCTTAGATCTTGGAAACGGGTTTTGATG
Source organism: Hyphantria cunea (assembly GCA_003709505.1). Taxonomy (NCBI): domain Eukaryota; kingdom Metazoa; phylum Arthropoda; class Insecta; order Lepidoptera; family Erebidae; genus Hyphantria; species Hyphantria cunea. Next base: position 28,003 of record PKRV01000015.1, read on the forward strand.
CGGTTTCCTTTAATAGATTATAGAGTAATTTAAGACGAAGGTGCATATGAATAATGCATGCATAATATAGTAGAGGAACACTGATAATTTTAGAGTTTTCTAATGAGCTGTCGTAAATAAACTCATTTTTTGCGCTTACATTGCGAACACTTACACTCACACTTTTACGTGGGGAAACCCCCTCGGGCCTTCATCCCACCGGGGTTTGCGGCGGGGCGATGTGTCGGAATCGAACCAACTAAAACCACACGGTGTGCCACTCTGCGCCTGACACGGGAGAGATCCGGGACCCGCTTTCTTACGCCATCCGAACCCCTCCCAGCGCTTGCCCGCACTGAAGCGGGCCGCACTGAAGCGGGCAACATTGCGAACACTGACTGAACCCTATGAGATAGATCATAATAATTTACTACTGTACTGTACACTTTAAAAAGGTCTACACAAAAGTCCGAGACGGTATTTGCCTATCTTAAGAATAACCCACAATCATCATGTTATGCTCCTGAATGTAAACTGTTTTAACTGGTGTACAATAACGTTTATTCTATTCAATTCTATCAATTTTTATTCTTTAAAATTCTTTTTACGAGAAATAATGGGTTATTCATGAAGCTATTATAAGCAATACTGCTTTAATCCTTTTCCAATTAAGTATCTTAAATACATTGTGCATTTAATACAGATCAATTTCAAAGATATATTCGAATTCAATATATTCGAAAATATTACAAATTTCCAGTTTACGAATCGTGTCGTTGGTGGGTGCATCTGAAATTCACCCGTCCGAAGTCGGGGTGGGTCGCTAGTTAATGTATAGAAAAGAATACTGATACAGCAGCTTTGTTCCTTAAAATAATGTATGTTGAAGGTGGCCTAGTATTTGAGTTTTGGCCATTGGCAATTAGCAAATATAAATTGAGCTCTTGTAAATATAGATATTCCAAGAGGTTTACGTAGAATGCGTGTAGTTTTGTATTGTTTTAACGTAGATAATTTGGTAATTTTAGAAAGTGTAATAAAACTGTTACGGTAATTTTTTATCACCAAGTGAGCCGGTGACTACTAGCGGGTACAAAATGAAGACATTTAATTTTAATTTTACTAGAATGAAATATATAACTACAAAGTACCAGATGATGATAATGTACTAGCCAATTATTTTTTTTTGTATTCTAGCACCTCCAATGTTCTTTGGAGCCAATTCCTAGCTTATTCGTTTCATACTAGTTCTCGCTTTTGCTGTTTGCTCGTACTTTCATTCTTCATTCTGATTCTAACTTTTATCCTTTCACACTCTCCAGGTGGGATTCCTGGCTACCCTCCACATTTTGTTTGTTTTCTTGTTTTAAGGGGTAATAAAGTTTTGACACAATCTTTATTTTTAACAGTCTATGTCCTTATTTCCTATATTATATGTGCATACTATATATTACATCCGAACTACGTATCTTATATTATAAAATAACTATTTTATAACAACACTTTACAGTAATTCATATTATCTTGAATCATAATCTTACTTTTCCTTGTTTCTTTTATTAACTAACTTTTTTACAGTACTCTGGAAATATACTTCTGTTCCTACCGCTATTAGTTCTACTTAGGTTTAATTTTGTAATTCTAGTGTCTATTTTTGTTTCTACCTCCAATCTCTGCTTACTATACATAGGACATACCACAATGAAGTATTGAACCATTTCTAGCGCATCCGGGTCAAGAAACCCTCATGGTTTCATGTTACTCTTGAAACGTGTCAAGTGCCCCGTTAACAATTGAGTGATAGTGCCGGCGATCTCTATTTTGCTACTACCCAGAGTTAGAGGGCACTCGCTGGATTTTCTGACCGGGGGGAATCCTCTAAAAAGGATACACTCGACAAAGCTTGGGTAGCTTTGTCGAGTGTATCCTCTGTGCTAACTAAGGTAAAAGCTCCAATACTACTTGGGGTGTTTATAAACAAACCCTTCTAGATCCGGTAATTGAGAATACGTGTTCAAATCGAAACGTTTATAGACATACCATACAAAACCATTTAGGAACAAACTTATCAGAGGAAAATATAAAGGTAGCTTCTTTGACAATACAGTCCATTATATTATATACTAACTTCAACTTAACTCGAGAGTTGTATTTTAAGTAAAATACCTGGATGACCTAGCCTTGCTCGGTCCAATAAAAAATAAGTTTAGTGACGCCTTCGTTTAGTGGTGGCTGCTCTTGGTACGCCCAGATAATGTTTATTCTGCCCCGATGACAGCGCAATAAATATTATTCCGTTATAATTTAATATAGTTGTGATTGATGGCGCTAGATGGACATTGATTATCGAAAAAGTTGATTGATAAAAACTCGAATAAAACAACATTTTCTAAAAATGAATCCTAGCTAGAATCGGCCCCTGGCGTATAAATATATATATATATGTAATATGTCCCATCTGTATATATATATATATATATATAGTCCTTTTCCAATACTTGTTTCATCCAGCAAAATTAAAAGAGTACATTGTTGATCTATCTTTCTGTCCGAATTATTCGGCTCGTAAGCTCTATTTTTAATTCGGGAAGGCATATATTTAAACAGCGTATTGTGTCGCTTGTGTCGCTGAGAGATATTTCAAAATTTAGTAATATGCTCAAACCATTGCTTTAAACTTTTTTAAGATATTTGGGCTCCAGGCCACGGTTTTTTCTCAGGCACTCTTTAAGCATTTCTTGATCTTTGAGACCGCGCGTACACAGCGCGACGACAGTGTCCGTAATATGAATTCTACGATGTTTGTAATAAGAGCTCAATTCTCATCCACATTATATGTTGTGTACCGCGTTGCGTTTTTTATCAATGAGTACACCTACGATACTAGTTTTTAAATGTTACCGTGGAGAGCCACGATTCGGATTGAATGGGGCCAGCTCGACCGGAGTGATACCACGGCTTCACAGAAAACCATTGTGAAACAGCGCTTGAGCTGTGTTTAATCGAGTAAGTGAAGATACCGGAGGCCCATACCCCACTCTTCCATCCCACTCCCTATCTCCCAAAGGCCTGCAACGCATTTGTAATGCCTCTGGTGTTACGGGTGTCCATGGGCGGGAGTAATCACTTACCATCAGGCGATACGTCTGCTCGTTTACCCCTTATTCCATAAAAGTTTTTTAGTGTCGTAATCGCCACAAAAGAATTTGTGGAGGAATCAGTGTGGTATTAAAATACCTACGTACTATTTATGCTTGTTAACACGTGTAACATAAAAAATAGTAGTCATAAGGACTGCCGATTGAAGTTGAAAACTTTATCTTAGAATGTTATTTGTAAAACTAATGAGTAAAGTTAGAAATTTCATAATTGTCAAATTAAAATTATCAACACCAAACATTAGCATGTTGGTGACGCGAACTTATCATTTCTTCTGAAAGCTTATTTATGAATTTAAAAATTGTAGCCGGTGTACTGGAGGGAATCCCGATTTTTTTACATGCTTTCTATTTTTCGTTTTTCTGGGACGGTTAAGGAACACCTTTGTGATTTATTAAATAATTTTTTTAAAAATTAAATCTGTCTGTCTGTCTGTTTATTCCGGCTAATCTCTGGAAAGGCTGGACCGATTTTGACACGACTTTCACTAATAGGTTACCAATGAAATAAGGAGCAACGTAGCCTTTATTTTTTTTAGACAAGCCTTGCCACCGCGGTGTTACACGCGGTACGACAATAACGGCGGATAGCACCGCGAGGTTCGGCTAGTTCTTGCGGGCACAGTACCTGAGGCGGCTGGTGGCAGACTATTTGGTGGAGCGTACCGTCGTGTACGAGGATCGAGAGGGCGCCTTGAGACGGCGACCCATGACGTGTGGCGTTCCGCAGGGGTCTGTCCTAGGACCACTCCTGTGGAACGTGGGGTACGACTGGGTCCTTAGAGAGCGTCTCCCTCCCGGGCTGGGCGTAATTTGTTACGCCGATAACACCTTGGTCACAGCCCGGGGGGCGAACTTCCGTGGCGTGCCTGGCCACCAGGGGAGTCTCTGTGGTGGTCGGGCGCATCGAGGCGCTGGGCTTGCGGTGGCCCTGGACAAGACGGAGGCCCTGCTCTTCCATGGGCCCTGTCGCGGGCTGCCCCCTGGCGCCTCCATAGTGGTCAACTCGGTCCTCGTACCGGTTCGGGCCCAGATGAAATATCTGGGCCTGATCCTCGACGGTAGGTGGCTCTTCGACGAGCACTTCCGACAGCTTGCTCCCAAGCTGGTCGACACTGCCTCCGCCCTAGGGCGACTTTTGCCCAATATGGGTGGAGCCAGTGTCGCAACGCGAAGCCTCTTCACGGGGGTTGCCCGGTCGATGGCGCTGTACGTCGCACCGGTGTGGGTGTCGGCTTTGAACGCACAGAATAAGGCGCGCCTCTGGCGGCCTCAGAGGGTATTGGCGGTCAGAGCCATACGCGGATACCGCACGGTGTCGACCGAGGCGTCGTGCGCCTTGGCCGGTACACTCCCGTGGGATTTGGCGGCGGAAGTGCTCGCCGAAGTTTATCGACGGGTGGCTGAATTCCGGGCGGAGAGTGGTATGCCCCCTCCGCCCGAAGAGGTACGCGAGTGGCGTGGAGCCGCCCGTCGAGCCACTANCTCTGGCGGCCTCAGAGGGTATTGGCGGTCAGAGCCATACGCGGATACCGCACGGTGTCGACCGAGGCGTCGTGCGCCTTGGCCGGTACACTCCCGTGGGATTTGGCGGCGGAAGTGCTCGCCGAAGTTTATCGACGGGTGGCTGAATTCCGGGCGGAGAGTGGTATGCCCCCTCCGCCCGAAGAGGTACGCGAGTGGCGTGGAGCCGCCCGTCGAGCCACTATGGTTCGGTGGTCGTCACGGCTGGAGGCTCCACGTGCTGGCTTCGCCACCGTGGAGGCGCTCCAACCGGTCAGCCTCGAATTGGCAGGGCGGCAGCACGGGACCCTTTCCTTCCGACTGACGCAGGTGCTTTTCGGGCACGGTTGCTTCGGGAAGTACCTGCACTCGGTCGCGCGGAGGGAATTGAGTCCCGCCTGCCACCACTGCGACTGCAGTGAGGACTCAGCCCAACACACGCTGGCGGTGTGCCCTGCATGGGCGCCGCAGCGTCGGGCCCTCACTGCAGTCATCGGAGAAGATCTCTCGTTGCCGGCCGTCGTACGATCCATGGCCGGCGGCGAGAGCAGTTTCACCGTGGTCGCGACCTTCTGCGAGGAAGTTATCTCGCAGAAGGAGGCGGCGGAGAAGGCCCGGGAGGACGACCTCCACTCAGACCCGATCCGCCGCCGGCGAACCAGGCGGCGGAAGCGCGCCTACCAGCGCCTCATGCCGCCCTGAGTGTGACCGCGGATGGGCGGGAGGGATTTTCCCCCCCATCCGCTTCTCAGGCCACCCGCGAGGGGGGCGACGTTACGCGTGTGCCGAACGTCGCCCATATTGAGAGGTCTTAACATCTAGAGACGGTGCTCGCTTCAGTGCGGGCAAGCGCTGGGAGGGGTTCGGATGGCGTAAGAAAGCGGTTCCCGGATCTCTCCCGTCTCAGGCGCAGAGTGGCACACCGTGGTGGTTTAGTGGGTAGTCTGGCTAGGGTCAGTCAGAAGCCCCACACAAAGTGAACCCCCTGTTCCCGCGGGGGGGAGCGAAGTGCGTAAAGGCATTCCATCACGTAAAAAAAAAAAAAGTTCTTGCGGGTACTCTATGAGATTTTCAAAACTTTCGACAAAGCGAGGAAATCCCTGTACTGAGGGTCGTTAAATTGAGGTTGTACTGCATATAGGTATAAATTCTTTGAAACGCTCTACAGCCTAAATCATTTAGCAATAATATCTTACAATATTATAAATGCGAAAGTTTTTGCACACATATAAAATATAAACTGGATTAACATATAAGATACTTTTGATCGCAAGAAAATGGGTGGTTTCCAAGAAATACGAGAGCGTAGCCGAGAATGAAAGGCTAGTAAATAGAAATAAATAAATAATAAATAGTGGATAACATCACATATATTGCTCTGATTCCAAATTAAGTAGCTGAAAGCACTTAATTTGGAAATCAGAAACAACGACAGTACCACTACACCCTGACCAAAGACATAATAGAAGAATCCATTCGCGCTGTGACCCATCCGGGGTCGAACCTGGAACCTCTTAGATGGTCACGGCATGGAAACCGTTGCGTGAGCCATTCGACCACGGAGCTTCGTCACTATACTTGATTATACTTGTCTCAGTGGTAGATGTGACGTTCTGATTAATCATTTGGTAACGCAATAGTATGGGAATCGAAAAAGCACATAGGCTATATAAATGCGCGATTGATCCCGCAGATTACAGTTGGTAGGTCGGCGTGAATAACGCGAAGACTGCATGGGTTAATAAACATTTTGTGTGGTCAAGTGCAAGCAATTTCTACACAGAATGAAAAATAATACAAATTTTAATTGTATGACTTGATCTGCACTTGACCGCACGTGTGTTACAGTAATACATATAATAACCAGCCTATCCGTTTTATTGAAACACCATTTTCTTAAAGGTTTACCTTAAAATATTATTCTACTTCTTATATATCTCTTTGTAGACATTAATTTTACAAATAATATTCTAAGTTATAATTTTTTTACTTCTAAGTCCTTATGACTGCTAATATTTATTTAAAGATTAAAATACTACTTTAAATAATAAAATATGTAGTTATACTAAGTCAATAACTATTCATATGGAAGCCTTTTAAAAGGGATTGAATACATTCAAACAGTATAGCTAAAGTAGGTAGGGGACAGAGATTGCACTTAATTTGTCTTAGCATTCCGGAATGAGAAATTTGAGTGCGATATGATTTAAGTCGCTTTTTAAATTTTGTTTATTGCTATTATGACGTAGTCTGGCTATCGCAGAATACAAAAATCTTGCATATAAATCTGTTCTGAAAAATTATTTCTCTTCGTCAGTATTTTTTGAAATGCATGTATAATGCATTTCAAAAAAATATATATATATAATAAATCTCTAATTATACATCCATCAATTCATTCTGCCCGACTGGAAAAGGAGAAGAGATAACCCTCCTTCTGAAAAAGAAGGGGAGGGTTATATTTTTCTAGTGTAAGTATGTATATTTCTTTGGCATACCCTGGAGCCTAAACAGCTTGTCGTATTTTTATGTGTTAATAGATTCATCTTAGTCGTGAGTTTTCTCACGACTAAGATGAATCTATTTCATACATTGAATAAATCCAATTTTAAAAGTAAAAATAAATAAATAAATATTCTTTTCAGATCTTTCTATATTTTCAGTTCTTCAATGAATTTAATAAAGATGGCAGATATTGACGTAGTCGGGTTTTTTATTTTAAATAATTTATTTCTTGTTCTCTGAAACAATTCTTTTTAATTGACAACGACGTCTTTCTTTGAAAACACTCATTTTTCCCTATTTTTTGAACTGTTTACAACATCCATTACTCTTATCGAAATATAAAGAAAGAGTTTTATGAAAAACAATCAGTAAATTTCTAGCAATATTTATTCTTAAAATAAACGTGTTTTTTTTTATTTTCAGTACAATGTGTTGAATATAATTAAGCGCAACTGGGGAGGTACTTCATTTACATACGAAAGTCGTTCAGACTGAATAGGAGTATGTTGGGTACTTGTAGAATAGGTAAACCGAAAGCACTTTCATTTACAAATGTAGGTATATTTACGTGAGAATAATTCATCGAAAATAACCTTGAATAATATACAATCGAAAATTAAAAGCAGTTAAAGTTTATTTTTGAAATAATTATAGAACGAAGAAAGAAAAGTGCACTATTGCTTGCCTCACTTTTATTGATTGACTTTCGCTGCACTCATCTATCCCGTTACTAGTAAGACACAACTCAATGACAAACCGCCAGCTGCCTGATTACGAGCCCCTCTAGGTGTATGCCGGAGGATTGAACACACCCTTTAAGGTGGGCAAGCCCATCCAGGGAATTCCGATAAGGTTAAAGCGTCTACGTCAATTGTCCGGACAGGTATGTGGAAAATGTATGGGCTGCAGAGACCGTCGAAACTTCACACGCATGCCGCAACTCCCTCTGCATACGGCATAATATGTATAAATATGTCTAGATATAATGTGTTACGTATTCAAAAGTATAACTTTTAAAACGACTACAGAAAGTTATAGGGGCCATTAATGTTGACCTGTCATAATACAAAAACCATAATACTTACTCAGCCTAGATGACACTCATAGCAGGTTCTCATAATATAATCTGAATAGAAGATACTTTTTGACTATCTCAGTTCAAAATGTAGGACTTTTTTATAATACAGGACAGTAAACGAGCATCGGTCACTTGGTTTTCAGATGACTACCGCTGCCCATATACAATGGACATGTGTACAAATGCATAGCTATCTGACTCGCAGAGTTAATCATCAGCCCGTTGCATTACTTGTAGTCCATGGCTTGATATAAGTCCCTACCAAGGCACAGCACGAGGTTTGCTGCTTTTGCATCCGGACGACGCCAGCTCTCACACACACTGATAGGATTCAAAGAACTAAAGAACTTTAATATTCATCGATAAATCATACCTAAAGTGATATGTGTCCAAATATGTATCTCCTGTAACTTAATGTTTCAAAGAAAGGAATGGATATCTGTGTACATGTTGTCCAAATATTATATAAGTTATCATAATCAAGCATGACTTTGGATCTATGTACTTTACGTCGTTTGTAGTATCCACAAAGATCCTGTCAAATTTGCAGTTAAATTCAGGATGGTTTACTTATCAGGATATGTCTTCTCTATTTGGTTCTCTGGTGTCAAATGGGGTTCTATAAAAGTCACCTAATACACGATAAATAATGTAAGTTTACCGAAACCTAAATATTTAACACCAGACTTCCAAAATACCACAATTTATTACCAGACATTAATTCTCAGAATCTAAGCAAAGGTTCATTTATAAACCGGAGATGTTCTTTGTGGGATTAAATATAGAATTAGATTTCTGGAATTTTGAATACTGTCTACTGGACATTCTATTTAAAATTGTTGAAAAATAGTATTTAGGCTACGATTTGCTAAGAATAATTTCATTTTCTAATTTTGAACTACCCCTAAAGACAGTTGTTACTTTTCTTTCGTGAAAGTGTGTAGAACTACTCATTCTTTCATCAGCCGTCCGTGCTAGCCTTGATATTAACATCTATTGGTGAACTGACTTTCCCAATTGGCAAATACTATCCCAATCTCAGACCGTCCGCATTCCTTGACTGCACAAAACCCATCGTTACATTAAAGTTTGTGACAGTGAGATTGTTAAATAGTATAAGAAAAACACTTATTCGTATTTATAATTTTAGTTTGAATTGGTCACACATACACAATACCTTAAATACCTTCAAATCGTTTTTATGGTTGTCATTGCCTGTTTAGCTTAGGTGATAAGTAAAGAACCGTGCTTATATTAGCTTAATATAAATTAATGTTTAAACTTACGGGTGGAAGGTTGAGTAGGGTTCTACCCTTTGATGTTTAAAGGTGAGAAAAACGGGGTGTTATTTCTAGAGAGAGTTAATTCTGGTTAAATGTCTTTTAGATTGTATTTGCGGTTATTTTACAGAATTTACCTTGTTAATTAAGGTATAAAAAAATTGTCAACTTAAAGTTTCTGAAATTATTTACAATTTTAGGAGTTTTCAGAAAGAGCAAAATTTTATATAACACTTGTTCTTCAACTTACCATCTTAAAAGTCAAGATTCATTTTGCATGATGAGTAGCGAATAGAACATACGCCATAGGCGAAGATTGTTTCTATCACGTGATGTTCACTCTGCTATTCGAAGCAAGCATTATATTTGCCTACATTTCACGAGACTTTTCGTACCTTCGAAAATCAAAATTTGAATTTGCCCGTGTTTATCTGGCAAAATTCATGTATTCTGTGACATTTTGGTTATATAAATTGAGTTCATTGAAAGTATTATTACCACAAATGTCAATCTCTAAATGAATAAAACACCATGTTTCGATTGCGTCAATTCGCGCGATTCCATCAATGATCGATGATGTACGGGTACGCTATATTCACGGGCGTCGTGAGCCCCGTGACAGATCAAAACATCGTCATCTACTCGTTGATAGATGGCGGTAGCGTCGGTAAGCGGGCTCCTGCCATCCATCATTTGTTCTCTCTTTTTTAGACTTAGGTAAGATATATTTCTTCATAGAGTCTTAATAATAGTGGATAATAATGACGCACTTTAACACTTAGAACGAATAATTTATGATGTAGTTTTTGTAGGTTTCTGTAAAGCACGTATTCTTAAGCGGTTATCGGCACCACATTGGTCAAAGCAAGTGTAGTGCTCCTTTGTTTTAGTGTACTCGTTTCAACATATTTAAAGTATTATTGAACATACGTAATTTTTAGAGTTCATACCCAAAAGGTACGGGGCCCTATTACTAAGACTTCACTGTTCAACAAATACTACAAAACTAAATAAAATTAATATTTAAGGTTTCTTCCATACAGCAAACGTCATTTTTTTGCTCGTATTTGCTCAATATTAATAACGCCAATAGGTAGACGTTTAAAATGTATAGATGGTATGGTATGGTACGGAACCTACCTGCGCGAGTCCAACTTGCACTTGGCTGATTTTTAAAATTATGATATCTCATTTTTACATGTTTTTTATAATATAACAAAATTATTTTATTAGTGTTTACTCAATAAAGTGATTTTCATTTATGTTAGAGACTAGTTTCGCCATACGCGCGGTGTGATAATGTTGTACTTTTGACCACCCAGACACAGAGTATAGTCAATTATCGCTGTCAATACACAAATATTTCTCCTGGATTTTCAGTTTAGCAGTCAGGTTCACTAGACCAAGATATCAGTCAAATAAAAAAAAACAAGATTCTGATTGGGAATTTTGTTTTTTTTTTTGAAGATATTTACAAATTACGAATATTAATCTTTACATATCTTTCAAACACACGTAAAGGTGTATAAATGAAACATTTACGTATATAAAAATCATGTATTTACAAATACTTCCTCACAAAATTTTATTACCAAACCGCAGAGACCGCCGCGAAGACTGTCGGAGGTTTGTGGGGTGAATGACCGCGCGTTAGGGCGGGAAATGTCCTCATATTAAACACATACAGACGTTTAGAAAGAAACCCTTGTTTTTAACCCCCGAGGTGAAAAGAGAGGTGTTATAAATTTGACGTCGATGTCACTGTATGCGTGTATGTATCTGGCATCTTACTCTCAAACGGATAAACCGATTCCGATGAGGTTTTTTTTATTTGAAAGCCAGTTACCTTGCGGTAGTTTTTAGTTTGGTTAATATCAGTAAAGCAGTGTAAGAGTATCAGCTCTTTTCCAAAACGATGTAAGGCATTTTTGGCGTATGATTACTCGATTAAGTGCTTACGTAGGGGTTTTTTAAATCTGTAATTTAGGCTTGTTAATTTTTTTATGTTATAAGATTTTGTTTATTAAATGATAATAATGTATACACACCTATATATTTTTTCTGGTGACATTTTAATAAGTTTGAATTGTCTGGCGTCAAGTCTGGTGGTGGTATGGACTACCGCCAGACTTGACGCCAGACAATTGAAACTCAGAGTCACAGATGATTCACGTGGAGATTAACTTAATTTAATTTGAGGAAGATGATAATCAGAACCAGAACTTTTGCAAATTTAAATAGCCTATGTTATCCGGACCATTATAACGAATCTATTGACTGCCTCGGTGGCGCAGTGGTAGCGTATGCGACTGCAGCGCTGCGGTCTCGGGTTCGATTCCCGAGTCGCACCAAATGTTTGTATGATCGGCAAATATTTGTTTCAGAGTTCGGGTGTTTTCTGTGTATAATATATGTGTTTAAAAAAAGATATATAGTACATTAAGATCAGTTGTCTAGTACCCATAACACAAGCTCTGCTTAGTTTGGGGCTATATGGCGTTGTGTGTTAAAATGTCCAAAAATTTTATGAATTTGAAAATCGGTTCAGTGGCTTTGGCGCGTAAAGAAAGACATTGAATTTTGGTCACGCTTTTTGACCGTGTGTCATAGGGCTATAACTTCATAACTCATAGGAGTTTCTATTGTAGACAGAACGGGGTCACCCGAGTCGTGATAACACATTATCTGCGCCACATCGACCGCGATGTACGAGCTATGGGCCTTTCTATGATAATTACGAAACACGTGAGATCGGAACAAAAATTAAAAACCATCACGAGCACCATCACAATATATCTAGGAACAAACATTTATTTATCTTACTGCCATGTCAATAAATGAGGAATTGCTTGCTTTAATATTTATTTCCTTGTATTGTAAACTTGCCCTACTGGATGAGTTTAGGCGTGTGAAAACTGGCCAGAATTTTACTGACTTGGCTTTCTCTCATCTGTGAATTATACTTGAATCGGTCGAAATATTGACAGACGACGCAGTACAGCAGCATTGACAACTGAAATTCGCAACCAGTAAGTTTGCTACAAGAAGATGTTGAGACTTCTCTACACATGCTTTCCATCAGGCAAAATTGAAAGAGGAGATCATGTTGGTTAAAAAATATGACTTGAATATTCATAGCCCTTTCATTCTTCATAAAACTTACTATTCATTACCGATTCTTGTCAACTGCTATTGAAAATTAATATTTTTAACAAAATATGGAGAAGTAACTAAAATTATTCCTTGAGATTGTAATAAGTCTTTATATGATAACTGACTTGATATAAAATTAGTTTACTCTCAGAATTGTATTTTGTTTTGCGATATAATATTTCAAATACTCATTAGAATTCTTTTTGCTCTACAGAAAGCTGCTCTGCTCTTTGAAGTATACGTTTCTATTAAATCGTAATTTTATTCACAACGCGAAATAAATTACTTAAAAGCTATTATCTTATTTCAAGTCTTCGTTTGTACCGATACAATGAGATACATAATACAGCTTGATCAAAAACAAGTAGGTCAGCTCACAAATATTAAGTTAGTTACAATAGGTAGTTTCATAAAATCGGCTCTTATTATTTTAGTTAGTTAGTTTTTAATTATATACTATTTTGATGTAATCTTATAGCAGCTTGAAATACATATTTGTGGCATGAAAATTAAACTTTATCTATCATCAGCAACCCATAATAGCTCATTGCTGAGCTCGGGTCTCCTCTCAGGAGAGGGTTATCGTATGATAACAACTGAGACCGCCTGCTTAACGTGATCTCCGAATCATGGAGACGCTCATGGTAACCATCATGGCCACCAGCGTTCACCCATCCAGGTACTGACCGCGCCGTCGTTGCTTACCCTCGTTGATTGTTTCTAATCACCGAGGGTAAGCAACGACGTGCCAGTGCAACAGGGCCATGAGCACCCTGATATTAAACTTAAAAATCTTTAAAATTTAATTGTTAAAATCATTAATATCGTGATTTACGAATTGAAACAAAAATATTTTCTGATTTCTATCATTACATTCATAGAGTTATGTATTCTATTAATGTAAAAAAAATATCTTAGTATGAATTACATAAAAACATAACGAAAGATGACAGGCAGGTCATGTTTTTTAAAAGGGAAATGTATATTTAACTCGGCTATACTATTTGAAAGGCCCATGCTCAATTTACGTTAATTATGAAAGTACTTTGTCAAAATTTGTTAGAAATACACAACGGATTGTGAACCGTTTCATATTTTATGAGTATTTCAATATTATGGTGAATATTTATTGTATTTGACTTTAATCCATCTTATATTTAGAATCAAATCAGCGGAGAAAACTGTACGAGGTAGGACGAATTTCACATTTATGTTAATACTACTTGAGAAAACTGGATTCTATCTAGAAAAAAAACTGTGTCCATTTTTTTACTTTTATAATTAACTTCAAAGACAGGATCGCCATCCTTAACGCTAAATCATGACAAATCGTAATAAGCTTTTTATAGAATAGGGGGCACACGAGCAAAGGCGTTGCAAGGGTGTTACCGGCCTTTGGGGTATGGGCCTCTAGTATCCTCACTCGGTGAAACACAACACAAGCGCTGTTTCACACCAGTTTTCTGTGAGGCCGTGGTACCAATCCGGTCGAGCTGGCCCATTCATGCTGAAGCGAGGCTCTACCACTGTTCTTTTTTTCTGGTAGAATCTCTTTTTCAATTTTAAATGGAATCAACCTTGAGGATAAATTTATCAATTAAAAAATATCGTTAAAATCTGTTCACAAATACCAAGATCGTATTACAAAGAATATATCTATATATTTATTTATTAATCTTTTAAACAAAACAATACCATATATATGACTACAAAGTTGGCCTGGTGGTTTCAGGGGTCGTCACACCGCCCGGGTTCAAATTCTACATGGGACAACACTTTGTGTGATCCATAAATTGTTATTCTAAGTCTGGGTGTACTTTGTGTCCGTTTCATGTATGTTTGTAAAGATCCCCGTGACACAGGAATATATAAAATTAAGGCGGAGTTATCTTTTAAAAAAAAATGCAAGAAATGCATTACAAAAAATGAATATATGTATAAACATATTCATTTCGATGAAGAAACTCATTTTTAAAATAGGAAAAAGAATACCAGCATTATGTTAGTCAAGATATATTCAATACATTTTAATATATTTTTAGTTCACTTGGATGCTTAGTATTTCTTAATAGATTCACATTGTTAGACTATTTTTTTCTTTTAGTTATGTTTTCGATTGAAACTTATGATTGTGGTCTTAAATAATTCAGGATACTTTTACCGTAACCAGGACTTTCCTGTTTCCGTTGTTCGCTAATGTGAGTGAGATCAGTTGACGAATATAGGAGTAGCGGACAGTCTAAGAAAAGTTGAATTCACTAATTGATTCAGGAAAAGAATAAGTAGTTAACTGACGAGTGACGGTGAGAATAAAATAATAAATATTTTGCACCAATCCCTAAAAATAAGAAAATGGTACAATGGTGATACTTTTGCAAGCAAAATACAACTAAAATAGCTATCTAATTTATTTGAATTTTGCTTGTAGAAGTTGTTATTGGTAAACTCTGTGATGTCATTTGCATTTATCTCTAGAACTGATTATCTTTATCTTCCTATCCTTTCTTATTCCCAAGATTAATTGGCATCGGCCATTAGTTCAACCGGTTTTACTTGTATATCAGTTTTTCCACAGAGCGATTGGTTTCGGACCACCGCAACCCCGAGAGTGAACTGAATTCGAAGGGTGAACTAGTATATCAGTACATTTGAGGACACTGACTTCCCAATAACGATCGTCATAGGTGTTCATGACAACCGACAACGATAGCTCGACATGCTCTCCCAAGAACGGGCAGGAATCACCACCATCTTTCATCTCTAGATCTAAGAAAAAACGTAAAACTTATGATTATTTTCTAAGAATGGTCTTAAAATGCCTTTCTTTAAAATACTTTCATTTACTGCCCGTAAAATATACCGAAGATTAATTACTATTCATCCCGACCCAATTTTTATTGAAGGTCTAATTTAATAGCCGATTCTTCCAAGGCTTGCGGTTAAATATATGGAAAACAAGATTCATTTACGATCCATCCAGACCGCGCTTAAATGGATCACGCCTTAAAGTCATTGATAAGGATGTTCTCTGTGTAAAATACAATTTTAGGGTTTTTCAATATTTCGGTGGAAAAAAATTGTTTTTAATCAAATATCCAATTATGTATATTCACCTGTGTACGTTTAAGTGTTTTCGATTATCGATAATCCATCTGCTACTAGTAATCTATTAACATGCATTTAGATTGATTTTCCCGTTTAAATTATTGATGACATCTTTCTCAATATTTTTTATCAGTAAATGCAACCTTTAAACTTTCGCGTTGATAGTAATATTTATAATAAAATCTCATATTGTAACTGTTGTCACGCTAACTGCTGCTCTAGAATGATGAGAATAAAAAGATAACGATAAACTAAACATGGATTGTTTTTAACAGAGTCTCGAACCTGCTATCTGCTAGTAAAAGTTACAAGTATTGGAATTCTACTTGCTTAAGCTTATACTTTCAGTGTCATTCCTTCCACATACTCTCTCTTATCCCATTTCTAGTTCCCTGAGTACCTAGTACCAAATTGACGCCGCAGCCTCTATTGCTTTTGTGCCAAATTCATCGGATAAAATGTGATTACTTAACTTTATCTTCCCTCGCGTGGTTACAAGTGTGATTATATATGTAACATTTTATACGACCAGAGGAATTTATACCTAATTTTGTGCTCAGTACCGCATTTGTTTTTGTGTGAAACTTGATACTTTCATATTTTTTTACATACCGTTCTGAAACCTTTTTTCATGTGCGTATATTCAGGGTGAACAGGGTTTCCGGTGAAATACTGTAGCGATATTGAAGCGACTAAAAAAGATTTGGTTTGTTACTTAATGCCTTAAATACGAAGGTTTGTTGAAGCGTAAAGCCTCAACCCCACCGGAACCTCAACATTCATCAAATGATATAGTGTTATAAAGATAATATTCAAAGATTTAAGTAATATATAGTCGCTCATTTACCTTTATTAAAGTTAAAATTTATGCCATTCAGAGTCAAACAGTTTTTATCATAACACTCAACCTTTGATAAATGAAGGCATGAAGACATTTCTTTCATAAAATTATGTTGCAACCAAGCTAATAAAGCGCTCCTCTGCTTGATTTCGAATGGCTGATAGAAATATTTTTACTAGATATTTATAATAAAATATCTATTTGTTGAACACTAAGTATGAAGTATATGCGGTACTGTATAAAATCTTTTTATTTTTTATTTTTCATCTATCTTTTGGTTTCGGGTATCTCTGGAACGACTTGACCGACTTTGATGGAACTTTAACTGGTAGCTGATGCTATAAACAAAATTAAAACCAATAAAATAGTAAATCATACCCGATTCAAAAGCAATCAATCCCGCGCACAATGCAATGTTGCTATATATAATAAGTCTTCGAATAATTTCCTAATGCCAACTGTAATGAAAATAGTGAACATTAAATAAGTTCTTTTATATCAAGCTAAAATCTCAAGTTTTTGAAATACGTAAAATCAAATGTTTAACTATCAATTATAAATACTACGAATAAGTGTATTTAGTATAACATATTAATGGGATAGTATTATATCCAAACAACTGAAGTACCTCTAAGTCTAAGTCTTTGTTAAACTTGTATAGTGCTAACAAAGTCGGCTAGTATCATTGTTAGCTGATTTTATTAAAGAATGTGCTAACAAAAGTTTGTGTTTACAATCCATTAACTATCATATAATTTATCAATGTTAGTGAGAACGCTTATAGGTTATTACCTGTAAGCATTCTCACTAACATTGATAAATTGATACAAATATTGATAGCGCTAATATTTAACGAAAAATGAAACATTTATTTTACAATCAGCTACCTCGGTGGCGCAGTGGTGGTAGTGTATGCGACTGTTGTGCCGACAACGACAACGAAACAAACCCGAGACCTCAAGTCTCGGGTTTGTTTCCCGGGTCGGACCAAATGTTTGTATGATCTACAAATATTTGTTTCGGAATTTGGGTGTTTATTTGTTTGTTTTTACAAAAAAAAATGTATAGGTATATATGTATATATATCAGTTGCCTAGTACCCATAATACAGGCGCTGCTTAGCTTGGGTTCAGATGGCATTGAGTGTATAAAATAAACTTTAGGTTTGTGTGCTTTGAAGAGTCAGTCATGTCCTTATGGTCAGTTTCCGTTTATCGGTTTTTCTACATCAATATGAAATAATTCCACACACTTAAGTGTCCTTGTAGCTATAGGAAATTAATCTTCAAGTCACGTTTATTATTTATGTATGCCTACAGAAAAACAAGGGATCTAACTCAAATATTCCACACAGGAATCATTGATCTAAGTTGAACTATGTCCACCTAAGAAATAAAATACAACCACTTTAACAAACAAGTGTTTTTTTAAAAAACAAGCTTTTATTACTTGTTGATAAAAATAATCTTTGAGCCCTTTCATTTGATACCCACATATTCAGAAATTGTACGTCGCCATTTTATTATGGCAGCTATTTTGAATAATAAGAATACCGATTATAAATATTTGAACAAGACCACAATAATAAACTGAATAGAACGCATAGGCATATTTCAAATTTCAGCTCAATCGAAAATCTTGTTTAATTGGAAAGATTTGATTACATACAAACATCGGACTAAGTTAAACTAAAAATAAAAGCTTGTAATAATACGCTAGGCTTACTTTCTTTTCAAATGTTATTGATTTATAATAAGAATAATAAGTTGTTGTTAATACTAAACGGATTATACAAATCGTGTCGAAAACAATAGAGATACATGGCCAGGAGCAAAATTACTTTCATTTTTAAAGATATCTTTAGAAAGCCTCTTTGTTAGTGGAAAAAATAACCTAATTGTTTTGGAGGATAAAGCCTCATAATGTAAACGTTGTATGGATCCAATATTTCGTACCCATTGTGCTGGAACAAATCGCTACAAGATTTTTCACGATAAACATTTGTTGGAGGCTCTCTTTGTACTAAAAAATATTGTGCTCTTGAAGATATACAAAACCAGGGTTTATTAACAAAAGCTCAACTTGTAAATATGTAAAATTTACTGCAATCTGTACGAGGAATTCCGTGAAAAGGAACATACTTATGTGCGTTACCTGAATAGCGCGCTCTGGTGTGGTAGGTGGAATGCCTATATTACACCACACACGTGATTTTTTTAAAACTTACTCATTTCCTAATGATTAGCAAACTAGTATTAATGGTGAAACTATACGACAGTAACTATGCAAAGATTTCGATCATCTTGGCTATATTAGAAAAATATCTTATAAATTTAAAGGATATTTTGATGAAAAAAGTACAGAAAAAGGTATTTGGTTTAAGACAATTCAGCATCAACCTTCTCGCGTACCCTGGTTCATTAATAGCAAAGTGAACAAAAATATTATTGTTGTGGCTCATAGACTTCGCTCAGGACACTATCCGTCTAGGAAGTTTGGACATCTTATGAAGAAAGTTGATACACCGGACTGTGAGATATGTGGGACTCTTGATGGTGTCCAACACTTGCTGATGGAGTGCGTCAAGTATCGAACACAAAGGGAAGCGTTGGTGCGTAAATACGATTTAAATATTTATGATATTGGTATGTTTATTAACATTTTAGGAAACCCAACCTCAAATGCTGCGCTTGACTTATTCGGAATGTTTACGCATCAAAAGCTTTGAATTCATTTTATAAAGAATATAACATAGGATAAGGTACGATGGGACTAACATATTACCATGCAATAAAAGTCTCTAAATTAATAAAGATTAAAAAAAAAACTATGCAAAGAGAAGGGAACCTTGCAACAAAAGCTATACCAACAAGTCTGGCAAGAAGGTAGTTGGCAAAAATTCCATTCTGAGGAGAATCCTATGACCTGCAGTGGACCATTAATAGTTGTTGATGAATTATATGATATGTTGAAATCGATGGGCTTGAAGATCATGAAATGGGAACCAAAGCAGGAATAGACGAGAACCTTTTTTTTTATTTTTTATCGTGTGGAAACCCCCTCGGGCCTTCACCCCACCGGGGTTTGCGGCGGGGCAGTGTGTCGGAATCGAACCGACTAAAACCACACGGTGAGCCACTCTGCGCCTGAGACAGGAGAGATCCGGGAAGAATAAACGAGAACCTAGTAGAACCTCAGCTTCTATCATAGCTAGTCACGCAGGTATAATAGGTAGGTGCAGTGCCTTCGAGTCTTGCTGCCCCAGATCTGCTGAAACTATCTTTATTATATTAGAGTTGTGCCGAAAACAGTCATATCCTTACTTCGAGGTACGCCACACGACTAAGCGACAATGCATAACTCGAAGTAGCGACATGGCTCGATACAATTTCGGACAACCTCTCAATTAATATTAATTTTATTATAAAGTACATACACTTTAATATTTCTTAGTTAGCCATGAAGAAAGTTTTTATAGACATGCCTACTTTACGTAATGTCATGTAGGGGTACTCTCATAAGTAAGCTCATTAACAACTAAGTAACTTGTCAATGAGCTTACTTATTTTAAGTTTACCTCCCTAGCTCCTAGTAGTAGTAGGCGTCGCTTTTTTTCTGATAAATATTTTATCTATTTATTTTCTCCTTACTATCAATATCTTTACAAACCATATCCAATATGATATAGTAGTTACAATATTCTTAAAAGCAAAGTCCGCGCGCCTACAATCCTGGCCGTCGCCGATGTCCGCGTAACCAGCTGGAGCACACTGACCCACCCTCGCCTCTCAAAGATGTTATGTTGTTGTGTTACGTATAAATGAGATGGTTTTGGCTCGTTAAATTGCACCGTATTTTACCTGCTCCAACGATTTATCGTTGACCATCAAAATCAAGTTCAAAGGAACCAAGTTACTCTGCTGACTTACGCCAGATGTGGTAGAATATTATCGCATTTGGATCCCCGCATAGTCCACATACTACCGTAGAAGAGCCATGCTTCGACGCGCTCTGTCTTTCTTTAATCCGCTATACGTATACGTATACGCTGACCGTGGGAGATTCACGCTTCGGCATGCATGGGCCGACTCGACCGGAGTGATACTACGTCCTCACAGAAAACCGGTGTGAAACAGCGTCTGCGCTGTGTTTCACCGAGTGAGTGAGGATACCGGAGGCCCATAATCCAACCCTTCCCCTCATCCCTCTGCCCATCCCCCAAGGCCGGCAACGCACTTGTGACTCCTCTGGTGTTACGAGTGTCCATGGCGGCGGTAATCGCTTACCAGAAGACGATACGTCTGCTCGTTTAACTCCTATTCCATAAAAAAAAAATACTCAACTTACACGCGGATTAAGTCGTGTGAAAAGCTAGTTATATCAATCATCATCAAATGTATTTTAAGGTACATAACCTTGTATAAATACGAGTACGTACTCAAAAAAAAAGGAAAACTTTATGGCTTCGGTGGCTATTAAAGCTAAATAGGATGAGCACAATCGTTACAAAAGCCTGAACCGCCGGTACCGAGATAAAAGAATTTATAATCAAATTGGCAGCCATATTGGCACAGGCTCTGCAGAAAGTGCGATCGCGTAAAATCAAATAGAAACTTTATAGCGGTTCATATACTAAAGGTACTATAGGTGTGCGGACAATATCAGATTTTGAGTTTAAAGGATATAGCGCTTTTTTTGAAGGCGATAAAATGGATTTTTACGATTGACATATTTTTAAAAGAATTAAGTTTTTTTTTTTAGTTTTTTTTTTAGTACAATCATTTGAAAAATAGACAATACAAAGATGTAATGAATTGGATGATTCGAGATTTAGCAACCCAATACTTGACGTTTATTTCAACCAATCGACGTCCACTGCTGAAGGTCTCGTCATACTTGGCGTATCGTTCATTAAAGATGAGTGATATTGGACAACAATAATAACAGTAAACATAACTAAAGAATTAATGTGTTCATTCATATTTTATTTGTCACTTACTGCCCCGTTGGTCTAGCGGTTAACGTTTGCGACTGCCGATCAAGAGATCTCGAGTTTGGTTAGAAGTTAGGTTCTGAACCTCCGTGCCGCGTAGAGCGTCTGATCTCTACCCGGTCGTATCGGGGGAAGAGAGCAGAAGGGAGAGAGAGAGGGAACAAGGGGTGGACCTGTGTTTGTATAGTCACTTGTGTACTTTAATATTTCCTATGCAGTTGGCTGGTCGTCGTTGAGACTGGCCCCCGTGGCCGTAACCAGTTAGGAGAACGTCATCAATAGTCTCTAAATGAAAATAATAAATTATAAGACCTAAGAGTTATTAGAAATATATTACTAGTTTGCTGAACAATGTGTTGCGTGTTTATAGCCAACTGGTAATAGTTTAACAATGGGCTGTTTATATATATATATGCGCCTGCCACAATAACTTTACTCTGCCTGCTCACCATACTCATTGCAAATGTAGACAATGCAATAATGAAACATGGTGACCCATAGTACGGCGGCCTATTGAGCCTGTTCAATATCCAGTGATGTAAAGGTATA
>PKRV01000015.1:50218-67068 GCA_003709505.1 Hyphantria cunea
TATATATATATATATATATATATATATATATATATATATATATATATATATAAAAGAGTAAAAGAGAAAAGTATAGACACTTTTGGGGCTAACCCGACCAGAGGCCAAACACTGGCTCACAGGAAACCAGAGTGAACCAATGTATGTTTCTTTTTACCGAATAGACTGAAGCTGGACTGAAACTGGAGCACTAAGCTTTCTTTATTTTAATCTTGAGGACAAGGAAACTATGTGTAATTGCTAAACTCCAGATTTTCATAAGTGGCGAGTCACTTGTCATCAGGTCCTTCATCAGCTAGGGAGCGCCTCTGCCAAAGAAGGTGATCCTCCCATATAATAAAAGTAAGACTATTGTTGCTAAACGGACACTTTGAGTAGCCTTCAAGAAGAACTCTGCCGTTAGATCCACACATTGCCACAAGCCACAAAATAACAAGGGAACCCAGCTACATAGGGGAATCAACATCCACTTGGCCGTTATCCTTCACAACAATATCTACCATCCATTTGCGAACATGTGACCCACATTGAGTGTTAAAAGCGCCGCGTTATTTACGGCTGATTTAATGCCGTTCGGCCTATTGACTTTTTAAATTTCCCCTTTATAGAGAGCCACGCTTCTGGCAACAAAGGAGTATACCCATTGAAATTAATATCGGCTCTCATTTTACGAGTGAGGTTTATGTACTGTGGAGCAATTTTGCAACGGCGTTTTGTGTATTATCTGGAATCCATTGGAGTGTTAAAGCAATTCCTGTGCGTGCAGATTCTTTTATTGACGATTTCTGGAACTGTAATAGATATTCAAATGTGGATACCATATAACTAAATCAAATTACTTTGAACTGTGCTATTTACACATTGTTAAAGATTTCCTTTGAACACAATAATTATTATCTGCCTCGTTATTTTTCAACTAGACTGTTTTTATCTATCGCTTTATTATGTACCTAATTATATAAGCTACCTATTGATAAGTATTATCAAATGATCCAGTGACTTTATGGCCAACTGATTAGCGTCATCATACAGACGACATTATTTGTCTGTGATACGACTCGGACCACAGGCTCGCATCGTTCTATAAGATTTCTAGTAAATAGAGTAGATCTATGTGGCGTCACGGGAAACGACGAGCTGATTCCTCCAGCTTTCTACTGAACAACTAGCATTTGCATTGTTAGTTAGTTACTCTCACCGCGAGTATCCGTATTCCTCTAATGTAATGTGGTGTAGATCTTTTATTTACTTTTTAAAAATAAGTAGACGGCTGCTTGAGAGCTTAGTTAATTTCATGATAGGACATGATACAAAAGGAAAGTTATATAAGTTTAAATAAAAAAATAAGTAAACACAGACTGACATAGACCGAAGCCGTGACAACTGGTGTGTTGTGGCTTGTGGCAGCAAACAATTTTTTTGCCATTATTTTGTTTTAACTACAAATATTTTTAAAAAATCAACTACAGTTTTAGTTCCATCGACTAGAACTGTACATACGGAATATTAACTAGGTTTGATTAATTTTGTTTAATAATTAGAGAAATCAACCCGAAATTCAGGTAATTAATTAATTAATTCAGTACCCATAACACAAGCTCTGCTTAGTCTGGGACTAGATAGCGTTGTGTGTTAGATGTCGGAAATATTTATTTATTTATTATTATTATTTATAAAAAATAAATAACATATATGAGCTGCCAACATTCAGTAAAATATAATATTTTACGCAAAGTAAATTATGTTATTACCTTTTTGCTTTTCATTGGGCTTTCAAGTACCTCTCTGGCGAACTCCATAGAGGCTCAATGACTAAGAAATTGTCATATAATAAAAATAAAAATCCTGGCTCCAAATGCGACCATTATGTTAATACCTTGAATTGAGGTCTAATGGAGAAACCGTGAGTCCATTATGATTCGATTTTATTTTACTTCGAGAAATGGACCTACTTTTCTTCTGTAACTTTTAATATAATCTAAATGTAAAAAAAAACGTGCAACATGCTGTAATTTATTTTATTTAAATTAATATTCAGCTCGTATACTTGTAGCTTTGCTCGCGACTGTCGTCTATTGACTGACTATCGCGCCAATGTTTCATCATTCAATGTCAATTAAACTTCGACAGCATTTTCTCAGAAACAGTCATTTCGAGAGGTCGTTGAACTTTCTGGAATAATCTAGTAATAGCGTCATATAACATAAAAAGATTACTATAGATGACTACGAGCTATAGAGCGATAAATATCTGAGTGATTAAGTGAATAGCCCACAGACATAGGCGATCATGAAAGACTATTATTGTAAATTTATTTATTATTTATATTGAGAGTTTTGAATATATAGTCTCTTTTACTCGTCAGAAGGCTTATTTTTCAAATTTGTCGAACCCTATCAAGTAACAACAGTTTACAAGCAAACTATAATAGACGTCTGGGTCAAAAGTACATAAGAAAGTTTATGTTGCAAAAAGCATGTTAAACTTTACCTAACCGTGTATGTTAGGTAATCTCGGCTCACATAAATGAAACTTGTCGGCGAACAATAATGTTATCAATAAAATATAACAGCGAACAATAATATTACCAATAAAATATAAGATGATATAAACACTTTTTGTAAGGAAGCGTTCGAGAAGATAAAGAAGAGCAGTACCAAAATTAACCGGTCATCTCTTTTTTTATAAAAAGAAGTGTATAAAAATATATTCATAATAAACCCTCCTCGGTTAAGTCCCTAGTACTTATCTTGTTTTCTGTTACCTCTCCCCTCTCCAACGCACGTGTACACGTATCAAGGTTTATTTTATACCTATCAAAGTTCTTGCCTTGGACCATTTTCTAACAATAAATACGTTGTGAGACTGGACTCTGCAATGACGAATTCATACCTGCCTATGATGAGCACGCAGCAGATGCACAGCGACCATCAGCTGTTTGTGTAGGATCACTTTTATTGGTACTCCAAACGTACGCGTTTGTGAATGGATATCTGCAAAAGAGTTGTCTAATTTTAGCCTCAATGTTCAGAGATCGTGTGTTGATTGTGGATTTAGGTAAAATAAATGATCAATTTTAGTAACTTAATACAGTTCATAGAAGATTTGGACAAAAACACGAATAAAAAACTTCATCAAGTGTCAATACCAAATACTCAGGTTTATTGTCCCTTAGAGCTGTGAAAAAATCAAACTTCAAAGCCAACGCAATCAATAGATACAGCCGTTTATCGTGAATTTTCCGTGAACCGTATATCTTGAAATTTGATATGAAGTAAGATTTTATATCACAGATAAAGGAAAAAATTGCGAAAGACATACACTTTTGGTTACATCATAAAATGAAAATATTTTTAATAATTTCAAAATGACTATGAACGTCTCTATGAACGTTTTAAGAAATAAAATACTATAACTTTTACTTATATACTTACAAGTCTGTACGGAACCCTCGGTGCGCGAGTCCGACTCTTACTTAGCCGACTTTTTATTTACAACAGTCATTTATTGTGATCGGTCTCTTCTTGGAAAGTTGATTTTGGCAGACAGACACTTTGGTATGCTGCAAGCTATCCTTCTGTTTGCAGTGCTGTTATGCTGCATATTTTACTTCCTTGGCCGGCTCTTACGCCACCCTCGGGATAAATATGCGGTGACACTTCCCATGGTCACACGGGCTACTACTAGGATAGATATTCGCACAACAAAACTGTTTTATAACCTGTCGCCTGCGGTATTCCCGGAACAATACAACCTTCAGAAATGAGCGTACTCCTTCTTAAAAGGCCAGAACGAACTTGTGACGCATCTGGTGTTGCGGTTGTCTATGAGCGGTGGTTATCGCTTACCATCGGGCAATACGTTTGCTCGTTTACCCCCTATTCCATAAACAATAGTCGGTTACTTTCAAATAGTAATTAACTATTTTTTGTAAAGATATTCTTACATTGTACTATCTAAATAAATAAATATTTTGGATATCTTACACACAACGCCATTTAGTCTAAGCTAAGCAGAGCTTATGTAATGGGTGATAGACTACTAATATAAATACATAGATACTCTTTTCAAAGCTACAAAAAACCCAAACACCGAAACAATAAATAGTTGTAGATCATACAAACATTGGGTCCGATCAGGGAATCGCATAAGCTACCACTGCGCTATCCAGGCAGTTAAATCCTCTTAGCTCGAGGATTTCAGAAGTATTAACGCATTAAGAATATAAATCTCTAGGGAAAGCTGCTGTAAGATATTCTATTTATATCATTATGTGGTAGAAAAATTATTTATTGGATGGCGTGTTCACAGGGAACAATTTTAATAATGGGTCTTTGTATTATGTGTAGTAAATAGAAAACATATTATTTTTTATTCTTATACAGACTCTGCGATTTATCGTAGAGACAAGTTTATTTATTATTATCATAGCTGCTGCTGAACAACCTTGCACTAACCATATCAACTGTGTCTACACTTCGGCTCCGTATTACATCGCGGGTAGGTTGCATTGAATAAAGTCTTTAGTCTTTAGGTACTGTGGGACACACATGGACGACGTAGCTTTCCATTTTCTTTCGACGTACATTTCCAGCCCATGAATTCTTCTGTTCACCGAGTCCTCGCCCTGTTAAAATTCCTAGTATTCATTTTCAACTTCATTAGTACAAGTAAATTTTTTCACAAATTATCTAATCGCTTAGATTTAGTCAGTCAAAATTTTTACGAACATTTTTAAAATTAAAATGTGTTGTGGCATTAAAATATTTCTTAGCTATATTAAGAGAAACAAGCTGAAATATATTTAAGGAAATATTGAGACAACTTTAAAAAAAACTATACTAAATAAGGACAGAATAATGAATACAAAACAGATTTTGTTACAGAAGTAGGTTAAAATAAAAATCAAAAACCAAAGGACAACACCAAAGGCAGTAGTAGTTCTATTGGTTCAGCACTGAAGCCTAACAATAGCCGTTACATCAGGTGTCTCTACCAGCTTCTATCCACCTGGCAGCGACATCGCCACTGAACTGTACTAATCACTGCGATGCAAAGCACCTTGCCTACTTGTGGGGTCTCACTGACAGCGTTGATAAATTTTCTATGCTGTTAGCATAGTTTATCAGACATGTTTTGTTTTTGGTCAGCATTAAATATGAAACATGAGTTCTTCAAATCACATGTTTTATTGTAATTATCTTAGTAGTAGTTTGTATACTGCCTCAATAGTCTAGCGGTTGACGTATATGACTGCCGCTCAAGAGGTCTCGGGTTCAAATCCTGGGACGAGACAAAAATGTTATTGAGTTTTTCAGAAATATTTAATAGTTATCCAAAGAATGCCTAAAATAAAAAAATATTATAATTTAAAGCAAATCGCATGTAATATTTAAATGAACGAACTCACCAAGTTTTTGTCTAGAAAGTCATATTATTTGTTATGAAGTTTGAAGGATTATTTTTTATACTTTTTAATAACTGACAATGGCACCGCACTCGGACATCAGTTCAAGACGCCATCGCTGGTTTCCATTATAGTGACAAGCGCTGTCTGTCTCGTACAATATGTAATTAATATTCCATCAGTTGCCCCAATTATTGGAATAAAGGAGTAACAACTAAATATAATATATAACTCTATAGCTAAAACTAATATATAGACAAGGTTAAGTTTAATTGAGGTGACTTTAGAGCTATGTAAAATCGTGGTAATCACCATTTAATAGGGACACATTATCTTCCATTATAACTGACCAAATGTCTTTTGTTAAGCCCTTGGATTATTACTAGCCGTTTACGGCAGTCACTGGCCACTGATCAATTCTCGAAGTTATCAATCTTAACAGGAACCCTATTTTAGACTGCGCAGATGACGCAGTAGTTTAATCGATCGCCTTGCAACTTCCTCGTTTACTGAAGAGTGGTCGGCCCAATCCCCACGTGGAACAACAAATTTTATGATTTCCAATTTGTTATGGACATTTATATTACTGTGATAGAAATACAGAATATGTAAATAAATATAGCTAAAAATAAAACATGATATTGTAGGTACTTTGAAGTGATGGAAACTTTTCTTTAATTGCAGAACGAAGAAAATATTCGTACATTGGGCTCATGTCCACGCTAATTTGCAGGTGTCTAAAGCTGGTTAGTTATTTAAAACTTAATGCTTATGACACGTTATGTACAATCAACTCAAATAAACACAAAACGTCTGAATTAAACAATAATACATTAACGACGTACATAGTATGTGCACAAATTAATGCACTCAATAATACAGGCCGTTTCAAACGTGCTGATGTTTGTGATGTGGGGATTAGTCCCCGCATCGTGACGTGATAAAAATCTAGAATTTTGTCACACGCGGTATAGTACAGGCCTCTATTTAATTCTAGACGATTTGAGATTAAAATTATTTAGAAGTAGAATATAGCAATACACATTAGCTATATCTTGAAGACATTGATGGCCCTATTAGTCTATTGGCTACATAAATAGTCTATATATAGTCTATATGTAATGGCTATAGTCTACACACATAGGCTTAGTAGTCACGATCCATAGATCGTGACTACTAAGCCTATGTATGTATATAGTATGTACTTATAACTACGATTATAGTCGATACTCGTGTTTATTACGTTATTAACTGCGATTCAGATTATAATTTCAATATTAATATAATATGGAAACAATGATAAATGCGAATACATAGTATTAATTTTATTACGAACGAGTGCTCATTAATAATTTCTGTACAAAAAGTAAAGATATCCTAACAAAAACATAAATGTTCAAGGAGAGTTCAAAATTATGATATATTTATGTTGGTTATTCACTTCAACGACGAAAGTAGTGAGATCTATTTTAAATAGGTGCCAAGTTCAATGTTCAGTCCTAAAATTTATTTATAAGAACATAAAATATTTATTGATAACTTGAATATAACATCTTCACATATCTTAGGATAATATATTGAAGCCTAAAGTTTGACTTGGCTAGTTTTCCGGTACTAAAACTGTTAGTTTTTATTTTTTCTTCCGAAAATTTGGCTTGCTGGTAGAAACTAGCCATCCAACATAAGGCTCTTCCAGGACAATATTAGCAGGTATTTAATAATAATTTGTATATGACAACTCAATCTAATCAGCAGACCTGTATATCGCAGTGCAGATTCAGATACACAACTCTAAATTCAATCCAGAACTACACAAAATATGAAAAAAGAAACAACATTGTTACATGTTCAAAAAACATTTTTATGTTCTTGTTCAATGATACAAAGAATAGCTTTAAATCAAAAATATTTCTTTGAGTATCTCTCTCTTTTGGTGAAAATTTACTTTTAGAGAGCGTCCAATAATATTTTACACGCGATGTTGCTAAGAGTTGCAAACTCGCCGTAACTAAATCTTTTTTTGTCGTGCTTTTTTCGTCCCAAACCCGAGATTATGGAGTGCCTTTCACTCAGATTAAGGTGCGTGTTTATCGAACATCTCTTAATGTAATTTACTCAACATAATTTTTATGCTTGCCTCTTTCGTTTAGAGTTTTGATAAAAAATATCCTACGCGTAGTAATTGTTTTGAATATAAGTATTTAATGGACTCTAAAAACAAGTTTTGTATCAAAATTTTTAAACTTTCTTATAATCAAAAGAAATAGTTTTTAAGCTTGGATTAACATAACATTCGCAAGCGTATACCCGCAGTATCAATCAATTACAATTTTCATTTATTGTCGATGAAAATTTCAAAGTGAACCCTGAGATCTGTGATTTTTCGATACATTTTCAGATATTTATAGATGGTACGTAATATACCTTTCAATTCGAATTTAATGCACAACCGAAAATTTTTTACGAGTGAAAGCTGCCCATGTTAATTTGGCAAATATAATCTGAGTCAGTTTTCTGAAACCATTTTGTTAGTCGTAATAAATGAGGTATAATAAATCAAATTACGAATTATGATAAAAAATTTGGAAGAATTATTAAATTCAGCTAGATAGGCTGAAATTTTTATCATTTAATTAAATCACGAACTTCTTTTGTAACTTTATTTCCGGAGATAAGTAATAAGAAGAATAATTTGGGATTTCAGGAAAACCCGAGCTCGAATGCTCATTGTCACGCCTTGTAACACTGTATTAAACATTGCTAAAGGGGTAGATTCGTAAATATATTGCATGGGTACCTTTTATAATTAAAATATAGCATTTTAATATATTATAATCTGAGATTTTCTACGTACAAAATATAAACGTTTTTATATTTTGTATAAAGGGCGATATTTGATTGCAGTATAAGGAACACACAATCGGATTTTGATTTGCTGTCGAGTCATCCCCTTATACGTCTTTTAACATGAAGAATTTTTAAATTGGCCTTAAAATGTAAAAATAAAACAACATGCGTGGAGAAAAACAGTTAAATATTCGTACTTTTATAGGACGTTACATAAATCAATGGCAAATCATTGAGAGTCTACCCAGTAGCAGCCTCTTGAGTCTCATATACATACTTTCACTAGTTGACACACGTTACTTCTTCTGCGTTTCGTTTTTATTGTGCTTGGCTCCTATTGGTCTAAGCGTGCTGCTGACTATCCTATCTTAGGCCGTCCTACCGTCAGCCGAACACATATCTGCACGCTGTCGTCGTTAAATGTAGGATAATATTAAAACTCCCTATAATTTAGTTTGGTGTCATTTATATATATTTCTCGTGACGCTATCATGATCCCATCCCTCGTAATAGTAAATCTCTCGGACACAACAATACGCCGTCTTTACGACATTGATAATTTGATCCATCCAGACGAAATAAAAACTATTCTTTTCGAACACATCTTTGTTTCATACATTTAAATTTTCCTTGATTTACGCAAACGAAACTGAGAATGGCTGACAAAAGAATGATTCTAAGTGATACAATCTGTGACTTTTGAACAGAAGTTTATTTAAAGGATGACTTTTGTTCTGAATATATATCCAAGCAGATGCAGACAGATAAATCTGGCTAAATAACTTTAGCTGTACTGTCAATGTGCTCTTAACGTGATCGCAGCTCTTTTTCGTATATACTCGTAACATAACAATATTTGAATTCCTTTATCATGGTTTTTCGATAACTTAAAAAAATTATTTCTATACAGCTTTATAGACTTAGCCTAAAGGCCCAGGTGCTTGGTCAGAAAATGTGAAAACCAAAATAGCAGCCTAGTGCATATTCTATCGAATTAGAATCAGACAAAATCAGGTATTACACAAAAAAAAATCAACCAAAATTTCTTAAATTTGAAGGTTATTCCTAAATCAGTTAAAATAACTAAACACTAAAATGCAGCAACAGGTCAAACAATCACATCTCAAAATATAGCAACATCGTGTTCCTCCAATGTACTTTTGCCGAGTAATGAATCCTAAGAGTTTAGGCCTGTTAAAAATAATAAGAAGCCTGTATATGTGTGCATGTGTAAACTAAGTGCACCTTGTTAGTACTAAGTGAAAGATAGATGATGTTGTTAAACAGTTACCTTGGAACATTTTTATGAGTTACAGACGACACTAGAGTTCATTGACCTGCCACACTCTTTTTATTATTATTTTTTCTGCGGAAATCCCCTCGGATACTACCGATTGATGGTTCTATCGAACTTGAACCAACTAAAAACCGCACACCGTCTCGGGTTCTAGGAGCCGGGGAACCAGGTGCACCCTCGAAAGAAAATCGCTGGAACTCCGACGTACCTCGGGCCACCTACGGTTCGTAGATAGCCCCCTCCTGTGTAGGAGTCTTATTGTCTGCGATACCTGGCCCGTCCCTGCGCTTTGTGGACATGGAGATAGACCACCATCTACTTCGCAAGCTAAACTTCCTCGCAAAAAGACACAGCAGAATGCCACGCGCTCTCGCTCCGCAACATGGCTGCAATAACGTGACCGAGCGAGAGAACCCCAACCTCAATCCCGATTGCAAGTATCCTTTCCGAGACATCACCAGCGTCAGCCGGTATGAGAGGCTTCCGTGATGCCTCTCGAGCCTATCCTCCATAACAGGTCCTACCACCGCAACAAAGGCGTGCCTTGCGCTTGGTTGCCCACCGCGGCATTCCATTTTGCTCTACCAAAATTCGCCATCTTCCAATTATCCATGAGGACCTGACGGAGTTGGTATTTCTGTTTCTATTTCTATTCGATTTCTCGAGTCTCAGGACTCCTACCCAACTCCCGCGCCTTCTTGCGCCAATGACATGATGAGCTGCAGAGGCTCTCGCCTCCAAGTACCATGGTGGAGTACTGGCCAGAAAACTCGCCGCCTCAAAGGAGATCGTGCGTTACCCCCTTATGATCCTGGTGGCCAGCACTTGTTGCAGTCGTCGCAATAGTGCGTTATTACTGGCCTTTAGGACCTCAGCTCATACCAGGGCCTCATAAAGGGCCATGAATCGCACAACCCCGGCGTGTGATCTCCTGCAGGAGTCATCAGTCCCCCTCATCTTCGGCAGAAACTGTGCCAATGCACGCTCTCGCTTCCGAAATAGTGTCCGAAGTCCCATCGGCCGTCGAGTACGAGCCCCAAATAACTCATAGAGGGCTCGATGCCAATGCGAGTGCCTCCTACTATGAGGCTGAGTCGATCAGGTGGCTTAATCCGAGGCCCATGAAACCTAAGGCCTAAGACCGACCCCGACGGGAGACACGGTGTGTCAGGTATTCCAATACTTTAACCCTCCTTTAATATGTTTCATTTGCATTTAAATATCCTCATCGACCGTGTTATAAATTTACCATTCTATTTCTTGTTTGTTTAGGGACTTTGAACTTGTTTGTTTTTAATTCGATCTTAAATTTATAATCCCTTGACCAACTAGAGTATACATTTCAAGTTTTATTTGAATTTCACTTGAAATGTCGTATAAATCTTACATTTTATGATAATAACAGCCCTTAGTGCAGTAGATATTATGATTTATTCCGTCTGACCGTATATTTAATAAGGGTTTTAAGTACTTTATCATCTAAATGGACATAAATCTGTTCTTACAGTCTGATGCACATGCAGGAAAAACTGTACTCTCGCTCCACATTTTATTTTAAGTTAATATTATAGAAAAGTATATAGAATATTGCAGATTTCTACATTTTAAATGTACTATGACCTTGTGTATAATGAACACAATAGTTGATCTTTTTTATTAATTCTCAATATGAATTAAATCTGAATACAATTTATTAATTCTGTACCAAAAATAATCGACGTCTGTAGATTTTCTACAGAACGAATCTATTTGTTATGCTATGTAATATCCACTAGTCAACAAAAACAATAAATGTATGCTAATAGTCATATAATACTCTAAATATACAGAGGACGAAATCCATATCAGGTTCATTTAGTATTATGCAAGTATGTTAAATAATTCATTTAGTTCATGATCAAATATTAAACTGAAAAAATGACTATAAGTGACGAAACAACACATGACGTAATAAGTTTGCTTCTCGACAAATATTGCAAGTCTAGGTCAAGGAGAAGTGAGTGCCAAGTGCCAAGAAAACTTGGTGCCTACAAAATGTTACAGCTCTTAAGACTAATATTGCGTGTAAATACAGCAAGCTATTTGGCAATGTTCGTGTAATAAAGTTAATTTTGCAAGATGTTACTGAGTTTCTGCCCAAATGCAGCGCTTATTTCATTGTAGTCCTTTTTAATGGAAGTAAGAAAACAATTTAAGATAGTGTCGTGCTACTGACGTATATTTTAATAAATATTTCTATTACCCGATAATGGGTAAGAAAGGTTAATAGTTTTGCCAGTATGTATGTTTGTATGTTGCACCATAGCGCGTAAAAAACTAAACCGATTTTCATGAATAAGGTTTCCCTAGATTCATAGTTATTGGACACATTTTTTGTAATGGAGCAATATTTTGTCAAACAAAATGACCGTATTTATGCTGAAAGCTCTAAAGAATCTTCCCAATAAGTCATAAGAGTACAACGTATTCATTATCTGACTTCAGTGATGGTTTGGTGGGGTGTTAGCTATGAAGAAGTGACTGAGCTATATTTTTGTGAAGAGTTAACAAAACATCGGCACAAGTGTATCAAGATACCATTCTTGAGAAGGAAGTTAAGCCTCTTAACCGCGTTCAATAACCAACAATGGTCTTATCAGCGAGACTTGGCGCCGGGTCATACAGCTCGATCGACCCAACCTTGGTTACCAACGCACACGTTCCGGACTTCGTCAGAGCTGAATATTGGCCGTCATCTAGTTAGTCTTGATCTTAATCCACTGAAGTATGATTTATGATCACTTTTTGGGAGTAATGACACTGACATGACAATATTGAGTCTCTAAAAATTCCATACGATTGGCAGTGAAGAATTTTCCCATAGAAAGAGCGCGTACTGCTATTGATAACCGGCCTCAATGTTTAAGTGTTGTATTGCAGACCGATGGAGACCATTTCGAGTATTCTTTATATATTTTAATGGTTTTATATCAATGTATTTAACTAACACACTATGATAGTAATAAATGTTTCGTGCAATGAAAAAAAAATGATTTTCTTTGTAAAAATATTTATGCCAAGACTAAGTATATCTAATAATACATTTACACGAATGTTTATGAGTACACATACACTTACACATTGATATATATAAACTTTACATTAATATAATAATTATGTTTGTAATGAAATTGATTGTCCTGGCCTATCGCAAATTTTTTTTTGTTGTATAACAATATTCCGTGTAGTTTATTTGAGCGTGTGTATAGGTGCTATGCACGTAGAAGTGTAATAAAAGTATAATGAAGAACAAACGAGCTTTATTACTCATTACCACTTAATGGCCAACACTAACACCTTTAAGAAGAAAGTGATAAAATTAGTCGGGAACAAACATAAAATAACTCATCGGTTTGGAAAAAATAAATAAAAATAACAGCCCTTTACTATCCAGTAGTGAACATGCTAAAGTTCAAGATTAGTTAAGTTAAAGGCTGTGATGATTATGATGATGATAATGATTTATTTAACATTTAGTTATTATTATTATATTAATAATAGTTAACTCGCCAATGATGTAAGTAATTTTAAATGTAATTTATACTCTCGATTGTGTCGATTGATTGATGGAACTTGTTGTAATACATTCTAAAGTCAAACACACTTGCACTATATTATTCCACTAAATTATTATTATTCCACTATATTAATTACATTTACACCTGACCGGTTTACCCTTATGGCCTCATCAAAGATCATTATAATTGTCAACCTTTATCATTACCAATATAGTAGAATTGGCAAGTGTGTTTGATCTTAGAATGTTATTTCAGATGCGTCATTTATAAAACGTATGAGGTCTTATGATATAATATTATAATATAAATAATTTTAATATTCGTCTGATTCGGAACACAAATGTGAATATTTTGAGACTCATTAGCATAATATAAAAAGTAAATAAAATAAGGGGTCTTTCTTCTTCTCTTTTTTCTTTGAAATATATTTCTTATTAAAAATTCGTAGCTTACTTAAAAAAGAATCATAAAGCAGTCATGTAGACTGCCGACAGAAGTAAAAACTCCAAACTATAAATTGACAGTTGTTTAAGCTCACTTGAAATGAACCTCTTTGCTTATAAAATGCGCAATGAAAAGAAGTAAAAAATATAACTCATGGAAAGCGTTGGGTGACGTTGACACGAGTTCCATGATTTTTGTTCACCCAAAAAGTGCTCAGCGGGCCTAAAGAAGTTTGCACTTAAAAAACATAGAAAGAAATATTACCTGCGACGGGCCTATAAGAATAATAAGAGATACAGCCAATTTTATAGCCATTTGTTCTCCGTGTGACGAATTAAAAATGTAAAAAGAAGGAATACTTGAAATAAATCATATACCAACACATCTAGCCAGCGAGGTGTAGTAGGCCAACATCTTGTAGAAAAGGAGAGGTCCATGTTCGGTGGTTAACTGTTGAAGGTTGTTGCTGTCGTTTGCTATGAAGTTATGATAATAACTGACATTCTGAGAATTATACAGCAGAAGTGCAATATATAACTCAGAATGATACTAATGTCATCTACACCATATAACTAAAATTTATTTTAATATCCACCCCTTAGGCATCATCATTTTCATAGCCTTTATTATTCCCAAGACAACCACAGCAAATCTAAATATGTTTACATTTTGAAATATATTTAAAATAAATGTTAGGTATACTAAGATAAATGCAAAGGCAATAAAAATGGCAGCCTCAGTCGAATCAACTTTATTATGCACCATCAGTTTTATAGTAGTAAAACACAAAGCGGTTCAATGGGAATTTATACAATAACTATATTCCGCCACAGGCAGTCTGCAAACTTGAATACATAATAAACAGGTGCTGTATTCACTACACGAAGTTAGCGCCCCCTGCCGGCTCTTGTCCTGAACGCCACTGCACTTCAACTAATAATAGTGTCGCCATCTGCACGAATACACTACGGGACAAAAGTTTAGGTCCACGGAAACATGCTCGTTCGACAGAATGCCCGCGTGTGTTTGATTACACGTCGGAGATGGACCGGACCAGACAGACAGGTGATTGCTCCAAGGTTTTAAGAGTGACGTCTGTGTTTTATTACTGTTTTATGCTACATGTGAAACATTCACAAATTTCCCAATTTCGTTAGACTACCTTCGTTGTTTGTTTTTGTTTTACTTGTGCACAGCTCTTGGTACGTATCTCGTTATCTAGGAACGCTACATATTAATCAATATTATCTAAGTTCCATTATCTGAGTCTGACATCTATTTTATAGTGTTAACAAGATAAGTTGTAAGATGCTGAAGAGTTGATAAAACAAATCTTGGGTTCCTTTTATGGCTTAAGTTCCGTAGTGATATTAATGGCTACAACATTATGGGTACCAAAATTTTAAGTGTGCGAAACATCTAGATTTTACAACCTTTTCCGTCGTTCTTTAGAGTACGTGTATATTTTATCGTTTTAATGTAATGATAAAAGGGGTGATATCTTATACGAGCGTCG
Organism: Hyphantria cunea; assembly: GCA_003709505.1. Lineage (NCBI taxonomy): Eukaryota > Metazoa > Arthropoda > Insecta > Lepidoptera > Erebidae > Hyphantria > Hyphantria cunea. The sequence continues at coordinate 65,287 of PKRV01000015.1, forward strand.
CAACGCGACTACCTACAATATGTTGACAATTTGAGATATTGTTACTTTTTTATGACGCTTCATGGTTCACAGCCAATAACAAGTCCCACTACCATCTCCCATGAACACCTACGACTCAAGAGATATAAATGCGTTCTCACATTCTTATTGTCAGGTTAATTTTCAAGAGGAGTAGGTAGAGATATTAAATCTCCGTTTACTACGGTCCTCAAACAACTTTTCTGCTTTGTCCAAATTCATCATTAGCTGCTAAAAAAATAGTAATAGTTATACTATTGCTCATGGGTAATTTAAAACTAGATATCGCTTTATAATACCTATTACGACTTTAATCCTACCATTTAAAATGATCTGATCATAGCTTTTAAACTTAATCACTTGGATCTTGAAGTCAATGACAATCAAGATAATCTGTTTGTTAAATTTAATGCAAAGTAATTAGCAATAAAATTGAATCCATTAATTTGTCCGCCAGTGTTTAGTACTATCGATGTCTGCAACTGATATCATCTACTTCGACTGTTTAATTCATACGAATAATAAACTTCCCTTTTTAAATTTGATTTACGTTTTATTTATAAAGTTTATTTTACTCAGTATGAGCTTTTGTGCTAGCAATGATTCAGACTTGTTACTTAAAAGTTTTGAATTATAATGTAAAAAAAATATTAATTTAAGAGAAGTTTTGTTTTTTTACACTTCACTTACAGGGCTTTTGTGTGATACGTTATACAGCTCTGTTTGTATCTAAAACACATAAGCATTACTTGTTTAGTGAGGTCTCAAAATTTCAGATTAGTTTAAGAATTCAAAACTTATATTGATCATGATATCCTCTAAATGCTTAAATCCTCTCCTTCTTTCTTTTCCTCTTTGTAAATGCTGTATTTGCCGTTAATGTCGGCCAATCTAGAAGTTGATAGACAATTTGTAAATCAAACAACGAAACTGAGCTACATCACGATAAGATATATAAGAGTGCAAAAACATTTATTTTTATCGACTCCTTGTAAAATAGTATTCATTAGCATATTTTATATTTCCTGTAGAACAAAGACTGCCTTGAAGAAGAAATAAGTAAGTATTAGTACCCAGTTCATTTAGTCTCTACGCCGTCTCAGTGCCAATAGAATATTTGCTCTTATAACAAGTTCGACTTGAAATGGGGTGGAGTGGACACTCGTTGTAGTCTTAACAAATATGCCCCCGTATAATCCTAACTAATTATGATATGTTTTCTTTGCACATCGAGAAGGGAAAATACGAAATGAATATTGCCTTTGTGTATTTCGTGTAGGGAAAAAGACTTCTCGGTAATGATCCCAAGTGTGACGATCTAATATGCTACTTGTTGCTAATAAGTAAAGTCCGTTTTTATTCGTTACCATACATTAATAAAAGACTAGTTACTCTCTGTAATTCAACACATATGTCTATGATATGTGTGCATAGCGTACAGTGAGTTGACATCTACATTTATTCTATGGGTGTCGTAAGAAACGACTAAGATAAATAAATATTTTGTACATCTACAAGCTAAGCAGAGCGTTGTGTTTCACCGTGTGAGCGAGGGTATCGGTGGCCCATATAGAACGATATACGGGATCATAATGGGAAAGAAACACGTGCGCTGGTAGTGAGTTCCATTACCAGCGCACGTTTCCCACTGTGTTGGTCGGTTCATGTTGCAAACCGGCTCATAGTTTTATTTTCCAATAAACTGTGCACACGTTCTAGTTACGAGACCGTATCTCCTAAGAAAAAAGAATGGTATATATATAT
>PKRV01000015.1:67400-113590 GCA_003709505.1 Hyphantria cunea
CCATCCGCTTCACAGGCCGCCCGCGAAGGGGCGGCGTTATGTGTGTGCCGTACGTCGCCTAATTTGAGAATTTAACATCTAGAGACGGTGACCGCTTCAGTGCGGGCAGCCGCTGGGAGCTGGGTCCGGATGGCGTAAGAAAGCGGTTCCCGGATCCCTCCAGTCTCAGGCGCAGATTGGCACTCCGTGTGGTTTTAGTCGGGTCGATTCCAACACACCGCCCCGCCGCAAACCCCGGTGGGGCGAAGGCACGCAGTGCACACGTGCACGAGGGCACGATATATATATATATATATATATATATTGACATCCAGACACAGTACATATGGCCGAATCCATCACACAATTATTTGTCCTGGGAGGTATTCGAATCAGTGACCTCTGTTTTCGAACCAACAGGGTCATCATAACAGGAAGATTATTTTTGTTAGCTCAAAACAAAGGATTCCGAATTCCATTCTGTTTAAGAAATTGTAAAGTAAATTAAATAATTTTCTTTTCTAATGTCACTGAAGGGACATTGCATAAAACAATGGTAATCCTTTTCCTGAAATTAAACATTAAAAATTTAGACGGTAAACGCTTTAGAAATGCATTTATTTTGAAATGTAAGGCGTAAAGTGAAAAGTGTAAAACATTTCAGTATGAAAAGTTGAAACAATATGCCGGAACCAAAGCGTATTCTTTGCGAACTAACCGTTGTGTACAACTGCCGGGGGAATAGAGACCGTAAACATGTTACAATAGAGTCGTTAATATCAATCTGGAGTTTTATCACAGAGTGCATGACCACCCATTACAACGAAGTGTTGTTGAGATCAAACTATTACATTTGCGTTCAGTCTGTATTTTGTACACAGAAATATTTATATGACTGTATTTGTTTTTATTTAATCTCTGAAAAATTTTAATTTTAACTGCCTCGTTAGTCTAGTGGTAAGCGTACGTAAGCGACTGTAGATTGATAGGTGTCGGGTTCGAGTTTTGGATTGGACTGCTATTGGATTATTCTTTGAACATTCTTAATAGAGGTCTGAAGTAAGGAAGATTGTTACCCGCCCAAAACTCGAAGAGCATATTCAGCAGTCGGTTGCGGTTGTCATGAAAATCTATGGCAAACTAGATCTACCTTCGAATTTAGTTTGCCTTCAGGATTCCAGAGGTCTAATGCCAGTCGCTTCGTGGAAAAAACTGATATTCAGATAAAACCGCTTGAACTAGTAGCCGACCACAAATCATCAAAAACCCATAATGTCCCACTGCTGGGCTCGGGTCTCCTCTCAGGAGAGGGTTAAGGCCATAAGTCCCCACACTGGCCAGGTGCGGGTTGGAAATAAGGCTAGGAAGAAGAAAATTGTTTTTACTTATTAAAAGCAAAGAAGATAAGTAATATTTCTGATGTAATATGTTGGTAGAATTAAATTGTATCAAATGCGCTTCGTATAATATAGAATACATTTTCCACTACACGAACTCCAACTATTATAACATCACTTCGAAATTTTGTAAAAACTGAATATAAAATTAACCCACACATAACAACAAAAAGTACGGTATAATATTATTACATAAATGTAACAGTAATGCTAAGCTAGTTTGAATATTTTAACAGTGACGTACCGCACTGTTGCAGGGTACATTAGAACTGAAAACTTTGATTGAAATATTCTTCAAAACTTCACGTAAAATGTTATTTTTTTACGTTTAATGCATTGAGCTAAAACATCACCTACTAGTCAAACATTAGATGATGCAGAGATACAGACAGTAGCTGCATTTTGTTCAAAACTAATTTAAAATGAACACAAACAGAAATCCGCACTGTTTATTTTTTGGTTAGTAATTTTTTTGGCCACTAACACGAAGAATTTAGTCCTCACGTGGGGTTATCACTGGTTGCTATTATGCTAATGTTTACCATTTTATGCGTTACACCATCCATCATTACTATCCAGCAAACATACAAATAATTAACATCATTATCGAACACCAAATAGATTTTTTATAATTTTACTTAAAAGACTCATGCCACCAGCGGCTAGATAGACTGTTCTTTGAAGTTCACACTTTCCATATTTGATTAAATAATACAATAGCTAATGGAAAGTAATCAGCCAGATTCGCTACGGTGTGACATGAATACATTCTATAGAACAGGCTGCCGCGGACTTTCAGCCGTATTGTGCCTTTTATACGCATTCAGTACTCACTCTAGCTTGACCCCTACTTATTAAGTTTTCTCTAAAATGTTTTTGAACTGCTCCAACTACTCAGCATAAAATTAAATGATTATAACTAATTTATAATACAACAACTAATGTAGTTCTAACCTCTTCCAACTTTCTCTAGAGTATTTAATAAACAACTAAATTTCGAGTGGGTCCATATAATTTAGATGACGGCATAGAAAGGAATTCGACGGCCTAAACGTCGATACTACAAAACAGGGATAAATAAAACGTCAAGTGTAACTCTGCATCAATTAAAAAAAAGATTCATAAATAATGCAAATATAAAAATAATACAATAAGTGTAGAATACCTGTCTTTCCAGTTTAAAAAAAATCATTTACATATGTGACAATATAATGTTAAAATTTCAAATACTTACACGTCATAACTTTAACACGTTCAACACACTCATTGACTGTTGATATACATATATACAGCCTTCTGCTATAATATGACGCATTACCATTTAAATGACATGCACACAAGTGCAATATAATACCTTCACGGTGCTACGGGCAGGGAGCATACACCGTTAAATCGAAAATAAATGAGCTTGTCAGCTGGCATAAATCGTTTACATCGATTTTCTACAGTTTTCGGATATTCCCCTAGTTTTTATCAGATCATTTATTATTCAAATGATTGCAGTATCTGCTCCGACAGGTCCTAATGACACGTGCTATTGGTTGTAATGGTGCTGCTTGATGACAGAGCTAAGATTTATGAAAATATATTGGACACCAGATGTTTGCTATTGTGAGGGATAGACAAATGAGGAGTGACATTAGACACATGTGTTAAAGAGCTATAAAATAACAGGCTTTTTTAAATTTTCTGAATTAATTTCAACACAAAAATTAGAATACCAGCTATATATATACGTCGATTGTACTATAATTTTGATTAGATCGTTTTTCAAGTTATAAGAGACAACTCTCGCACTAGAAATAAAAATTCCATTTCCATCCCATCCCAAAATAAAAATCACATTCTGTGTTGCGGTTATTGTTTAATGTTCACGAATACAAACGAAATGGATACAAGGAATACGCACAACAACAATTCGTCGATCACACAATATTTTGGCTTTTGGCCCATGTGGGCTTTCAACTCAGATATATAATTAGTACGCTGTTTTTATATCTGGTACGTCACGGCATTTGATATTTGCTTAGCTCTATTTAAATATTATTATATATTATATAATGAATAGTATTAATATAATCTGCGCCAAAGATTGTTTTTGTATATGTTTGTGTCAGTTTTGGTTTTCGATTCTCACTAATGCAAACAGAATATGTCACAGCAAATACGTAGTGTCACATCAAAACAGCTGGTTTGATATGAAAATATTCTTATAATGTCAATCAAAATTTAGTTAAACATTGTATTTAGAGAGCTAACTTTTTCACATACGTTTTAATAATAACAGTGAGCTTTTGCGTACTTTTATTGTAAATCAGTTTCTGGTATTTGTAGTTTGTATTATAGTTGCACTACAAAAATGTTAACAGTAATTGTCAGCCTATCATCAAAGCCTTTTAAAATGTCTATCGAACTGTTACTTTTATTTGCTTTTAAAAATGTAAGTTCAATTATACTCTTTTATTTCACTCATTTTTGTTTTACTTCAGTAAACAAATTCAGAATACCGCTCTGCTAAGATTGTTTTGTGCGGCCGGTTATGGTTCGATATCGGGTGGTGTGCACGTCAATTGGTATTTGCTAGCCTACCGTCATGTAATAAGATATTATTTTTGTTTTTATTTAACACACAGCGCTATCTGGTCCTGAAGTAAGCAAACCTACTACTACAATACTTATTTTTTTTAAAGAAACAAATATAGAAAACTCCCAAACTCCGAAAGAAATATTTGTAGATCATACAAACATTTGATCCGACCCGAAAATTAACTCTGAGCCCTCAAGCACAGCACAGTCGCGTACGCTTCCTGTGCGCCACCGAGGCAGACTTGTTATCATGAAGTGCACGACAGAAGTTATTGACACATAACAGTAATACAACTCATCTAACATCAAGTGCTTCTTTACTTTAATTATTACTTTAAGTATTTTCATAAACTATTCATATTTACATATATTTTTTTAAACTTGTTATATCGTTATTAAAATAATAGTGAATGATAGATATGTGACATTAAGATAAAAAATATTTACTTCTTGATTAAAATGTAAGCAAATTTCTGCAATATGAAAGTTAAAAGAGGTCCTATTAAATATGACAAGCGACGAAGAAGACCAAAAAGAAAATAATAATATTAAGACGATCGAAGTTACAACTGAATTAGGTTAAGTATATGGCACAGAAGACTCCACAAATGACGTAGTAGTTTAAGCAGTCACCCCGCCCCGCCCAACTACTGTGCTAAGCGTTGTGGGTTCAAACCCCACATGGGTCAACACTTTGTGATCCACATATTTTTGCGTTGAGTCTAGTTTTTCACTGTACACGTTTCTTGTGTATTAAGAAGTTTCCCGCAACACAGGATTTACGTCAAAGAAAGAAAGTAAAAAGAAATAATAATAAAGAGGCGAAAGTGCATAAGACAAAAATAACCAGAGTAGTGAGCAGTTAATGAATGTTACGTACAATATTAATATAAAGTGGCTGGGTTGAAGCTGAATCCAGCAAAGCGACATCAAAGACTGCTGCACCACTTACTCCGTGTTTTACTTTATTTGTGAGTAGATGCCATTGTTGCTGGGTACAGAGCGCATAAATTGTGGACAAACAAATATAGACTATTATCCGATTGCGTAAGAAGGAGAACTGTTGAAGTGGCTGACTGCGAATGTATAAATGATTTACGAGTGTATGTATTCATTTATATTGGTTGCTGTCAGCTTTACTTATAATGAACTATCTAAAAACCTATTAAAATTACGCACCACAAGTGTACATCTCTTGTAATTATTAATTTATTTATTTTGATTAATTTTAGAGTTCAATAAATTTTTCAAGTCTAATCTATTGTGTGGGTCTTTATTCACATATTAAAAGTATAGAATAGAATAGTATAGACTTTATTGTACAACAGATATAACAATTTACATAAATATATAGTTTACATAATACATCAATTGAATCACCGTGTACAAATGGCGGTATATGTCTATATTCTTTCTTCTTCTCCTTTTCATGAGATGGAAATCAGAGGGTATTGACCCGGCCGGTTTCCATTTATTTTTATAATATATTATATGTTTTAGAATTGAATATACTTTAGAATTGAAGACTTTAAATAATTGCATTTGGCATTGGCCAATGGAAATTATATAAAGTCTTCAATTTTAAAGTCCACAAGTCAGCGAGTCTTCGTCGTGATGGAATTAACGATAAAAAATAATAAAAATGTGGATAAGATGAAACGGAGACCGTCTTCAAAAGAAACAAAAAATAGTCTACCTGTATGGGTTTTAAAATATATTTAAATCTCTGTGACAGTTGTCACTCGTGCCATTTTAAAATTTTCGAGGCATATTTGAAGTGTGAATTTATTTATTTTTAATGCATTACATTTTATCAATACAAATTAAAATGAATCACTGAAACGTATGTACACGCATTACTTCCGATCGACTGCATCAAATTGTATAATTCTTTTAAATGTTTGCTATCGCCACGACAATGTTTGTATTAAAGAAAATTATGAGCAAATTAGAAATGTAAAATTGTTTTATCCATGACTGTACTACCTGTGGGAAGCTGTCGCAGGGATAAATGATAAAAACAAGCTTTTCGGAATATTAGAAACAAAATACAAAAAATGGCGATACGAAGTTCGTCGGGTCAGCAAGTTTATGATAAAACTTGCACGTAAAGAATGGAAATATAGGTGGTACAAAATAAAACGGTGGTACAAAGTAATGTGCATGTTTTGAAAAGTATTACTTTAACTTAATGACTATTTCAATATAAAATGAGCAATCGTTACACTGTAAATTACAAACACATTACCATAAAATCTTTACACATCGAGTGTCATACATTATTACTAATCTTTATAATGGTTTGTTGTTAAACTATAATTGCCTTAATCATGGAGAGTGTTCTGAAGAGCGGTTCCAACTGCTCACCCCTTCTCCCTTCGTCTACAGGACCACACGGTCACTTCACTTCGGTCGGCTTCGTTTCTTCCTTCCTGTATCCAGGGATCAAAACGTGTCGCCCCCACTATGAACCCGGGTCCGTGAAAAAGTATTCTTCTAGGCCACCACGGTGTGGGTCACCATGCTCCATTGTCCTTTTTCGCATTGAGGATGGTGATCACCATTTTAAGATTCTGCTCTTGCTTGCCATCAGGTAGAGTAAAATCATCTTGGCAGCTAAATCATAAAAACAATAAAAATATTAAACAAGAACAAGTTTAATTTGTTAAAACTTTAGAGAAAATGTGAATAGCCCATGTCACCCGGCTTATAATTACAAAATCTATCGACTTCTAATTCATTATAATCTGATCCGAAGTTGGGGTTACTGTCAAAATTTCCTTTTAATATAGCTATAGTCAGGTAATAGGCGTTATTTAAATCGACTATCATAGACATTGGTGAGACTATCTCATAATATCATCATCGGCCTATGGCCATCCACTGCTAAAGCATGAGCACCAATTATACAAGTCTTAGGTGGTTCGCATCCATCCACTGGCTGTCACTTCCTACTTCTCCATTCTAACAACACTCGTCCCTTTCCTAACAAATACAGAAGTAGTAGAAAGATATCCGATATTAAATTTGCTTTCAACCAGAAAAGTTATACTGTTCAAATTATGTAGCCAGAATATTCAAACATGGTTCTGATTTCTCGGGTTCGATTTCCGAGTCGGACTGATTTTTCTGACAAGTAATTTTTAATAGCAGGCAGCCCACTCCATATAGAAGATGGCGGTGTTTCTCGCCCATGCCACGTAGAGCACGTTAAGCCGTGGGTCTAGGTAAATATGAACATCTATGACAAGGCAGTGCTTTCAAATATACTAGCAACTAGTTCTATTTTCGAATTCAGTTCACCCTCAGGCTTTCAGAGGTCTGATGCCAGAACTTGAGCTCGTAGCAACCCCAAATAAATTTGAGAATAATTAAGGTTAGGAAGATGAAGAATTTTCAAACATGGTTACCACAATAATATACAGACATTAATCAAGCATCACCAAGCTCGTACTGATTGCAATGCAGATGTCTTCTGTCTGTGTTCGTACCTCACAATGCGTCCTATTTGCGGAATGCATCGAGACTTAAATCTTTTTTCTATAGCTAATACTTTAGTGAGTACATTTGATTGTAGAATGAACTTCTTTTATTTAAAGAGGAAACGCTTTGTATACTGGCTGCAGTTCTGAGCTTTGAATTTAAAATAAAAAGATGCCAGAATGCGTATTGACAATCAGTGCGACATATGCATTTAAATAGCGGAGAACACGGGTTTGCCACAGCGTTTAATTTTTTATTTCAAATAATTAGGTGTTATACGTTATTTTTGACATCATTACTTTTTAATATCAAATGAGTTAGTTACGGTCACTTGTCTTAAACACAAGACCAACATATGACTTCGCTTTATTCGTTGTATCCTATTGTATAAACCTATGACGCTTACAAATAATGTCTTTTTATTCGTCAAAAAAATTGGATCAGTAGATTCAGAGTATGGGTAGCGCAAAAATTGTTACCATCTTCTAAATAAATATAAAGGGTAGGGTAAAACCGGGATAGATGCCCCATTTTTTTCATCATCATCAACCTTTTTCTTTTTTTTTTAACGGGGGGAAATCCTCATCGATGTCCTCCGCTCTGGGGAGAGAGCGAAGAGGTTTGTCAGATTTTTACCGACTAAAATCCCCCGGTTTTCTGTCTTTCTCCTACGCCAGGGATCACGGGAACTTAAAAGGCATCCGCAATCCCCGACTGGTGCCGGCCCGCTGCTGCGGACCACATCTCGTCAGCGAGAGGAGCGTGGTATTTGACTCCCCTCGAGACTTCAAAGAGGGGCGCACAGGAACACTAAGCGCCGCCACCTCGGGACCGGTTGGTTGGGGGCAACGAACATCCCCAATTCCACCGCCCCTGGACCCAGTTAGGGAGGCCGATGGAAGTCAGCGTATGCCCTCCTCCGGCGCCCGGTGCGCCTTCTGCGGACTGAGAGAGAAGTCAGGATCTCCCTCTCCCTTTCCACAGCCTCCTTCTGCGAGATGACTGCGGACTCCTCGCCGTCGACCATAGAACGAACTACGGCCGGCAGCGAGAGGTCGCTGCCTACTACAGAGATGAGGGCAGGGCCCCTCCCAAGCGGATCATGATCAACCCATCGCAGTCCTTTGCTGGACATAGGCCTCTCCAAATGCACGCCACTTGGTTCGATCCATGGCTTCTCGCATCCAGCTCCTGCCAGCCGTCAATACATTCATAATTTTAAATGAATAATTTATATGCTTGCTAGCTTAGTCATTTATATAGAATTATTATTTGTTTTTAGGATTTTGTTACATATTTATTATATATATATTCGGTATCCTCACTCACTCGGTGAAACACAGCGCGAGCGCCTTTTCACACTGCTTTTCTGGAGGCCGTGGTTCACTCTGGTCGAGCTGGCCCATTCGTGCTGAAGTATGGCTCTCCCACGGTAAGGAGCACGCATTTTATATGTACGTATGTAGTCAATAGCTGTTAATTTAAAATTACAAACAGACACTTGTGCTTTACTTATTAATATATATACTGTACGTACATTTGTTTATAAACTTATTCATGTACGCATGTGCATGTTGTGTAATGTATATTCCAGTTGATCTAAATTGGAACCTAGTTGTACCTACCCATACTACAAAATATTACTATATTACCCAAAGGTAAAGAATCCCTTGTACATTAAGTTCGCTGACATACAAAAATGCATAAACAAGTTGTTGACTTTATCTTAATAAAAAATCCAAAACTTACAATATATTTATAAAATTGCAATATATTCATCAAATACTAACTCAGCAGTATTAGTTAGTCCATAGATATTTACAAAGTGCATTTGTCTGTCTGTGGGCCGCCATTTTACTTTATGAGCTCCGTATGTTTTCAACTAAGTTTTCACTATAAAGCTCGGCTTTTTAAGTAAAGGGTGAAATTGGAAGTTGTTATGATCTAAAATCTATAAATCACACTAATTCGAAGAATAAAGAATAGTTTGCCATTAAAGAGACGTTGAATTTGTGTTTCAGAAAGTTTTGAGAATATTTAAATCTTTTCTAAGGTTACATATATGTAATAAAATATATTGTCAAAAATATCTACCCAACGTACATTTTTGAAATCGTGACGAATGTATACATCTATCACCTCACTCACTTGAGATATAGGGATTCAAGTATTTGGGCTCCTCTCTACACATTTTTATGTAGATATATGTCGGAATGAGGGTATCCGAATAATAAACCTGTTACGAACGCGGGATAGAATCGAACGGTTCTACGAATCAGTCAAGGTGGGGTCGGTTCCTATATAAAACGACGCAATCTAAAGCAGAGAACAGTTTCTCTTCAGATCTCTCTCCGTCCACACCTCTTAATTATGTCATGGATCGTACCTGAGTCATAATAGTTCTGTATTATATAATTTATAACTGATTTTGAATATTTTATTTACTAAATTAATAATTAACTTTATTTCAAATTAACTAAAATATATTTGAGGTTCATATTTTTTGTTTGTAGGTATAATGTGTAGGTATTTGTAGATATAACAACTTAATCTACACTTAAATATAAATTAAAATATCAAGTCCTGACTGACTGACTGAATCATCATCGACGAGCGTAAACTATTTGAGTTAGGGCTATGAAATTTGGAGAATAGAATAATTTTTCTAAGTAGAAATCCACCAAGGAAGGAATTTTGGAATTTTGCACCCCTAAGGGGATTAAATAAGGGTTGAAAGTTTGTATGGAGGTCCGTCATTTTTTAAGTTAGAAACATATTAGCCGCAGAACTTATAACCGTTGGAGTAAACGGGTTCTTGAGTGGAAACCGCATCTCGCAAAACGTAGTGTAGTGTAGTAAAAAAAAGTGGCCTGTGGACACCCTACACTACGTTACGAATAATGATTTGCCCAAAACGGCTGGCAGAAGATGGATACGAGACGCAAAAGACTGAATCAAGTAGTGCGCAATGGACTCTCCCGTAGCACACCACTTAGCGATCTTCGGCTTCTTCTTCTCTCGGATCTTCTTCATCAGCCTATATGCAGAGAGGCCTATGTAGAAATAAATTAATGCTTTTACTCGTAAAGGGGTAAAAATAAGAGTAAAAAAAAAATTTATTTATTTTTAATCAATAGCCCATTAATAAGAACTTTGAAAATAGTTAACGTTACATAGTTCTTAATTAAAATCATATAGTGAACTTCCACGCGAGCAAAGCGGCGGGTAACAGATAGTTTCCTTATGAAAATGAAGGTTATCAATCCGCGCCTTCTCGTATTTTGCAACAGATTTCAGTTACAGCCGAAATATAAATATAATGTAGGAAATGATAATTTAGCACTGCGTAAAATGATATGTATCTTATCTCAGTTAAAAAAACCCTTCATTTTTTAATGAGGTAACACTAGACAGAATATATTATTGTAAGACTTTTAACGAACTTAGCTAGCTGATTAAAAGTTAATCTAAAAAATACTCTCTATAGTCAACTTCGCCAGGCTACTGCCTAAGATACTCCTGTCTATCAGTGAAAGACCTATTAAAATTCATCCAACCGTTCCAGAGATTAACTGGAACAAACAGACAAGAAAAAAAAATGAAATAAAGAATTCTTGTATTAAGTACCGTATACTTATGTATAAAGATATTGTAATATACAGTACATATGTAAAAAGTCACTTGTAATACGCATTGTAAAATTGGAATCCACCGTACTATATATACATTCATAGGATGGATAACTTACAGTAACAGTTCGCATGTGCCTCTATGTTTACCAATGGATTCCTTAACGGTCAGAATATTATACATAGCTTTGTAAACGATTCCATCTGTTGCCTCTTAAAAATCGTCGTATTATGGCTGCCTCACTCGTTATAATAAAAATAATAACAGTATATACCACCCAGAACTTCTAGAAAAAATTTACTTTCACATCCCCACCAGGTCACTCCGACACAATCCTCTCTTAAGTGTACCTAGGGCATTAACCGATTATAGGCAAAACAGCTGTATAGTGTGTGTGAGTAGGGGTTTTAATGAGCTTTGTTAGCAGAACATTATAGATCCATTCTCTATGAGTGTCTTAAAGGTGCAAATGTGTCCGGGCCTTAAGTTTTTCGAAGTTTAAGTGAAACAAAAAAAAAGTTGTGAATGCTGTCGCTCACATTTTTCTGTATAGCATAACACTACAAGTGGGCACTTGTATTTGCTCACTGCTGTCTACTTTACTGCAATTGCTATAATGTTAGCTGTCTTGCTCAATAACACAAATAAGTATATTTTACTTTCATATGCTTTTAGCGAAAAGCCTTTATTTTTCTCACATTTAGCGAAAAGTCTTTTCGCCTAATATTATTTATTTGTTTAGATAACTCAATTAGTACCTTAAAGTATTTCCTTTATAGTTTGCCATTGTCAAAGAAACATTTTAAGAACTATGGATAGGATATGCGTATCTTAAAAATGTGTAAGTTTGTCTCAAGATTCAGCTGTTCGTGTAGTTTTTGAAACAACATGTATAGGTATTGAAGACCTCTCAATGATTGTGAACGACGGGGTTTCAATTTGTCACTGCCTCCTGAACCAATACACTATATGTACATGTTCCCGATGCTTGACACACCAAAAATGAATAATATTCGAACGGGTTACTTCATATGAAAGAGACTTGATTTATACTTTGTCGTTGTGCTCTTTTTGCCAGAAGAAATATAGTCCTCATTCATCTGAATATGATTTCACCTAGAAATAAGTAAATTATTTGTTACCCCTGGGACTCCATGGAATAATATTTACGTATTGGACTAAACACAAAATATAGAGTATGCAGACAGACACATCCATATTGTAAAAATGATTTAGGAGGAAGTTCTCAATTTTCTTACAGATTTGTATTTGCTGTGTGAATATTAGTAAATGCTCATTGCATAAATATATGATTGAAACATACCTCCTGCCTGTGCATGCCTAAACCTTTGATAAATGAATATTTTTTTGTTAGTAAATCTTTTACAGGTAAGCTTACAGGAGTTCAAAACTTACAGCTAGAATGTACTGGCACGGTAGTGTTTTTGGTTAAATTAAAACTACGCAAGTATAGTATAAAGACTAGGCTGGCTTTTTAAAGAAAATATCTTTAAGTCAGTATGTGTATATAGATAGAATATGAGCCCCAATCATCGTGTACCTAAATAGCTATATTGTGTTTTGTCATCTGTTATGTGCAATATAGTGGAACTGATAAATTGTTCTAGATTAGGATTGAATATACGCCTATAGCTCAAAGCAGCAAATATATCACAACACAGTATGCTATAGAGAAACTTCAGCGATTTATAACATGTTCTAAAATATAATTTAGGGAAGGTATTGAAGAACAGACGTTAAGTCTATCCAAAACAAAGGGATACTCCGACCTGGCAAAGTGATCATATATCGCAGACTACGACCCAATGGTCGGATTATATTGTAACGTCGTATATGTACTAAATGGTACGTAAACTTTGATATTGCGATGCAGAATTAGTAGTTGTTCCGTAGTTCTTAGTATCTTTGTTAAATGGCTCTGACGTACGTTTATCATTGCAAGTCGACTCATAGCTATTTGTGTTTACCTCAGATTATTTGCGCATTTAATACTAAATGAAATAATACGTAATAGCAATTACTGTGGAGGAACGGGTCACATATTCCCCCAACACAAAGGGAGGATCCTCCGACCAGGTGAGATGATCATGCCTGGCGGGCCACTGCCCAACGGTTGACGTTGGGATGTTGTATATACTAATCGACGCGAGAACTTCTAGTGTGCAATTTAGGATTGGTAGTTTCTTAGTTTCCTTCGTTACTCCGTAGTTCGAAGTATCTTCGGTAGATGGCGCTGTAGTGTGTTCCTGTTGCGCTGTTTGTGGAAGTCGCCACAATTACTACTAATTGCCTGATAAATTAATAAAATCGATTCGAGTACTGCACGTTCGAATTGCACTTAATTATTGTATTAAGTACTATATTAATATCTAGAACCGCTACTCAGTGGAATAAGTGGGGTTTCATTACAGAAAATCCTTAGAGCTTATATTGGTGTGCAGATTATACGAATGAAGAGAATTTGCTCACGTGCTCAGGTAATGGGTTGAACAGGAAATAGGAGTAGCACAGCCAATGTGCAGATACATATAGTTAGCAATACGAATAGTTGTTCTGTTGTAGTAAACACATGTCACTTACAGACGATATTTTCAGTATAGCTAGTGATATTCAAAATATTGAGAAGTAATTGTGAACAGAGGCGTAGTATAGAATATAGTTTACAATAGTAATTAAAAAAATAAGGAATATTTTTAGAAAACTTCAACCCGATAACGTAAAATTTATGTAGCCATCGTCAGTGGGGCCGTTATGAATACAAGTTTATCGCCATCTTATTGATTGTGATATGATTTTTGATTGTAAATCGGTTTAGCAGTTTAGGTTTTATGATGGAAAAACAACTGACAAAACCATTTCCCTTCCTTTTGGCTTTAAACCAGTGAATTAACGATATTAACCCAAATATGGTAATAATTGACAACGAACTAATTAAAACACTATGTACCTGCTGGTCCGTGACAGATTAGAAATTAAAGATGCATAGATGCAATTTTCATACATTTTTATGTTAGCTGTTATGTACAAGATTAGTCGACCCGTACCCACTTCGTTGGGCGTTAAATGCTCGCTTTTCTTGGACTTGATTTACAAATACTATTATTTTTAACAGATTTTTGTTCAATCATAATTAAATATGACCTATGTCACTCCTGAGTAGTGTCACTTCCTGTTGGTGAAAGAATTTTCGGGATCGGATGAGTACTTTCAAATACTACCCCCAACCGCCTTACAAACAAAAGTTAGAAACTGTACCTCTTTAGATAGATAGATAGAAACATAGATACCTCTTTATTATATTAGTAAAGATTCACTAAAAGAGATAATATTACTATTATTATCTTTATATATGAGCCTGTCAGAGTGAATGTACTCTATCTGATGGAAAGGATGAGCAGAAACCAAGATTAGTGATAGACTAGTTTTTAACCAGAAATGTTTCAATTTTATGCACTAAGACACGTTTTTTTTTAATTTTATAAACAAATTCAATTTCAAAATAAGAAATATAAACTACATGTACACGTAGAGTGTGTAAATTATCCATTTTTCGTTTTACTTTACCATTTACCATTGTTAGCTTTAACATTTAAGAAGTTCTTAGATTAATCTGTGTGTTGTTGGTTCAAGTATCTCGAAAACGTGTATTATCATTCAGGTCAATCTCAGGTCACTGGGGCACTAGAATAACGAGCAGATTAGTTCAAATCAATTAATTACGAACAATAATGAAAAGCTAAGAATTTCACAGGATAGAGGTCATAACGAACTTAAATACCATTCAAGTTAGAGTTACAAGGGGGTCCTTGAAATGTTCAAATTACTGTGGTATAAGTCATATCAATAATGTTCGTGACATAATAAATAATGTCATTATGATAAATAAATAAATTGATGTTTATTCCCTTTGTGTTTCAAAACTGTAAATCAAATTGGCAATTGTCCTGGTACAAAAGAAAAATGTTTTACCTTTTTCCGCGGCATTGTAAAGCAGGCCGGTACTGAAGTCAATAACCTTTAATTATTATTACTAATATCACAAATAAATATGCATTGGTACCTACGCGGTCTTTATATGTCTATATATATATATATATACATACGGAGCCGAAACGTGGACACTTACGGTTCGACTGGTCCATAAGTTCTCGGTAAACGTAGACGTCCACAAGCTAGGTGATGATTTGCGCAAGACGGCTGGCAGGAGCTGGGTGCGAGAAGCCATAGATCGAACTAAGTGGCGTGAAATTGGAGAGGCCTATGTCCAGCAGTGGACTGCGATAGGCTGATGATGATGATGAATATATATATATATATATATATATATATATATGACGGAGCAGGTATCGCCGTAATTATTTTTAAAAAGCGTGACACCAGCATTGCCGGCGTCACAACTTTCATGGACATGGCTATCGCTCATATTTGACAAACAAATTAAACACAAGTTATACCTTTTCTTTATTTATTCTTGAACTTCTGAGGAGGTCCGATCGCTACGACAGTACAGGTGAGAGAATATATAAGTCCGGCATGCGCTCGGCTTTTTATAGCAAAACTAGGTGGTGAAAAAATACACCTACCCTCGCACAATAAAACAGTTTTTACGTTACAAATTGTTACAATTTGATAATCAAACATTTTGAATTATTTTAAAAGCTATTAGCATGTGTAAATCTATTTTTAATGTTAATTTGACGCAATCTATTACTTAATCATAATAAACAGATCTGCTTTGATATCGAGGTTATTCCGGACACGTGTTTTCGTTTCGTTGTTGGTTTTAAAGCGCGGCAGCCCGCCTACATATATATATATAAACCACGTATATATATAATAGTTTAGTTTACTTCTTTTTACTAAATTTTTATATTAAATTTAACTGTATCATAGTCCAAGTTCAGCTTATTAAGTTACTGAAGTTTGTGAACTCATAAAAAAACAATAATCAATGTACAATCAAGATCACTGTGGTCACTTTTTCTAAATGTTAAGACTTTTTAGCGAAAATAATAGTATTATTGTTATTATAAAATAATAAGTAAATGTTAGTAGCGCATTGATGTGAAAATGCCCAAACAATAGCAGCGTCAACTAATAGTAGCCGCACACTAAAAGAAGGGTCCCCTTTCCTCAAGCTCGTTATACGAAGGAAAAAGGATTGGTGTTATAATGAACGGGCGGCACCACATCGTTAAATATAATAATATCTTGCACATGGCCGTCTCATCTCAAATAAGGAAGTATCTGTTATTTTAACGACACTGCTGATAAACATTTTGCTCTTTAAGGTGTTATTTACAATGAAACTCATGTCCGTGGCGTCCGTGAAGGCGCTCATAGCCCAGTTGCACTCGGTGATTAGAAACAATCATCGAGGGTAAGCAACGATGGCGCGGTCAGTACCTGGATGGGTGACCGCTGGTGGCATGTTACCATGAGCGTCTCCGTGATTCGGAGGTCACGTTAAGCAGTCGGTCCCGGTTGTTATCATACGATAACAGTCGTGAAGCTTAGTTGGAGACCTTCGGGCGGCTTAAAAACATCCAACGGCAAGATTTACGTAGCCACAACGTATTCTTGCCAGTCCCCAACCCGCACTTGGCCAGTGTGGGGACGTATGGCCTTAACCCTCTCCTGAGAGGAGACCCGAGTCCAGCAGTGGGACATTATGGGTTGTTGTCGTGTCCTTTTCCACAGATATACTTTTAACGCTCAAACTATACGACACAAAGTTATTAGTTTAAAAGAAAGAAAGAAAGAAAGGTTTATTCTGAACTATATAGGACAATATAAGGTTTTGAACAGAGTAAAGATTATATAGGTAATGCCAGAAAAGGCGCCTACCTCAGCATATTGCTGCAGTCAAAGCGACTAAAACACACATACGTTTTCTACCATATGAACAACTTTGTGGAGACTTCTTTGAATATTTAGTCTGTAATATGATAATAATTTCAACATTATAATAATATTCAAATTATAACCTAAATAACGTAATAAATACTAAAATACATTAGAATACTAAAATCGTAGTTCTAAGTACATACTTCTAAGTACCAAAACTCATAAATTAAAAGCGATATGTTATTTGTTAAATATTCACGTGAAGGCCTTTAAATCGTTATTTTTTCTTATTTATTTATAAAAGACTTTTACCCTATTAGTGCCATAAAGCCTTAACTTAATCACATAACAATTAACATATGACTTGCTAAACTGTACAATTTTATAGCTTTTTAGATGTTGGTAAACCCAAAACACATAAAGACGTGGTTCGATTAATTTTGATTGCTGATTATTTCATTACAGGTTTAATTATGGGCACTACAGGTGTTCCTAATGAAACTGTGGCGACTTCCACATATAGCGCAACAACATAAAATATATGACAGCGCCATCTAACGAAGAAACATCGAACTACGGAGCAACGAAGAAAACTAAGAAACTACCAATCCTAAATCGCGCAATAGAAGTTCTCGCGCCGATTAACATATATATAACTTCCCAACATCACCCGTTGGGCAGTAGCCCGCCAAGCATGATCACCTCGCCTGGTCGGAGGATCCTCCCTTTGTGTTGGAGGGCCATGGCCCGTTCCTCCACAAAACAATTAATTAAAAAATTATAAGAAAATCCTAGTTTCTGATTTATTGCTATATACGCACCTAACTACCTATCTGGTAGCCAAATTTGGACTTTCTAGGTCATCTAGAACTGGGTTAGAATTTGATCTGTAGGTGAGTCAGTGGAGAAAATGACGATTTTGGACGTCAATATCTGATTATCCGTTTGTGGAGTGTTTATGAAATTCATAGCACATATGTATCTCGTAAGTTTTAATATATGACTAATTTGTCATTTTTATGTGAAATAGTTTTTAAGTTGTGAGGGTGTCAAAAGTAGCTCCAAGTGGTAATATTACACACGGTGCTGCTCGCCAGTTCTGTTAACATAAACTTGGCTTGACTAGATACACAGAATTATTTTGATATACACAAATAATACTGTTTAAATTTAAATTTATTTAAATTGAATAATTGGACGTCCAAAAACTTCCAATTATTCAATTTAAAATTTTAAACGTCCTAAACACTATAATCAGTTTAAACAAAAGTGAATAAAAACAATACCCGCTCGGAACTGATGTTGCAACTTACAATAATGCCCCAAAAGAAACATTGTCTACTGAAACTATCAGATTATCTCCGGATAAGTACCAAAAACTATTGTTCGCTCCCAGAAACGAGTAAAAACTTAAAGTCAGATACATCACATCCGAGTTCCTCTGACATACACTATCCTCGGATTAAGGAACAATTTCGTACCTTCTATTCACAAACAACTATAAACTCTATAAAAAAGACAATAGAGTTGCATATTACTTGTCTTCCAAAAATATGAAATCTTTATTACGTTTTCAGCACAGCGCTGTTTCAAGTGTTATTGCAAATCCTCTTTCATTTGTATATTTCAATTTTAAACTTCTTTTGCGATATACATATGAGAAAATGTAACTTTGATTCTTTCATTATGTACCTAGTCGTATTTTTACATATTACAGTTAGTTTTCAGAGGTTCCGTATGGAATGAGGCTACGGAAACAAAGTACAGAGGTTCTGCTGTCCCTCTGTCTGACATTAAATTGTATTTTAAATATTTATGTTGATTTTTATATGTAACTTTTTCCTATCAGCTATTCTGACATCAGAGAGAGCTTTTTCACGAAAAGGGACGGAAGTATGTAACATCATCATCAGCCTATCGCAGTCCACTGCTGGACATAGGCCTCTCCAATTTCACGCCACTTAGTTCGATCTATGGCTTCTCGCATCCAGCTCCTGCCAGCTGTCTTGCGCAAATCATCGCTCCACCTGGTTTGTGGACGTCCTACACTACGTTTGCCGAGACGCGGTCTCCACTCAAGAATTCGTTTACCCCAACGGTTATCGGTTCTTCGGCAAATGTTATCAGCCCACTGCCACTTCAGCTTGCTAATCCTGTGGGCTACGTCGATGACCCTGGTTCTTTGTCGGATCACCTTGTTTCTAATGCGATCCCTTAGAGAAACGCCGAGCATATACCTCTCCATTGCACGCTGAGCGACTTTGAACTTATGGACCAGTCGAACCGTCAGTGTCCACGTTTCGGCTCCGTATGTCATTACGGGTAGGACGCACGCATTGAAGACTTTCGTCTTTAGGCACTGTGGGATCGATGATGAGAAGACCCGACGAAGTTTCCCAAACGCTGCCCAACCTAGCTGGATTCTTCTGTTCACCTCGTCCTCAAAGCTGTTTCTACCTAACTGCAAAGCCTGCCCGAGGTATACATATTTTTGAACAACCTCACTCCTCGATGCAATGGTGTGGGTCTTGTATGCTGATCCTGTACTTGGACGGACATAGTAGCGGCTTTGTAGAGACATCTCAACACTTGGATGTACCGCCAATCTACTTGGCAACGCTGCAGGGACTCCAGAACAGACCAGATCTCGATCGAGTCAAAGGCCTTTTCATAGTCCTCCAGGGGCTTTTCCATTTTTCAGCTGTCTAAGAGCCATCTCGATTTCGTCATTGCTGACTTCGGGCAGATCTTCGGTGAAGTGGCGTGTTAATGTGGCTCGAGGGTCCTCATTTTCGGGATCAGGTCAAGATGCATGCGAAGCGTACAAATCGCAATAGAAGCTTCCTACTTCCGAAAGGACAGCCAGCTTGGAAGCAATGACTTCTCTGCTTACTGTGGTCAGCTTCGTCAAATGGCTTCTTCCAAGAGATTTCACAAACACTTTTGACCCCCGATTCTGCTCGATTGCTCTTTCA
Source organism: Hyphantria cunea (assembly GCA_003709505.1). Taxonomy (NCBI): domain Eukaryota; kingdom Metazoa; phylum Arthropoda; class Insecta; order Lepidoptera; family Erebidae; genus Hyphantria; species Hyphantria cunea. The sequence goes on from PKRV01000015.1 coordinate 87,319, forward strand.
ATCAAAAGAGTGTTGGAGCATCGGAGGTCGTGTCGTACACGCTTACTAATCTCTCGGTTGAGAGTCCGCTTTGCCGATGAAGTGACTGGCGGGTTCTCACGTCTTTCCTTCATTAACCCTAATGTCCTCTCTAAAACTTTTGACTTCGTGCCTGTACGCTGCATTTGACAAAATCTCGTACCTTCACTCCTGAGGATCTGAACCACATTTTCAAGGTTCTGGTTTACGTCTCTTGTGGTTTCCATGGCAACAAATCGGTTTTCCAGATTTGACTGGAATTTTTCAGCTCCAATCTCGACTTAGAGCAGAGTTGTTCGGAGCCTGGATTTCATCATGCGGACACGTTCAGTCTTGAAGTTGGTATTCAGAGAACCTCGGACTAGTCGGTGATCACTACCGGTGTTAAGCCTATTGAGCACTGAGACGTCTTTGAATATGTGCTTCCTGTTCGTCATGATGAAATCGATCTCATTTTTGATGTTGATGAGCATTTGCCCCCTATGATTCCTGTTTCCAAATCCATGGGATCCTATTACCGATTCGCCGCAGGTTTGTACTCCCACTTTGGCGTTGAAGTCACCCATAACAACGCTGTAGTAGGTTTTAGTAGCGGAGTGGAGGGCCCTCGATATGTCATCGAACGTATCCTCCACCTCATCATCCGAGTGAGCCGAGGTCGGTGCGTACACTTGTATTACCTTGAAGCTATACCTCTCGGTAAGTTTGACAATGAGGTACGCTACCCTGTTCGACACACTGGAAATTTCCACAAAGTTGCCAGAAAGCGACTTGTTTACCAGAAACCCCACTCCACCTTGGGATCGTTGGTCTCCCTCGCGGAAGTACATCAGGTGACCTGAGTCTAGGATTATGGTATCCTCCCCCTCTCTTCGGACTTCACATAACCCTAACCTACTACTAACTTGTTGCACCGGTGACGCTGCTGCCCGATACCGGTACGGAAGTATGTAACAAGAAACTGAAAAAACGAACTCCATTTGATTTGATTTGAGTGAAAGACTCGTGTTCTATTAGATATTAGAGGAGATATTGAATGTTACATATCGCAATAATAAAGTATTCCTGATATTTTTTTAAGTGTGTAATTTTTATAGTAGCAATTATTTTACATTACATTACAAATAACATAATAGAAAATTTAAAAAGAAAACGACATCAGGATTTGGACCACACGGAAAGCACCAGCTTTCATATAAAATAATAATTATCGAAATCGGTTTACTCAGTCGAAACTTCTGAGGTAAAAACATAAAAAAGCCTTTTATTCGAATTTGAATCGAGTGGAATTAAGAGTGTGTCTCTTTTATATACATCAGGTGACATTATAAAATTTATAAGGTCCGTGTTTCTGGCTTAATTTTATTTTAGTTTCACTTTTCCCGATGTTTGTCTATAATCAAATCTTGCAAGTTAACTTTAATCCACTTCCCGATTTCCGATTGAACAGAAAATTTCAAATCTTCCTTTAGTTCTGATGATAATGCAAATATATACAATCGGTATTATCATTAAATCAAGATGGTCGCCGTAACAAAATAACTTACTCTGTTCTGAATAACCCACCCGTTATGGGTGTCAAATGAAAGTATTAATAAGTAATAAAAGCATGTTTTAAATAAATGACTCGATTAAAACTGTCATAATAAATAATAAAAAGAAATTAAAGAGGTTATCCATAAATGGAACTTAATTTCGTCCTGATTTTTCCCGTCCATAATCATAGCTGTAACTTTTAAACTGTAACATAAACTCTTAAAGAGCTGCTGAAATAGAGAAAAACACATACTCAAATCTAAATTGTGGTTTGTATATTACTAAGAAATTTGAAAATTGATTATAGGCTATATTAAATCTTAATTTTTTCCGTATATTTATCTTTGAATAACATATTTGATGTTATTTGATTAACAATGCAAGTGGCCAATGCCAGTAAAAAATATTTTTACACAAAATTTTTTACCATCACGTTCATTTTTCATCAACTTATCAGTTAAACGACAAAAGTTTTAATAATATGAAAATTGGTGTCATTTTGCTGCAATAACATCAGAAGTTTATATCAAACCTACCTATAAAATTTAAATGTAAAAATCCTCAAAGACATTTGTAGCTAAATTATTATCATTGGCAATTGAGTATAAGTTTTAAACCATTACTGAATATTACTTATACGACTTAAGTGGGCATAAAGTGTATTTGGTATCAGCTGCAGACACCTTCAGAACTCTCATACTCTGGCGCTCCAATTAAATGGTTCAACTTTTATTGCTAATGGCATCACATTACATTAAATCAAAGTATAATCGTGTGTGATTGAGGTGCTAGTAATTATTTTAGTAAAAAACACTTTAACAATAAATAAAAATGGTTGGTTAATTTGTCAGGAACGGTTACCTTCCAAACAAACCGTCTTATATCTGAGGAAAATACCCAGTTTAAATGTATCATTGATTTAACCAGCCTTAATAGCTAACACGTGTATGTACACGTGTGAGCTATTCAGGCGAATAAAACAGTAATACACTTATTAAAACATTATTATGTGTATCCCGCTAACTAAATACACGACTATAATTTAATTTACATGAGTTTTTTTTTTAATCGTCGGGGCAAAGGCGCTTAGTATAGCCTGATGGTATGCTGTAGGGTCCCATTCATGAACTCAGCGGGAGCGGAGCGGGCAGCGGCACGTTCAAATGTATAGACTTAAAAGGGAGTGCTCACGAACACAGCGGAGCGGGGAAACGGGCGACGACAGGGTGACGAGTAGCGTACGAGCGGTGCGCGTCAGTGTAACGTTGTCAGATAGAGATGCAATGAAATAGGAATCACCTGTGATTAATCATTTTCAATTTTCCAATGTTGTGATTTTTCAAATTTGTTCAATTATTTACATTTATATATTTTTTTATTGTTGCAATTAAAACATTTTAATAGACGACATAACTTGTAATTTTGTTCGCTAAATTGATGTTTTTTTTAAATTGTGCTTTTTGTGATCTCTTATAAGCGAATGAGTACAGTAACCTAACGTCAATTCTAGTAAATTATTGTGTTTACATTTACAACAAGGTTGGGATTGGGTTCTATGTTTTTTTCTCCAGCCGGTCATCCTCGAGTGGGCAGGGTGGAAGCACGGGACCCTTTCCTTCCGACTGATCCAGGTGCTTTCCGGGGATCGTTGCTTCAGGAATTACTCGGTCGTCAGGAGGGAATTGAGTCCCGTCTGCCACCACTGCGACTACAGTGAGGACTCGACCCAGCACATGCTGGCGGTGTGCCCCACTTGATGAGCGCCGCAGCATCGGGCCTTTATGCAGTCGTCGGAAGAGATCTCTCACTACCGGCGGTCATACGCTCCATGGCCGGTAGCAGTCGTGACCTTCTACGAAGTCGTAATTTCGCAGAAGGAGACGGCGGAGAGGGCCCGGGAGGACGACCACCACTCAGACCCGATCCTATCAGCGCCTCATGCTGCCCTGAGTGTGGCCGCAGATGGTCGGGCGGGTTTTCTCCTCCATCCGCTTCAGAGGCCAGCCGCGAGGAGGCGACGATATGAGTGCGCAGTACGTTGTCCGCTTCAGTGCGGGCAGGCGCTGGGAGAGGTCTGGATGTCATAAGAAAGCGGTGCCCGGATCTCTCCCGAAATCAGTAATATATAAAATATAAAAGACGCTGGTCCAACAATTATAAATCGGTTTAAATATTTACGTTTTTGGCGCTGAACATCATAAAGGGAAATTATACAGTGATGTTTCCAAAAGTATCCTTAATATGATTGTTTACCATTTCATTCTGTTTAAGTACGTATATGTGTGTCCTCTATATAATCCGTCACTGTGCCAAAGTTCACACTTCTCTCTCCGTTCGTATAAACAAAGAAGTCGCTTAACGTTTTTATATAATAATAAATAATTATTAAGTATATTTCAATACATCATTGAAATATACTTAAGATTGATTGATTGATTAATTGAGTCTAATGTCTTATAATCCTACTGCTATATTAAATATCAGTTTGAAAGAAGTGCGGTTATTTGTTCTGTTCTAAGCTATAATTTATTTAAAACATGCGTATATTCGTCTTTAAGTAATTATAATGTACTTATTAGGGGGTGTAACACAGATATTACTCAGCTTAAGTTATTCTCATTATTTTAGGATAAAACCGTTGAATAAAGTTAAAATATAAATAACTTCGAGTGTCGTGGTTTGCTAACGAGCAACGAAAACTGAAAAAGGAATAAAAAGTTATATCCAGAACTTTGTTAGCGAATACCCAACTGTTTGCATTTTTGGTTTTCAGAACAATTCCGTTAAGGTTTTTTTTTATTTGGCAACGAACAAATTGTACGCGTTTGTGGCTACAACAAGCTCCAACTACAACATTTACTCGTACGCGACTGACTTTTTAATGGCTTGCTTGTATATTTACCTAGCTATGACGAAGCCAAAAGGAAGAGTTATAGTTTTGGTAGTGGGATAGATAATACGAACATGCTAGGCCTAATCACAATAAGTGTTCCGGAGAGATACGTGTGGCGACGCCGCCAGCCACCGCTGCTGGATATCCCAAGCGGGCGCACCGACCTACTACACTTCGCACTCTTAATGTAATTGCGGATGAGGTAGACGTATTTTATTGCTCACTGAATGAATTGGCAATGACAGCATTTAAAATCATGTGTTATAATAATATGGAGATTGTAAAATAAATAAATAGATTGTACAACACTATCGCACTGGGCTACGCCGGTTTTGATAGTTGTTTTTTTAAGTGGAAATAAATAAATAAAGAAATAAATAAATAAAAATATCGTCGCTGTCCTTATGTATGCGAAAGCAAGTTTTCTCTTATAAAGCTTAAACCTATTAAGTCCAACGTTATAAAATGTGAGATACAATTTCACAAAAACGAAGAGACTTTCTACTTTTAAACAGAAAAAAAATTCTTGGACAATAATTATTAATTTACAAAGACCTAAAAAACCGCTTCGTTATGCCTTTCCGCACTTCGCTCCCAGCGGGGACAGAGGGATCGCTTTGTGTGGGACTCCTGACTGACTCCAGCCATACTACCCACTAAACCACCACAGCACATTGCCACTGTGCGCCTGACACGGGAGAGATACGGAAACCGCTTTCTTACGCCACCCGGACCCCTTCCAGCGCCTGCCCGCACTGAAGCGGGCTCCGTCGTCTGATGGTAACTCTCAATTAAAGTGACGTATGGCACACGCGTAACGCCGCTCCCCTCGTGGGTGGCCTGTGAAGCGGATGGGGGGGAAAACCCGTCCCGCCCATCCGCGGCCACACTCAGGGCGGCATGAGGCGCTAGTAGGCGCGCCTCCGCCGACCGGTTCGCCGGCGGCGTATCGGGTCCGAGTGGAGATCGTCCTCCTGGGCCTTCTCCGCCGCCTCCTTCTGCGAGATTACTTCCTCGCAGAAGGTCGCGACCGCGATAAAACTGCTCTCGCCGCCGGCCATGGAGCGCACGACGGCCGGCAGCGAGAGATCTCCTCCGATGACTGCAGTGAGGGCCCGACGCTGCGGCGCCCAAGCGGGGCACACCGCCAGCGTGTGCTGGGCCGAGTCCTCACCGCAGTCGCAGTGGTGGCAGGCGGGACTCAATTCCCTCCGCGCGACCGAGTGCAGGTACTTCCCGAAGCAACCGTGCCCGGAAAGCACCTGCCTCAGTCGGAAGGAAAGGGTCCCGTGCTGCCGCCCTGTCCACTCGAGGATGACCGGCTGGAGCGCCTCCACGGTGGCGAAGCCAGCACTTGGAGCCTCCAGCGCCATCGACCGAACAACCCCCGTGAAGAGGCTTCTCGTTGCGACACTGGCTCCACCCAGATTGGATAAAAGTCGCCCGAGGGCGGAGGCAGTGTCAACCAGCTTCGGGGCAAGCTGTCGGAAGTGCTCATCGAAGAGCCACCGACCGTCGAAGATCAGGCCCAGATACTTCATCTGGGCCCGAACCGGTACGAGGACCGAGTTGACCACTATGGAGACGCCGGGGGGCGGCCCGCGACGGGGCCCGTGGAAGAGCAGGGCCTCCGTCTTGTCCAGGGCCATCCGCAGGCCCAGCGCCTCGATGCGCCCGACCACCAGAGAGACTCCCCGGGTGGCCAGGCACGCCGCCTCCTGGAAGTTCGCCCCCCGGGCTGTGACCAAGGTGTCATCGGCGTAACAAATTACGCCCAGCCCGGGAGGGAGACGCTCTCTAAGGACCCAGTCGTACCCCACGTTCCACAGGAGTGGTCCTAGGACAGACCCCTGCGGAACGCCGCACGACATGGGTCGCTGTCTCGATCCACGTACACGACGGTACGCTCCACCAAATAGTCTGCCACCAGCCGCCTCAGGTACTCTGGCACCCCGTGGTACTGGAGTGCTTCCCTGATGCAGCTGAATGGCAGACTATTAAAGGCGTTGGCGGCGTTGGTGGTTGTCCAGAGACACCGCCAACACCACGCCGCCACAGCTCACCGCCTCCTCGGTCACGGCCCTCAGGCGCATCACGGCATCGACCTTCGAATGCCCTTCTCGGAACCCGAATTGGGCGTCCGACAGGTCGGGGCCCACCTCGCTGAGGTGCTACGATGCGGGCAGAGAGCGCCCTCTCGAACAACTTGCCCGCCTCGTTCAGCAACACGATGGGCCCGTAGGCCGCGACCGAATCGGCAGGCCGTCCCGGCTTCCTCAACAGGACCAGCTTCCCGCTCTTCCAGCACTTAGGGAAACGTCCGGCCGCCAACAGCGTTCAACACCTCCCCGAGGCGGTCCGACATGTGGTCGAGGGCTCGGGCCATCACTCGGGCTGGTACCCCGTCCGGCCCGGGGGCGGTGTTCTTGGATCGGATCCGCAGAACAGCCGCCCCTACCTCCGATTCCCTGACGGGCGGAACGTCGACCTCGATGCCCCCATCGTCTTCGACCGAACTGGCCATCGACGGGGGCGTGTGTTCCGCCCGCTGAATCAAAGAAGTTCTAACTTAACCTAACCAACCCTGTGACCATAGACAGTTGATAATTTGACGCGCAACAGGCTGTAATTTAACGGTTCTACTTCGATACACAATTATCTGAGGAAAAATAATACGTTAAATTGTAAGCAGTATGAGACAGTTGACAATCTTTTGACAGTTTACAATCTTACTAGGTAGATTATAATCTAACGGTTTTTACAATCTTGCGATGACATATACAAACTAATGTCAAATCATTATTTTACAAAAAACTTTAAAATGACTAATTCTTCATTATATTTCGGCAATTTTGTTAAGATCCCTTTTAATTTTATCCTTTATTTTACATCATATACATACATTACATTTATGCCATTACATATATGTATTTACAAAAAATATTTAATTGTTTTATTTACATGTCACATATTGAAAGTTTATAATCACTAAGAAAATACTGGATTCTCATGAATGACAGCGATATTATTTAAATAAAGACATGAATTGTGTGTCTCTCGGTATTTAACGTCACCTCTAAGACTATGTTAAATGCATAAACGGATAGTAAATGGTAAACGCAAACTACCAAAACATATATAGAAGTATTTTTTTTTTTTTTGTTTTTGTTTAAGCTGCCAAAATGACTCTGCCCTGCCTGATGGAAAGCATGAGCAGAATCCAAGAGTGGTGGTCACCATCCTCAATGCGAAAAAGAACAATGCAGTATGGTGACCCACACTATGGCGGCCTGGGAGGAAAGGGGATGGTGAGGGGGATAGGGGGCGTTGGATTGGGGTATGGGCCTCCGGTATCCTCACTCACTCGATGAAACACAGCATAAGCGCTGTTTCACACCGGTTTTCTGTGAGGTCGTGGTATCATTCCGGTCGAGCCGGCCCATTCATGCCGAAGCGTGGCTCTCCCACGGTATGAAGTAATGTTTTTTCTTGTATAACTGACTGACTTGTCCTTTTGCTTGTAACAAAACTCATAAAACTGAAATTTTAAACAATCAAAAACCACTAGTTTACCTAGTCTTACAAATAAAATGCGTTTTGGAAATGATAATATACGATTAAATTGTTTGAACTTAAAGGTTTATGTTTGTTTTGCAATTCGTAATTCATTTTATAACATTAGTTGTAAATTCAGTTTTTCACATATTCATAAAGAATTTGAAACTACCTATACAAAGTACCCAGATTAGGTTGGTAGGATAGTAGGTTGGTAAATTATTTTTGCTCCTAGTACATTTGGGTGTACCATAGAAAATTATTTTATTTTTTCCCGTAGATGTAAGTGTTTTAGTGTGTTCAAGTGTTCGGAATTATATGGACATAGATGAGTTAGGGAATATTTTCGCCTATTGTTCCACCCGTTTCTGTTGTTACAAATGTCATTGCACTCTTTTAATTAAAATAACCTGTCCTAAAAACCTAGACAGAGATACATTTTCCTTTAATATTACATCCACACTGACTAGAACTAGTATCAACAATACAATAGATTTACGCTGCCGAAGCTCTGCATAAAATTGAACTGTTCAGACTAGAGTAATCTTTCCGACAGTAAAAACCCTTGACTCAGAACCATCAAAATGTTACGACAATCAAGTTCAACATTGCATCACAATACAATGGGGTCATATGCGCTCCTCACAGTTCTCGCGACCTAATTCAATTAAAGAAGCCCCACCATTAAACTACCCCCGACAATGACATAGACTCACGGTCTACTTTTTACGAACACCATACGAATCGTCATATCGCTAACAGGATCACAACGAAAGTTCCCTGTAAACCGCTTCATACACATTAAATCTCAAAGAAACACAAGCAACAAACTTGTTCTCGTCACCATGAGATTACGGTGTTGACGTTGTTATCGCTCGATATGTTCGCAGTGTCAGTGTAAACGCGATTGTGGCGATAACACGCTTTTATAGAAATGCACGTAGAGATTTTATTATGTACTACGTGGATTTTAATAGGTTTTGATGGTGTAATACAGGAGGTGAAAAAAATTTTGTTCGATATACGAAAATGTGTATTGAATGTAACTGTCTATCTACATTGTATGTGTATATCTATATATAAATATACGACCCAATGTTGACTGGAAGAGAATGCCATGGGCATTAACTCTACCGATGTACAAATTTAGTGCGTAAAATTTAAAAATAAATAAATATTGTACAGAAGTACCATGGTTTTTTTTTTACTCCCTATAACATAATTAAAGTAATGATATTTTATCACATTTTGTACATATTACGTTAAGGAGACTGCTAATAAAATACCCAATTAATATCTTATTGACGGGTACAAGAACCCAAATCCTTCAGCCGCCGAATTCGTTCGACAACTTGGGCAACCCCGGCCGTGGCCCTCAGGGTTACTCAAGTTGTCGGTGCCTCACGTTGCTTCCTGCCACACGTCGACACAAGCGTGTCATCCGCATAACACGTGACAACGACACCGTCTAAGAATGCACCACGAAGCACCCAATCGTAGCCAATGTTACTACACGGTTGGCCTAGTGGTTTCAGTGGTCGCCACACCACTTCCTACTGCGCCAAGTGTTGTGGGTTCAAATCCTACATGGGACAACACTTTGTGTGATCCATAAATTGTTGTTCTAAGTCTGGGTGTACTTTGTGTCCGTTTCATGTATGTTTGTAAAGATCCCCGCGACACAGGAATGTATATTCCTAATGCGGGAGTTGTAAAAAAAAAAAATAATAATAAAAATAAAAAATGTTCCGCAGGAGCGGCCCTGAGACCGAACCTTGCGTGACACCGCTCGACTTTTCATTTCTACCGAGACCAGTCTTACTTATGCCCCGACTAATTACCAACGGCCCTAGTTAAAATTGGAACCCGTGATTAAAACGCCAAACAGTTTGCATCTATGTTATACCTATTAATTCACTTTTACTATAATTAATTATTACTATTTTATGTCTAAGCTGCAAACTAACTACATATAAAAAATGACTTTTATGAGGATATTTTATTCTTAAGTCTTATCCGCATATGTTAATTACGCGTCTAGACATCACATAAACATTATGACAAGTTAGAATACCAACAACACAAACAAAAATATCTTATTCTGTAATAACACAATTTTGCTTTCACTAATCTCTAAAATACATATTTGAATAACGTAAAAACAAGTTTTTCTTCAACGTTTCGAGAAATTAATCTGTACATAATACATTACATATAGTCTTAATAAAGTTAAGTCATGAGAACTTATTATTGCATATATATGTTTGAAATTAATTTCCTATAAGGAACCTGTATTTCCTTGACTCTCTTTTCCTCTGATAAAAATCTAAGTGATCTACTGATTTTAATTGTTATAGCTTGAATGAACATGTAAGTGCAAAGAGATTGGCGCTCGTTCTTTACAAATATTGATGTGTTTCTATGTGTAAATGTTATATTATATGTTTTATATGTTTACTTATACCATTACAAACGACTGCTTTAGCTTATAACTAGCTGTTAGCCTGATATCCTCTTGATAATGCAATCGCTTTCAGGCCTTACAACGTTAGAAAGAAATTTATTCAATAGAAAAGTATCATATTTTGCCCAGCTAGATCCGTTCCGCACACCTATATAATTATCTTAGACATTTCTGCCCGGTAATTGGAAAGGCTATTAGTATACGGGCTGGTTACTGCTTACAAATACATTTAATTAAAAAAAGAACTCGAGCACTTTATCATTACAACGTATTTTTGTAGCTTACTGTTTAGGTAAAAATCAAGAAGCCCATTTTCGTTTGATTTCAAAAGAAAATAATATATTTTGTGTTTTGCTTAATTCAACTCCTTTTGTTTTTGAAGCCATTGTTACTGGTTTTTTTTTCAATGATCGGTCGAAACGGCATTCCATTTTTCGTCTCAATGCTTCGTTTATAATAGCCACGTTTATGTAAACTCTTTTCGGAAGGTTCTTTTATTTTTAAATGTTTTTTTAAATGATTGATTCAAAATTATTCAATGTATTCGAAAAACATATTTATTTTCCAAAAATCTGGAGCAAAGCAAATGTTTTTAGGTAACCTCATTTTACAGGAGTCAATATTGCTTTGTCCTTACTCTGGTCAGTCAGCTCACCGAGCCAACTTATCATTCTGCAAACTTAATCGTTAGTAGAAAACTAACGAGTGTGATGTGTGTCTACATTAAGTCACGTGGTCGAAACAAAATATTAACCAATAATACAAGAGAATAGAACGGGAGCAGAGGGGTCAATGTCTTTGTGTGCATTGACATCGACCTTATCCGAGAGAGAGAAAATTATTCAAACTTGATTATTTTCACTACATTTTTTAGGTTGCGGCAACGATCAGACCCCTTGCGTGATATCAGGCTCCTACCATCGCCCTATGATCATGCTACTTAAAAATGACAAGGGAGCTATCGGCCTTTTAAGCCCGCAGTCAAGGGTTACTGAAGGAGAGGGGAGGAGAGTGTATGAGTTTCGATAACTAAACAGTCGTTAAAAAGCAATAAATGAAATTGCCTTACACCGGCTTCCCATGAGACTGTAGACTATTTTTATGTTTTTTTTTAAATCTTACAAATAGTAGTTGTAAGGTAACGTTTGGTGACGTATTAAGACTGCAGAGTGTCAACAACCTCCCAAGAGTATCATAAGAGGCGACTAAACTAGCAAATTAAGCAGGACAACGTCACTGTTAATTGAATGAAAACTTGTGGTAAAACATATACTCCTTTCTCTTTTCTCTACAACCTATGTCCAGCAATGGTATATGAAAGGTGGTTGGTTAATATGAACTATAACTTTGATTCTAAAGCGGTAATTTTGTAAAGGCGGATGTATAGGTGTGTCTTGCGCTTAAAACGGAACTAGTAATGTGTGTAATGAATGGTAGCTCTGATGAACTATTCAAAACTATCAAATGTACTGTGGAGTGGAATTTGACAGGGATCCGGGCAGTTTAACGTAGAGTTTGTGAATTATTAATCTAATTGATAAGGTACATATATACTCATTCTAAAGGCGATTATATTGTGATTGTTTTACCTTGTTCGTAGTAGTAAACATCTTGACGCCTGTCACACGATCTGACTCATCCGACTGAAATGCCTGAAGAACAACGAAGCGCCACAATTTAACACAATAATAAACAACAAAGAGGTGTAAAGCCACAAGGAGGAGTTCCTGAGATTACCACGTTCAACTAAACTTATTAATATACCCTTTATTTTTATATTATCGAAATGTATAAAGTTTAGTCTTGTCTTCTCGGATATTTTTTTTATAAAATGCGTTGTGAAAACACAATAGTGGTTTAAAAAGATTTATAATTTCATTGTTTCTCATGTAGTGTAAGCTTTATTAAAATGAATATGAGCTCGACGATGAAAGATTATTATTTTCTGCCTTATCACCGTTTTTTCTTCTTCTCATTCGTTTGTGGTGTGGTCAACCACTGACCCTTGGTTGGCGCTTATTGCTCAATACTGAGTCACGTGGTTAAAACAAAATGTTACCGGTGATAGAAGAACAGAAAAAAACATTAGCATCTTGGCTGTGGGGCCAGATCTACCGCCGTCTATGAATACTTGCAACTTTAAAAGCACAAGTGCGTTCTAAAGACAGCAAGCCAAACTTAGATGAGTGTTTCAACACATTACAATATGAAGTTAGAATAATGATTGACGAACGATTGTAGCTTTACAGCTACTTAGCTCGAACAGGAAAACAATAAACTCTAAAAAAATTCATGCAAAATAGACGCAATATCACTCAGGAGCACTAGAATCCTAATCACAATTTCACTAATAATTTAATTTAAAAAAGCAATTGTGTAGTATGACCTATATGAGTGTGCAACCTACAATTTATTCAAATGAAAGCTCGGAGTTGGTTGCAGTCCAGGTTGGCTAGCAGCCAATGTTCAAACAACGCGAAGAGGAGTATATATTCGCCGAATTAACTACCGATGTAAACAGGCCACTTGTGCATTTATTAAGACCTTATCAACAGTTAGCTCATTGTTTGCTGCATACTATTAGTTTTTTAACTGTCACACATATTTGCATTCTTTAACATTCCACTTTTATGAAAGTATTTTGGAGTTCAATGCGCCTTAAATATAAGACTCCTAATAAACTGCTTTTCTTCCCTCCTTAATTTTCCATACTTTTGAGTGATATTTTTTAATTAAAATTTGACCAAAGTGGGAAAAATACCGTCGTATTATAAGTAGAAGTAATTTCATATCTGGTTAACAAATAACGGAGATTTGAGTTTACATTCTGTTTGTTAACTAAATAACTATGTTAACAAAAAGTATATTATGTAACAAGTAAACAATTTTACATCAGTTTTAAGTATCTACATCTTATACTGAAGTCACTTAAAATAAACAATTATATTTACTTGATATGCAAGCCTATTGTTAGCGACGGCCATCAGTGAGCCTAATTGAAATGGGCCCTAGTTAATACGGAGCTAAGTATAATGAGACTAGACTATTTAATGTTACTTAGTTTTAAGCATAATTTTTAATACAAACTTTTTTAATAACACTATAATGCAAAAGCGTTTGTCTGTTGATCATTTCTTCATTTCTAAACTACTTGACCATTCTTGTGAGATTTGCCGCATTTAGGAATACGGAAAGCAGTAAGAGGGGCCTTTCATCCATTTTAAAGTTTCTTTGCCTGAGATCAAAAGTACGCAAAGCTTCTGATCAAAGTTCAGACCTGCGACCTTCACTGACTGCTGAAAGTCACAGGATTGACCGATTATCTCATCAAATTATCTTGTAAGGGACCGAAACTATTCAATCAGATATATGTACTAGTACTATTGAAACCAAATTATGAAATTTCGAACTTCAACTTAACCAGTTACATAAATTTAAATATTTACTTCTCGTAATTTATTGAACTTTGATTGTACGTATTATGCTGTGGTTAAAACGATCACGTCGCCGCTTCATGCAGTTATGTGCGCTGAGTGTTGTGGGAACAACGCATTGTGTGACCCACTAATCATTTTTCTGACTCTCAGTATTCTTTGTGTCTGATGCATTAACTTCCTAGTGCGGTAGTAGTACTTTTAAAAGGAGAAAGAGAGAAAATTCATCCCTAGAGAAATAAACAGAGCAGCTTCATAATACTTAAAATTTGTGTGACAGGCTCTTATTTCGAGAGAGCACATGTTAGGAGGCGCACCATTTGGCACCGCTCCAAGGATGACACGGCGTTTCCAACTTGTTTTGTACTCGCAACACTCTCCTCTATCCACATACACGTTTAGGCTTATTGTACAAGAGTTAGAGTTATCATTATTCCAATTTTTTTAGTGCAGTAGTAGTAGAAGCAGAAGTAGTCAGACCTTGAGAGAGCCATGGTTGGGCACAAGGAGGCCATCTCGAAAGGAATGATACCAGTTCAACACAAATCTCTCAAATCACCGGCGCTTAGTAATTCTTTGCTAGCTTTTTAGCGCGGGCGTGCGTCTTAGATCCGACAATATATGGATACACTACATTTTGTCGACGAGGAAAAAAGGCTACTGTGAATAATTACTTAGGGAATGAAAATAAGAAATGTGTGTGGCGTTCTGTACAAATTACTAAAAGTAGAAAATACTACTGTAAGTAATTATTATTAAAAAAAAACTTATATTAAGATGTACGATGTTTTGTACAAACCACGAGGAGGTTCTGTGAAACAAATATTCCATTTGAGTGAATATCATAATTACCTATAACACCAGTTAGTTATTTATTATCAAAAGGGATGATTGTAAATTTTTTTTATTTTTTAAATACCCACCTGTTCATCGATGATACATGGTTTATTTGTAGGAGGGTCTTGAACGGTTAACGAATACTATTAGTTTTATACGTGTACTAGTTTATGTCCGCGGCTCCGCCCGCGTATATGTGGGTTATCACGGCAAGTAGTAACTTATGTGTTATTCTGATGTATGCTATATCAATTTAAAGTTTCATCAAAATCCGTTCAGTAGTTTTTGTGTGAAATAGTAACAAATATCCTCACAAACTTTTACATCTATACTAATATTATAAACTAGCTTTTTACCCGCGGCTTCGCCCGCAGTGGAGCCATTAAATAAGTATGAGAGATAAAGGGCAAGGGTATAATAGAAATGAATCAATATGATAACTAAATTTTATTGCTTGGCTGAGATCAACAATTTTTAAAAATTACTACATACAATGAAGTTTCAACACCTTAAAATATGCTGTTGAAGTAGCTAAATTTGGCGATTTTTTGAGAAACAATTTTCTTATCTTTCGTAATTCTTATCTTTTTTAATAAAAGGTATCCTATGTTATTTAACAACATAATAATATAACATACCTTCAAGAATATATGTACAAAGTTTCATGATGATCGGTTAAGTAGTTTTTGCGTGAAAGCGTAACAAGCAAACTTACATTCGCTTTTATAATAGTATATGATGTGAAAGTTTGTTTGTGGGCGGAGCCGCGGACATGAACTAGTTTAAGTTATTGGTATAGATATTGTTGACTAATAAAGAAATAAACACTCGTACAGGGGTAAAATTACAAAATAATCAGTGAGTGCCTCACCTTTGCCACCTGGAGTCCGTGTTAGGTGAGAACGGATAGCAGCACAACAAGCGAACCACAATTGCATGCGGCTATGGGTGAGTAAAGCACCATGAGACAAATCTTAAGGAATAAAAAGTGTTTTAACAGTATTCTAGTAGGCGGGCTCTTTTCTTTTAATCACTGAAAAGAGAAGGAAACATTTTGAAGGACACGAAATTTATCGTGGATTGTAGTTGTATAACAGAAACTTAATGTTCAATGAATATTATGAATATCAAATTACAAATAAAATATATTAGGATTAGTTGGTAATCTTCGACGGTATTAGTGAGACGGTATTAGTTAGATGGTGTGAGTGGTATTTGAGAATAGAATATCCGCACACGTGATCTGCGCACAACCAGCTGTGGAATGAATTGTCGCCCGCGGTATTCCCGAACTGATACGACCTTCAAGCTTTCGAGGAAAGAGCGTAATCATATATACAGATCTGTACATATGTATATATTTTAATATATAGAATACAAACAAGTATCGATACACAGAGTCTGGAGATAGTATTAGTAGTACAGTTATTGGAGGGTAGTTGAAAGTACAACATATAGCTTAAAAGCTCTTTCAAATAATTTGAAATAAAAATAGAATTAACTTTTTCTTTTAAATTTAATGAATATAATAAGTCTACAGTAATAAATACCTGCCAGTTTAGTGTTATATCCATTATAATAACTAAGGTATAAAAACCTCACAAGTGAAAATCACAACATCACTATGAACAGTTTACAAGAACTACAGGACTGTTTTGACAAGAGGATGGCAAATTTTGAGGCAGATATCTTGAAGAAAGCGTCCAATGCTGCTAGTCTGGCCGGTCTCGCTGAGGACTTCACTATATTCAAGACCCTCTATTGTCCTCGACACCCTAAAGTCCTTCCAGAGTCAGATGAAGGCAATTGTGAGGGAGGTGGACAACATGGAGACACGCAGCCGTCGCAAAATACTTCTGGTACATGGCATCCCAGAAAAGAGGAATGAGAACACATCCCAGGTGCTGGTGGAGGTTGTAGCAAGTAAGTTGGGTCTGGATTTCTTCACATNTTGGTATATATATGTATGTGGATCGTTATATTCATTAGCAAATAATTAATTCAAAACTCATTGCACCGACAACTACTGTCTCTCCTATACATTTCGATCCATCCTAAGGTTGCCTGGAAGAGATTGCTTTTGGCAATAAGGCCGCCCTTTGTACACTCTGTCTAACATTTTATGTACTCTCTTCTAACTGTAATATTATAGTGTGCAAATAAAGAGTTTTCTATCTATCTATCTATAGTATAGCTGTAGTCTATAGATAAGAACAATTCCAGTGGAATCTAGGTCTCAGATCTACCGTTACGTCAAATCATTTCATATTCCGCCAGCGACGGAATCCAATATGCTCAGGTACAATAAATCGGTTCCATCGTTTGCCCATCAATAATGATTATTTCATAGACACGACACACTTTTGTTAGTATCATAAAAATTAATACTTCTGCTTGCAACAAAAAATATTTATAATAAATGCATATATATATTATATATACATAATTAGTTGAGCGTGAGTGAGTGCTTTTGGAACAAAGTAAACGTTTATCAGCTAATAATAAGTTGTAGATATTCACAATACACAAAGCACTGGTGTTCATTGTGAACTTAAAGGTATTAGAAATAAAATATATCTACTAGATTACTTTAACTGTAACTTGGCAGCCAAGCCGGGATTGATCGACGAGTGCATAATAAAATAGTAATAATAAGAAATGGTGGTGGTTGAAAATCCATTATTCCCGCCATCCATTCCAAGGACAATAATTCTTTCTTCTTTTACTTTCTGCACTCTTACTCCATATAAACATTAACTGTAACAAATTTCATACTGTTTGGTTCGCATAGTTTTCATAAAATAGGGTTCAAAGATACATCTCAATTTGCTATTTGAACATCCTGCCTATTTGTGCGTCTTCTAAATAATCTATGATCTTCTGTTTTGTCTCAGACGATACTATCTACTGAGCGCTTCAAACGTCGTCTTGTTATTCATACCTTGGAACAGTGAGTCTCGATAGATCTCAACACTTGTATATCTATTTGTCCTTGCTCGACAATATCTCCTTTCTGACAAACGTTAAATGTTCGGGACAACTTATGCTATTTCATTAATTAATTGCGGTACTCTTTGACTGGAGGTGCTCATAGCCCAGTTGCACTCGGTGATTAGAAACAATCACCGAGGATAAGCAACGATGACGCGGTCAGTACCTGGATGGGTGACCGCTAGTGGCATGTTACCATGAGCGTCTCCGTGATTCGGAGGTCATGTCAAGCAGTCGGTCCCGGTTGTTATCATACGATAACAGTCGTGAAGCTTAGTTGGAGGCCTACGGGCGGCTTAAAAACATCCAACGGCAAGATTTACGTAGCCACAACGTATTCTTGCCAGTCCCCAACCCGCACTTGGCCAGCGTGGGGACGTATGGCCTTAACCCTCTCCTGAGAGGAGACCCGAGCCCAGCAGTGGGACATTATGGGTTGTTGATACTGATACTCTTTGACTGGGAATTCCAAGTAATATTGCGTTTTTTTATAGATAAATGTTCATGACGTAGTATTTGTCGTGGATGGTAATCGAATTCACAATCTTGCCTAGCATGAGCAGTAGCTTTACTAGTCAGGATTGCTAATTGAAACAACAACAAAGTCATAATTGAGCTCAATAAAACAGTCAAGACGCATCTAATAAGGATCGGACCCAAAAAAACACCATCATAATACAGATCATCAATAATACAGTAGAAAGCGGTCGGGTGACCGCTCATACCACTACGTAATTCATGCATTTCAAGGTAGTGGTGCTCATTTCAGCACGGTTGGACCGGCTTGGTACTATCCTTTCACAGAAGACCAAACTATAATTATAGCATTCGTGCTATCGTATTTCGTTGATGCCGATGGCCCAATGATGCAGAAGCTTCACTAGGCCGTCGTAAGTGTGGATCACCGCTCCTTTGTTGCATTTCTTTTTTTAATTACTAGCACCTTCAATATGTATTTGAAGCGTATTACTAAGTCCTTTCATACTAGTTCTTGCTTGTGCTACTTCTCGTACTTTCATGCTTCATACTATATCTTTCTTGCATACAACCTTTCACACTTTCCAGGTGGGATTTCTATTGCTCTATTCTTTTTCTATTATTATTTTCTTTACAGGGGTAATAACTTTAAAACGTTGCAATGTTTATTGCAACTTAACCAAACAATTTACTTGCTTTTATAAATTGCACACGTCTTACAGCTAAATTACATACAATAAATTAAACCTAGATATTTATTACTACAATATTGTTCAGACTACTTACTTACTATCTAAATTTTAAAACTAATTGCGTTATGACAGACAATAATAATCTAACGTTATCATAGTATCGTGATCCTAGTTAACTTTATTTCTCTTATTTACTATTTTTATAATACCTAAACAATATATAATAATAATATATAATAGATTATAATTTTATACAAATTAACCGCTGTAATTTTTGTTTCTATCTCTTGTTCGGTGTCATATCTTTGCTTGCTGAATACTGGGGATTCAGTTATGATATGCGGGACTGTTTACACGACTTTTGGGTCACAAATTCAACATGGGTTCTCCTTACACTTGAATCGCGTCAAGTGTTCGGATGACCATATCCATGAAGATGCGCACCTCGATGTTATCGGTACGCTGTAATTGTTCCTCGTATACCAAACTTTTGAACTAAAGGATCCCATGCTCCGTGGGGTGAGGTGCCTCTATAGCCGGAGCCATTCATTCAATCTCTAAGTCCTCCAACCATGACTGGCACATACTAGCGAGGCTGCCTCAAGATCTCAGAGGTCCAAGGGGAGGCATACCTGCCAAGACCAGCGCCGAGTGCAGAGAGGCCGTCCGATAGCTTTTACACAGCTTTTGAGCGAATCTGCGCTGTACCACATTCTGTTCTTTTCGGACGCCAAGCCCTTTTTTTCGCCGCCGCGCACCAACTGCTGGTAATACAGTATATATATAGTATAGGGGGCTCCACAGCTGTTACGACAACTACGTGCCTTTTTGCATACATTTGTGACGTATGTGTGGAAAGAAAGCTTGTGATCAATGGTGAGCCCCAGGATTTTAATTTCGTTGGACACTTCAATATCAATCCCGCCTATGCTGAGGCGCAGAAGATCGTACTTCAGCCTCCGTGTGATTATTATCGCATACGTTTTGTGCGGTGTGAATTTCAGCTTCATACCGATTCGCCACACCCGCACATGCTCGACAGAGGCATAGACTCGATCTCTAGTGCCGTGTCCACATCGAAAACCAACACCACATCGTGCGCAAACGCCTGTACATACACCGCCTCAGTCGTATATATCAATTGGTGTAAGAGAATATCCAGGAGGTTCTAAAGTAGGAGTCCTCCTATTGACCCCTGGACGCACCCATTCTCCGTCGAACAGCAGCATTCCCCACCCGCGTACCTAACTCTCACTATTCTGTCAGCGAGGTAACTACTGCTCGCTCGCCTCAAATTTACCGGACACATTTCCTCAGCCAGCCGTATCTTAAAAGCCGGCCACCAGGCGCTATCGAAGGCGCAATCTATGTCCAAAGGAACCATAGTGACTATTTTCTTCACACCAAGTCTAGTCCTTATGTGCTCCATCAGGTCATAGAGGCTGTCTTTGGTGCTCCTTTGCGGAATAAAGCCATACTGGCGAGTACTCATCCTTGGCAGTAACTTGAATTTAAGGCGAGCTATCAACATCCTCTCATATAGTTTCCCCAACACGAGCAATAGCCCAATCGGGCTGTACGACTTAGGTACTTCGTAGGAGTCTCGGCTTGGCTGCTTCAGTACCACCACCATGGCTTCCATATCTTTGGAAAGTAGCCGTGGCGAAGGCACTGGTTTAGCAATCCTAGGAATAACGCAGGCTTTGTCCCTATGGCGTGGGGGCAATTCATTCCATTTTATTTCATCCATTGCTACATTGTCTGCATTCGCAATGAGAAAGTTGTGCTCAATATTGAGTATATTCTTCTCTCTAATTCTTGGATTCTACTCATAGTTTCCATCAGGCAGAGAAGAGTTACTTTGGCAGGTTCATACTCATATTAAAAAAAGAAAAGATACACCACACAGACTAGCAACGCACGTACTTGTGTATTTCGAGTTCCAAGCTTACATGGGCGATGATGATCACTTACCATGACACAGCTGCTCGTTTGATCACTGAATGATTTTTTGTTAGAAATTCATTGTAGTTAATCTAATATTTGGTTTGTTTATCAAAACTACCAAACACAAACCATCCAACCAGAGCGATGGACATCCACAGTGGAATATAAAATAACGAGGCTAATGATCTCATGTAATAAGAAGCAACGTGTCAGCGTATTCAGCGAGGAACTTTTCAGGTGAAAATATCAAATCATTGTAATAAGTACTTTTCTTTTATATAAAAATATTATCTTAATCAGTTAATTTCAAATTCAGATCGTAAAATCTGAAAACGCATTTTTTGATTTTACTTTAAAGCCCGAAACGAATGGCCTTAACCCTCTCCTGAGAGGAGACCCGAGCCCAGCAGTGGGACATTATGGGTTGTTGTTTTTGTTTTTTTCAAGCCCATTAATCATTTTCTTACTAAGCATTTATTTCGTCATCAAACGTCAAAATTTTGTGACTTTAGTTTATCTGGTATAAACTAAAGTCAGTAACAGAATAGTAAAATCATTACCAAACAAAGGCCCCTATACAAGTAATATCTGACATTGAACGGGACTTCCCCTCGGGATCAATGACATTAGTAGGCAATAACGCTAATTAATTTCTTTTTGCTTCTAAAAGATAGTAAATGAAACAGTACGGAAATAAATTGCTTATGTTTTATGTTCGGGTTAGTTCGGTACAGAGAATGGGATGTTATAGCCCAAAGACATTTTATAGGCTATAACCATCACGCAGGCCGCTCTCGTAAAACGGAACGTAGCTAGAATCATAACAATCTATAAATTCAGTTAATTCAAGGACTCATACTCCTTCATTATATTTATCCTGGTAATGCTTGTTCGATGTTAGCTCAAAACGGATCAAAAACACGGAGTGACACCACTATTTATGCTTTTTTATGTATGGGCCTGCTAAAGTTGCTTTATTTATTTATTACTTTATGCACAATTACATGCATCGGCGGACTTAATGCCTAAGGCATTCTCTGCCAGTCGACCGATTGAGCGATGCAGAGATAAAGTGAGGTAGGTAGGTGCACCTAAAAGAAATTATAGCTATTGTGGTCGATTTATATATATACGAGTATATATATACATGGTTTTCATGAATACTATAATAAGTTTAAATTAGCATAAATATATACACACATACACATACATATATACACTTACACATATAATACATATATATAATAAATATATACAGTAATACATACTTAGACATACATGTATATTTATTATTATAGGATACAAATTTATTATCCGATGACTAACTAAGACCCTGCTGACTCCGCCAGTTCAGCCAGTAAAAGCTCTTTTATCTTGGACTTAAAAGTATAACGGTTTCTAGCCGTTCTGACCTCGAGAGGAAGCGCATTCCACAAGAGAACAGACTGAACAAAGAACGAAGAGCCCATAAAAGAAGTAGTGTGTGAAGGACAAAGGAGGAGAAGATTGTTAGCAGAGTGAAGGTTTCGGTTATGGTTATTGCATAAAAGTTGAAAATGTGTTGTTAAATAAGTCGGAGAGGATGAATTGAGGATAGTATACAAGAAAGTGAGTGCGCGCATTTTTCTGCGCTGACGAATAGGTAACCAACCTAACTGGAAATATGGTCATACTTTCGAAGATTAAAGATGAATCGAATGCAGTTATTAAGAAGACGATCTAACTTGTTGAGAAGATCTGCATTCAGGTCGTAAAAGCACACGTCACCATAGTCGATCAATGGGAAGATAAGAGATTGCACAAGCGTTGTCTTAGTTTTCACGGGCAAAAAGTTTTTTAAGCGATATAGTGCTCTAAGTATGCCCGTAACCCTCTGGCATACGTAGGTGACTTGATCGCGCCAATTTAGAGTACAGTCGAGCTGTAAGCCTAGATCTTTCACTGTTTGGCTAATAGGTATAGTAAAACCGTTCATTATAATTTTAGGGAGCGTCTCATAATCGACTCTGTCCATTGAACGCCGACTGCCGATTAGTATTGCCTGAGGCTTTGTCGGGTTAACTGTTAATCCGAATCTCGTAGACCAGTTCTCATTAGTCCTAAGATCATTGTTGATTCTATCTATGGCCTCTGTTATATCATCAACATTTGCCTGAGAGTACAATTGCAGGTCATCGGCATACAGATGATACGCACTGCGAATTTCATGAGAAAGGAGATTAATAAATACCGAAAAAAGCAAAGGAGAAAGTATAACGCGTTGAGGGACACCAGAGCTAACATCACACCATCTCGAATAGAGATTGTCAACGCAAACTGACTGTTGGCGTCCCCGAAGATAAGATGAAAACCATTCCAGCGCTTCAGACGAGATCTTAAGATAGGAGAGAATGGCCAAGAGAATATCGTGACTGACGGTATCAAAAGCATTCAAGAAGTCAACTAGAACCAAAACTGTCACCTTAGTGTCCTCCAAGGCCTCCCTGATATCGCCAGTCACTTTGAGGAGAGCGGTGGTGGTGCTAAAGCCGGGCCTAAAACCCGATTGAAAGCTACTTAACAGGTCATTTCTGTATATGAAATCAGATAACTGTTTATGTACACAGGATTTAAGGATTTTGGAGAGGAAGGGCAGAATTGATATGGGTCTAAAGTGATTAGGAAGTATGGGATTTGCGATTTTGGGTAGAGGGATTACGTAAGCTTTACGCCAAAGTGAGGGGAAGGTTCCGGAGTATAGGGAGTAATTGATGATATGGGAGAGTACCGGCAAAAGTTGCTCGAGAATGGTTATGATCATACGTCTGCTGATTTGATCATAACCCACAGCATTGGACTTGATGGAAAGGATTATTTTTATGATTTCGCCCTGCTTGATATAATAAATTTAAAACAGTTAATGTTAGGAGAATTTAGGCTTGCCAAGTAACCAACCGTGAGATGCCTGGTCTGGTGATCCGAATAGGAGGATGTGGCGATTAATGTTATCCAGATCAACCATCTCCGACCGGCTAGCAGGTATCTTCCTACCAACACCCAGGGTTCGAAGGAACTTCCAGGTATCAGCAGGGGAGGTCCAGGCAAGATTGTCGTGAATATAACGGCGTTTAGCATTGCGTATCATCTGATTACAACGGTTCCTGGCGCTTTTGTACAGATTCCACTTTTCATCCGTGCGGTCCCTTTTATGTCTACAGTAGGCCTTATCTCTCCGCCTCATGGCTGAAAGGATTTTCCCCGTCATCCAGGGCGCAGGTGGCCTCTTTAGTCTGATTTTCTTTATGGGCGCATGCAAGTCGTATAAGGCAAGAACTACGTTGTTAAAGGCTTTGACTTTATCGTCCAAATTAGAAGCCGTGGTTACCACATCCCAGTCGACCTTAGAAACATCGCCACGCAGCTTGTCCACATTTAAACGACCAAAGCAACGCCTGTGCAATACACTCGGGGGGTTTTTAGGAGGTTTCAGGGCATAGGAAAGGAAAATGAGGTCATGGTTGGAAAAACCAGACGCAGGAAGTTGACCGTGATTTTTGACGAATGTTGGGTCAGACGTTATTATCAAATTCAGCCATGAGTCTCTCCCTAGGTTGCTGTGATGAGTTGTTTGAAGAGATAGAACTTACAAATCGGCTGATTCGACAATCTGAAGAAGTTTACGAGAACGTAAGGATTGGTGGGTAAGATCAGTATTAAAATCACCCATAATGACGTGATGTGCGTATTCTGACCCTAAAGATTCCAGTACCGTTTCCAGACTGGAGAAGTAATCGATAGTGAGAGGATAATAGACGACACTCAAAACCATCATAGTTCCCTGGACACAGACCTCAAGAAAAAGGTACTCAGCGTCAGCAGTGTTTGAGGCGGGAGAAGAAGCTAGGATTTTGTAAGTTAAAGAAGAGTGAATATAAATCGCTACCCCACCACCTCTCCTGTCAATCCGGTCATTTCTGGCAAGGATGATAGGATGTGGAAGCAAGGTTAGGTTTGAGCCAACTCTCAGAGATGAGGACGGCTATGAGTCTCCAAAATGGCTAGGTATTCTTTGTGAATTTATATGACACACGTTGAGTAAGTGCTTCGGTTGCTGATTAAATATGTTACGCAAGCGATCACCCAGTGAGTCAGGCAAAGATGTAAAATTGTCTTCCTCGGCGGAAGCTGCAGACTCATAGGCAAAATTATAAGAGTCATCGTTATCCAATCCAATCATTAAAATTACAGAAATGTATAAAATATGTGTATGTATATATATTAATCTATAAAAATATACTTACGAATAATTTAAATAGATATTCAAGAATATTTATAAGCCAATAAACTATTGCAACCCTCTCTGTAAGCAGGATAAATTCCCTCTCTGCACCACCCACCAGCTCACAATACAGTTACAAAAAAAAGTAGAATCATAAACCAAACAAGGAACAAGTACATGATAAGTTAACAATTGACAAATAAAAAGAAAACGTGTGAAGAAACGTTCTAGGTGACAATTTGTGTGCGTATTCGAACGCAGCCTGCTTAGTCAAATGTCACTTCTGAAGTGTCACATTTGTTTACATTAGGTAATGCGAAACATGCGTATTAATAACGGTTGTGGATAAATAATGATCAAAATAATAACAAAATAATATAAACAGTTCTGTTTGACTATTACACAATCCAACAGGCTACGTGAATACCGTGAATACACTTGTCGGATAGATTATAATGCCGCATAGATCAAACCTTGCCCGTATTGTTCCTATGATGCCTGGGCAAAGCGACTCCGCCCCGCACTTGAGACACTGCTACACCGGGTGCGCTTGGATATCTGTCTATTACGGGCTGGAGTTCCTCGTCGCAAGTAATTTTGTGGCGATCTCCATCAGGTGCCTTGATAATTATGGCGCCGTTCTGCGTCCAACACGCACGAGCACCAAAGTGAAGCCTCGCCTTGGCGAACACTGTCTGCCTAGTCTTAGTCAGGAATTCCCTGAGTGAAACGGATGAACCTTTGAGTGCAGTTTTCAATCTCCAGACAGAAGTCCTGAGCTTAGTGCTACGAAACCTCACCAAGATGGGTCTCTTATGTTCTTTGTTGGCGGTCCCCAGCCTGTGACAGATGGTAAAAGCGTCCGCAGTGTGTTCTTTCAGTTGTAATTTGTTTTGGAGTATATACAAAATGATTTTATTGGCATCCTCATCTTCAGACTCGGGGACTCCCATAAAAAGAAGCGATTTGCGACGATGCCTTGTCTCCATGATATCGATGGCCTTGGAGCACTCGTTAATCTGCCTCCGCAGGAGACCCAACATGCCATACATTAGTTCTCTGAAGGTACGGAACTCATCTGCCACCTTTGCAACAGTGTCCTTTGCATTTCCCGAGGACTGAAGTTGTGCTCCAGCTCCTTCATCCTTCTGGTGAAGCACTCCTCCAGGG
>PKRV01001159.1:0-155742 GCA_003709505.1 Hyphantria cunea
AGATTACTTTTGCCGCCAAAAATCCTTAATTTTGTTTTTTTTTTATTTTCATGTACCCAGTGTCACTCTCATGACTAAGACAAACCTATTGACACCACTCACATAAAAATACAACAAGCCGTTTAGGCTCTGAATGTACTAGCGTCTTGCGTACCAAACAAACTATACATACACTTGAAAAACATACTCCTCCTTCTTTCACAGTCGGGCAAAAATTAAAGCTCTTTCATTTGATACCCATATTGAGAAATATGTACGACGTCATTTTGGATTATTAATAATAAAGAAAAGCTTGTAAAAAACAATAGCTTTTTGTGTTAATATATATATATATGGCACTCGACACGTGAAAGCTACAAAATGCAATCTACGTTGTAGCGTAAGCTACGCCGTAGACGAGTGCGAACTTGCTTAAAAATATATTTAATTAGTAATATCATATCACGTTAGGTTTATAGTAGGGCTATATTAAGTACGACGGTAGATTACTTGTTGACTTTGCCGTTTGGTATTTAATTTCCATGGAAAATAAACTGGTTTTACGAATTCCTTGGTGTTATTTTCGAGGCATCAAATTGTATGTACCTGATTTAAAAGACGATTTGTTGACAAATATCCTAAAATATCATTAGAATCGATAATCCCAGTTGACATGCAAAAATTTGTACCACTTTGTAAATGTTAAAAAAATCCAGTGAGAATTTAATTAACCCCTGTGAGCTCATATTATTCTGGTTGGCATTTGCTATGGAATTTTATTACGATCAACGTATGGAATGCATACGAGCTATGTAAAAAAAACAAAAGTGATTTATAAATATTCTTTACAAATGGCTTCCTCTCCGCTGACATTTAATATTGACTCGGGATGGGAATTGATATTCAGCGTAATTTAAAACCTAACGGTACACTTGTCAGATATTGAAAATACATTGTTAGTGTCCTTTTTGATCTTCTCCTGGCGAAATGTGAAAAATATCGTATGAAGTTAAGAACAACAAGTTAACAGTATTTATATTTTAATACGTGAAGCAAAAACTTTGTTATTCTGTTTACGAAAATTATGCGAACGGTGAGGTATGAAATTTTTAGCAGTTAAAGTTTAAAGACTAAAAGTTTATAAGGAAGCGTGCGGCAAAACGAAAATATAATATATTTTTTAATAAATTATTATCGAATTTAGACCACTGTGCAACCACTAGCCGAAGCTGAGCCGAAATACGACGATAAAATCTTAAGCTTAACAGTGTGGTTAGAAAAGCTTGCTAGAAAAGTAACCTACATCTTATGAAGTAAAGTGTTTTAACCCTGTCCGACTTGTTTGTGCATCCTTTGTTCATACTTTTACTGAATTTTTTCGTTTTTTTTTAGATTTTTTTCCTATTATGGAAAGAAACTATGAATTGCTGCAGGTCCGTATGGAAAACGTGATAAAGACTGCAATCCTCAAGTTGAAATAATGATTAATCTATCAAAAGTAACTCTGTTTGTCTCTCACGCTTTCATGGCTAAACTCATGCACCAATTTCAACGAAATTTAGTACGGAGATATTTCGATTTTTACCTATTCTTTACTGCGAAAACCGAAATACACAAGGGCGGGATTGCACACAAGAGCTTTATAACATTCGGTTATTAGTAAGTAGATATACAACATTCAGTTATTACTAACATAGAGTTTCTGTTTTCTTGTACAGTGTACACTGTGATGTTTTGAGTCGGTATTATAAAACCTTAATAAACAAAGTTTTTATATTGAAGTCGCGATGAATTTATTTAAAGTTTACATTTTACTTTATGCAGGTTTCTCTTTTAGGAGTTCTTTACGTATATTAACTTGGTGGATTCCCTTTCTGTGAATTGGGGAACGTCGTCATACTTGCCATTCACATTAGAATAAATAAGTAAAAACAAACAAACAAAAAGAAAATATGCTATCCCTTTGTGCAACATAACCTTAAGTTCTTGAGAGAAATTACTGATTCGGTTTTTATGTGTCTATTCAGTGCATACCGCCTCATTACACATAAGTTTATTCTCTTATAGTACTCGTACGTATGTATTTATTATTTTTGTCATAGTTATATAGTGGCTGTCCCTATAAGTGCTACAAAAACAAATTGAATACAAGAAGTAGATAAAAATTGAAAACATCATTCTTTTGTTAGCAGGTAAGAAGGCCCGAATATTAATAAAATGATCAATTGTTTCTCTTTTCTACTCTCTGGTTCCCAACCGATCTAGTGTGTACATTCAGAATGTCTATATTTCAAATATGTTATCCTTGTTGACATTAACATGGTTCAATATGTTTCTGGAGACCGGCAAGCCCTTTTTCCTCTATACCTTATATTGGAGATATTTCTAAGTTGCTGTTTGTTAAAGTGAACAAGATGTAGTTTGTAGTATATTTACTTACACAACTGAAATTGTGAGTTCTGAATAACTGTATAGGTACTAAATTTAACTAAATCATAATTCAAATATTGTTTCCTTTTAGTGACAAGAGTATTATATAATACAAAGGCAAAATAAAATTAGGATCCAAGATACAATTTGAATGACGATGGATTAAAAAAGTGGTGTCACCACCCTTATTCATACTAACGAAACGACTTATATACTAAGCTATGGACAGCCTTTATAGGCCAAAACCTCTTTACTTAGAGGACCCTTATCAAAGAATGTTGATGATTTGGATGAATGCAAACTTACGTCACAAGTGTATTTAGTCATGTTACGCAATAACATAACATGAACTCTGTAGCATTATATATATTTAATGTATATATGGTGCTTACAGACAATAGCTTTTATGGAATCTAGAAATGTATCCCGCCTATGGAGTAATGAGGATTTCAAATACAACAATATAGTAACAACTAGCATCTATATACCATTCCACGTCCATCTTGATTATATTAGAATATTCTCAATCTGAAGATTGGATTTCCGATAATGAATTACATGCCGTTACATAGTACAATTGCAATGAATGATACATCTTGATTTGTAGAAGCTACTTGATTAGTTCTATTGATCGTAGTAGTTGCACCACTTTGGGCATTTAATGGAAATGCCGAGAAAAATAATAGGCCGGTTTCATAGCAACTTAATTTTATAGCAAAGCTACTAGATAATTTTGTTTATATCTTATTCACGCGGACAATCAATTCTATTACCTTCAAAGATTTGTCGTCTAACAAGTCACAATAACTATTTAGAGATAAAGATAAATTCTTGATGAGAAACGTACATCAAAATTATTTACTAAATAAACTTTCTTGAGTCTTTGTCACCTTGACAAAATCAAAGTTTAATAGTTTACGTGACACACAATATTTCAATGTCGTATTATCTTTGAGATACAATATCTCATCCCAAACCAATGCTTAAAGTTTCATACCACATTTTATTGATCCATATAATATTTAACACAACCTCGCATGCTGCAAAATTAATATTTAATAGTCTTAGGGCGGTGTTAAATACCAAAATATCAAAGTTATAATCTAAATCGAGATGTTAGGGTGCTTTTAGGATTAACACTTGTTTGTATTATTGTCCCTGTGCGTGTCGTGTGTGTTAATATCAGTACATCTTTATACTGTTGCGCATTATATTAAGCCATGAAAAAAGGTCATTCGGATGTTCTAGTTTGGTTGGCACTCCCATATAAACAGTACTAGAATAGCATATAAGGTTGGAAATGAATATGATGTGTACACATCTTTACATCACGACTGACACTAGCCTTAAAGCGCTTTTAGCGGAATTGTATTCCTTTCAAAGATTCAAGCTAGTTTTTAATTACTGTGAATCAGTAATATCATTGACCCAAGTGTTCAGACAAAAAACCATCGTAGAACACGCCGTAACAAAATAAACGCGAGCTTATTACGAATAAAAAAGTTACAATGTACTCGTACGTGTGCACAAAGAGCCAAGGATATTGTCTACACGTAAACATGATAAAGAAGAATGGCAATATTTTATAATAGTCTTTAAAATCTTTTGTCGGATAGAAATGTCACGTAATTTTTTTATTAAATCATTGTACCTGTTGGACGAAAGAGAATTTTTAAGGGTTATTTCATCATGAGCATTTAACTATTTAAATTTAAAAAACACATTCCTTAAACTGACGGTGAAACTTATAAATACTTAATTACTAGTAAACTGTTACTTAATAGTGACTAGCTTTTTCTCACGTCTCTGCCCGCATGTTTATCAGTTATCGTGGTAAATATTAGCCTGTCTTACCATAGTATGCCCATGCCAAATTAAGCCCTAAAAACGTTACAAACAGACACAGTTACTTTTAAATTTATAATATCCATTAAGTTTGAATTTACAATATTACTAAAGATAGTATGGTTTTTTTAAAGTGTCTTGTGTTAATTAATAGCTCCACTGGTATACCGTTCAAAAAGAAAAAAAATATGCGCAAACTTACTATACTTATTCTATTTTAAATAAATAATTTAAATATACCATTCATATCTTTATTCATAAGATAAAATAAGAAAGTATAGTACTGCATCATAAAAATGCGTAACTTTAAGCAGAATAATAAAGCTGTTGTCTACAAGCACCATTAAGAAACCAGGACGATATATCTAGTTGCTTGATAGCACTGGGTAAATGGGTGGTGTAAACGGTGTCATTTACCGACACGAGTGGAGATGTGCCTATGTGATATGTCGTGGTGTATTGTTATTTTTATCATGTTCATAATGAAAATGCATGATACGGTAAAAAAATTGCCGATGTGTGTCTTTTACACACTCTTAGGGGACTTAATTAACAGGAAAAATTTTGCGGATACATTTATATCGCGCAATTTGTGTTTATAATATTAACTTTAAGTACTATGATGGCCTTTGAATGGCACCTTTAAATTCGTCTTTAAATATAAGGATAGTTGAAAATGCTTCTTGATGTACGAAATGCTTTATAATATTGAATTTGAGTTTTACCAGTCAACTTTGGGGAATATATACATAAATGTTAGAAGAAGGTGTAAAATATATATAATGTTCCTAGCTTTAACTATTACCCAAATTAATTAGGGTCGATTACTAATTCAACTGGTTTTTCAACTTTTGTTTTTACCTCTTGACTGGCAGTCGTTTGCGCTAACCGATAGACCAACGAGGCAGGTGCAAAAATTTAATTATTATAAAATAATATAATTAATACATTCCTTAAGCTACAACTTTATGGATATCATTACTACACAATATACACAGTAATTGGTACTTGGCAGGTACATTTATACACTGACATACAAACATACACATTCAAATATGCGTACATTTTATACGCTATTTACCATACCATACTTAAAAACGAATAAATTACGAATTGCAAATTAAGTTCACAAACTTCTATGAAACTTTTCACGAATTCAAATTCAAGTAAATTATCTTTAAATAAGAAAACGGTAGTAATTAAAAAATCTAAGAAAAAGCGAAGAAAGTTACCACAATCAATAAATAAAGCCATTAAAAATGTAAGTTGTTCAAAACGTGCAAGCAAATTTCTGTATTCTGCCCGTGTCTTAGAAACCAAGTTTTGAAAAGGAGCTACTTCAATTTTGAAGTCACTTTTCACAATATTCGCAAGTAATCCTCGACTTTGGGCGTTGGTTTTATGTGAGAATTAAAATAACATTTCATCGGCTGACTTTATTACATTGTAATCTTTTGTTCTTCGAAATCAGAAGCAACTGTACAAAGTATAACGCTATAAGATTTAATTTAAAACGGCCTAATACTTGAAACTTAGTTGAATATAAAGGCTGTAGAATTTGATTTATTGTGTACTGAAATCAAAATAAAAGATAGAGAATAAGTAATTATACTATATAGGATAGCTTGCCTAGAGAACTGACAGTTTTAGGAGATAACACTTAGTCTGGCCATAAACACTGTTACAATTAAAAATAAACAAGATATTACTTATGAATTTAGAATCTGTCATTTTCATACTATTATGCATTGCGTATTCTTATTTTAGCGCCACTATATTGTTCAATTATTTTCTATTTTTATTTTATTTAGATTGACGGTGATTTTTTCCATCTGCGTCCAATGTCAATACTGTTATCTTATATTTTAATTATTTAGAATAGACCTCATACCCCCAATCAAGAGACTAATCTAACAAAGATTTTGTATATGCTATACGCNTTATACGCAGCTGATGCTGTCATCATCAACATCATCATCATCATCAGCCTATCGCAGTCCACTGCTGGACATAGGCCTCTCCAATTTCACGCCACTTAGTTCGATTGTACGTTGCCAGGGTCAGTGACGATGATGATGATTATTATTATGATAATTATGATTATTATTATTATTATAATTATTATTATTATTATTATTATTATTATGATTATTATTATTATTATGCTGATGCTGTACTTCAACATTATTCCATTCGTAAAGTTTATATCTTTACGATTGGAATAGTAGTACAAGTGAATTTGATTGACCATGACGAAGACGGTGAACTTCACCTTAAGCATCTACCGCGTAACGGGATGTGGACAACGGTTTGGTTTATTTGATTGTATTTATGGCCAGCTAGAGGTAGGGGCGAGGAGCGTGGCGGGGTGCAGCGCGGGGGACTCGGGATCTACTAAATTATGAAAGTAAAAAAGTTACATAGTATGCACCTATACATATTACTAGCTGGTAAAGTTGTTTTTCAGAAAATTATAAAATCAGCATGGTAATTTAGGCGTTAAAGCGTGAAAACCAAACTCGTATTTATATTTTAATTTTAGCTAGGATATCCTGTCTTCGGTTCTATATTAGCTTAACTGCTGCTGAACATAAATTGTTTTAGTATACCAAAGAATTTATTTTACTAGCTTTTTCCCGCAGTTTCGGCCGCTTGAATATTGAATAGTCTATGTATTATTCTGAAGTATGAGCTATATTACTGTAAAGTATCATATAAATGTGTTCAGTTAATTTTGCGTGAAACAGGCACAAATATCAATTTTATACTCACAACCCTTCGCAATTAATAAAATCAGTAGGAAGTAGGGTTAACAATAGTAACAACTCTAAATTTAGCATATATTTTAATATCAAGAAGTTCACGTCTTAGAAGAGTAGCCTAAATAAATTAGAACATAAGTTACGAATGTCAAAACTGTCACAAACAATCCGTAAGTTTAATTTATGAGACAAACGAAGCTAATATGGATAGAATGAGAACTTTATCTCCAATACCACATACATTCGTTGTCTCCTCTAGGGATCTGCGAGATAATATCAGACACGGTATATCTCTGTAGTAAAGCTACGATTTCAAATAAGGAAAACAAAAGAAAAGAAAACAGAAATAAACAAAAGCTATAAATGCTTAGCACCGGCTTAGTGCTTAGGTTGGTTGGTTCCCTCTTACTGTGACGAGCGGTGTAAGGCGTGACATCACAATGTCCATCCCAGGGGTGACCCTGGTCACCCCGAGAAGTACCACAGTTGTAGTGTACGGTAGGGGGGACTCCATAAGACCCCAATGCGTTCCTGGAGCACCTCCCGACTGCCACGGTAGGCCACTGCGGGGTTTAGTGTGTAGTCCGGTCCTCCCTGAGTCCCACATACGCCCATTGTCTCCCCAGGGAGGATAGGTTGCGAAAAGCATTCCCCGCGTAAAAAATATTTTAGTAATTAGTATAACATAGTCGAAGTCGTAGTTCGATCCTTACTACTCCCACTAAATAAATAAAATAAAGAAATATTTTAGACATCGTAACTCAACGCCATCTCCCCGCCGCCGTCTCGCAGGTGCTAGGGATTTTAAACAACTGATATTAATAGATATATTTTTTATGCAAATACATACATAGTATATGTACATAGACTATATCCAAACTCCAAACAAACATGTGGTCCGACCCGGGAATTGAACCTCAAGCAAAGCAGTCGCAAGCTTTACCACTGCGACACCGATGCAGTTAAATAAGACTGTGGTGAATATGCTCAGTTGTTCTTTGCAGATTTAAACATTTAAATAGGTATGTATATTTACTACAAAACATATTTTAATTTTAAATATTCTTTCTACCATAATCCTGGTAAGTTTGTTATTGGACGACACGACGGGTGTTAACTGAAAAAAAATATTATCTCTTTAAATTTTTGACATTAAGCATTTAAAAATTCAAAAGTAGCTTAAAATATATTATGTTATGTAGTACTCTGTAAGCTACCTAGTAGTTTGAGTTCATAGGGTTCTCGTTATTAACAACATCAAATTGTGATAGCCATAAAACTATTCTCCATTACGTCACATAGGCTTTGAAGAATTTTCTACGCTTTAATAACGCATGTAATTTGTAAACTTCTGTCTCTACTTCTTCGTTGAGGCGTGGTCGTAACTTTTGTTACGCTCGGACTATCACGAGCCCTGAAAAGTGTAAGGTAAAAATGGAAATACGCCAATGATTTAGTTTACCGTCACAACCATTATTAAACGAACGACTTGTAATTATTTTTATCACCGGATACATAAAAACTTTATATAATAGCCATTCTAAGGGACGAATAAAAAGAAAAAAGGACACGATCATCTATTTCTGAGAATTTTCCTGCTTAGAATTAAAAATGAATAAAAGTAATTACTTTCTTCCTTTTAATTAGACTTTTCACTATTCTCAGTAGTTTTTTTTTAGAGCTGTGATAAAAATTTGTGAATAGTTAACTTCCTTCGTTTTTCAATACACGTTGAACCACAATTGTGTGGCAATGGCATAGACCACTAAGCCCTCCTTAGTGGTCTACGTCATCGCTACACCACCACCTTTTTCTGCTGAGCTGAGTATTGTGGGTTCTAAGTCCACATGGAACTCTCGGTGTTATCCAGAAATTGTTATTTTGAGTCTGAATATTCTTAGTTGTTTTTAAAACAATATAATACCACTGAAATTCGTATTGGCGCTAAGAATTTTTTATGTTCATAACACCGATTGACTGAGCTTACCGCCACTCATTCTAAAGGGTTACAAGAGTACGCACTGACTCTTGAGTTACAGGTGTTTATGGGTGTCAGTAATCATTCATTATCAGGTATATACGTTTGCTCGTTTGCTAGTGAAACTTTAACGCAATTTAAGCCATAAACTACGACCTGATTGATATTTTTTACGGTCTGTATCGTAAAAAATATAAATCAGGTCGTAGTTTATGACTTAAGTCCATAACGTAAGTCATTTGCATTTATACAGGTATAGGTAGGTCAACTATGTTAATAATGGTCGTGAGTTGTGAATATTTTAATTTTATTTTCAGGAAGGTCAAATGGCAGCTTTAGTGTAGACATTTTTATAGAAATAATCTCACATATGTTTTACATGAAATGGTTTTACATTCGCATATTATTTAGTATGTGCTAGTAAAAATGTTTGCTTGAATTAAGTTTTTTTATTGTGTTGAAGACATATATCATAAATATTTTTCGTGTGGTGATGAATTAACGTGTTATAGCAAATTAAGAATAATAATATAATAAATATGATATTTCGGATAAAAGGCTGATACCGGCAACCAAATTCAAGAAATAAATTAAATATGATAACTGTTTCGTATGTCATTGAAGTGGGACTTAACTAGAAACATATTTTTAGTACTAGTAAGAATCATTTCCACAAATGAAATTTACCGTTAAGTTTCCGTAATTAACAAAAGAATTTGTATTTACCTCAAATTATTTTACTAAGAAACTTTTTTTTTACTAAGATCCTGCCAAAGTGACTACTTTACCTGATGGACAGCATGTGTAGAATCCAGGAGCGGGGACCACAACACCTATTGTGAATACAGATAATGGCACACTCATTATCATCATCTTCCTAGCCTTTATTATTCCCAAGATTTGGGATCGGCTACTACTAATAGTTCCACCAGTTTTACCTAAATATCAGTTCTTACACGGAGTGTTGATCCACACTATCCATCCTCATATAATGATTTTTCATGCCCCGCTTAAAGTATCCTGGACCACACTAAGGACAAACATGTGAGCAGGTAGTGCCAAGCCGTTCATCTCGAGAACTTTAGTACCATTAAAAAAACTTAAACTCTACCACCCCACGGTGATTTCCAAGGCTTGGATTGGCAAGAACTTGATGTCGTGTAGAGGATAACTGGAATTGTCGTATAATACCTAAAACAACTAAATTTAAACAAAAATTATGAGTACATAAGGTTATATGTTAGTAGAAATACATGTTTTATGGTACCCTAAGCAAAAATACGACATAAAATATCGTAGAAGGACTATAGTGATTTCTCTTAGAAAGGTCTAATATTACTTTACGTAGATACAGCTAAATTGAAACTTACGACCTACACACAGGCCAATATCCAGTGATATAAAGACTATAAAAGCTTCAGTATATACCAAAAGGGGCATCTTATATCGTCTGAAAGTCTAGCCCGGAGGAAATACAATTGCGTATTGAATACTGATTGTATGTGTATCGTGTTATTATTATGATGATGAATCACAAACCAAGTTTAACAGTTATTAGATAACAAACTTATTAGATTTTTTCAGATTCGCAAACTATATACGTACTAATAGGTTTTTTTCTAAGTCTAGTATGTCGTAGTATGAGTAAGCGACTATACTCTGCCTGATAGAAAGCACAAGTAGAAGCCAAAAGTATTTCACCATACTCATTGTGAATTCAAAAAATGCGGATGGTGACCCATATTCTGACGGCCTTACAAATTACTAGTCTTACCTACTTGTTTACGTTATTGACTGATTCTTAAAAACTTGACATTATAGCAGCTGACTTTTTTGTGTTGCCAGCATTCACTAATAAAGAATTTTAGGTTATTTAATCTATAATGGAAGAGGCACGCTTCGACATGAATGGGCTGACTCGACCAAAGTGATATAACAGCCTCACAGAAAACCGGGGTGAAACAGCGCTTGCGTTGTGTTTTACCGCCTTTGGCGTTGCGGGTGTCCATAGCCGGCGGTAATCGCTTACCATCAGGCGATATGTATGCTATTTTGCCTCCTATTACATAAAAAAATAATAATGAAAAACTCGCTGTGTGGAAATTTTTCGCTTTAAAAGGAACACGAAATAAAAAATAATCACTCGATAGAAACCGCATGGAACAGCTAAGACTACTAAAATGATTTTATAAAATATAAAAAATAAAAAAAAACATTTTGAGGTTTTAACAAATATTTACTTTGAAGTTAAAGTCTCAGAATTTACAATGTCACGCTCAAGAGAGCAGAACACCGTTGTTAATGAAACTGCACATCCTCCTCACCTGCTAGCTCTCGTCCAAGACTTATTTTTTCTGTCTCGCAGATATATTTTCATGCCTACCAAATATAAAAAAATAAAAGCTCTAATAATCTGTCGAGCTGTTTTATAGAAAGGTAAACACCATGACACGAGATATTTGACATGAAATAATATTGAGTATCGATAGAAGGCTGCCACGAATTTCTGCGGTAGAACATGCCATAGTAAATACAGCACAGATTGTCAAGTATTTGGTAGCAAATTATTGTGGTGCGACCTCACACTATAGAGAGGTATGAAGTTCTTGAAAGGTCATATCGAATTTGATATAAGACGTAGCAAAGATAATATGTAATTTGTAATCACAACCAAATATTTGAAAGGTTTAATAATACTACCCCAATTGTATTGTATTATATTTAGTACTGCTTACCGCATATGTTATATAATGTCAAGTACACACACATTCTGGTTTATGAGCTGAGGATTATAGTACAACACAGGTTCTTGTTTACGTACTCACAGCTCATAATGATCTCACCCATAAATCTTATTCACATAAAGCTCATTGTTCTGCTTGAGAGAGAATCTTCCATATTCATCGCAAGTAATTGATGTCATCTCAGTGAACTTAACGTCTGGAATTCACGCACACTATTTATTTGAAAATGAATTGGAACTTTATTGATCACGCTAAAGTTAGATGATTTTAATCCGTGAAACAATATTGTAATAGTTTCAATTCAGCGGTATTTATACCAAAAGCCTATCGAAGGTAGCCAGGTAAAGGTTTTATTTAATATTTTTATTCAAAGATACAGATTGTTGATCATATAATATGCTTAGAAATTTTGTGTGTGTTAATAGTAAGTGGGAGAACTATATCTTGACACCTATGAATATTTGGTTTCCTTTAGATTGCAGGTATGTTTGCTTCTTATTAAAGTAGCGACCGTTTGTTATGTCCTCATTTTTTAAGATAAGATAATTCACTAGATACTTCAAAAAGTTTTTTCACTTCAAGAATTTTGAATTTCACTTGAAAAAACATAGCTGTATTTCAAATATGATTGCATGAATGCAGTTAACTTAACATTTTTTTATATTATTTTTAATATTCACTTGATGTTGTATTGCTGTTGTATAAACTACCTAAAAAAATTTTGACACGTAATATCCATGTTAAGGTTGTTTGGAAAAAAATAACTGTAAGCTATAAGACTTGTTATCTTTATGTATATATATAAGAAAAAGGTAATATTTATAGGCAGTAGAGTCACGTTTATATCAGTACGAACGGGCTGGCTCAACTGGGGCAGTACTATCCTCTCACAGAAGATCAACCCACATTACATTACATCGTGCTGTAGAGTTCCGACGACGAGTGCGAGATCATATCATTACAATGCAATGAGTATGGTGACTACTACTCTTGGATGCTGCTCATGCTTTCCATCGGGCAGAGTAGATACCTTGGCATACCCATACATAAAAAAAGATATTTAAACATAAACGAACGAAGTATTTTTGAACCAACAAAGTGTGTTTAAAGAATAACTAAGTACAATGGAAAACAAAGTTCCGTATAAAATCAAAACTACCCCATATACGGCCTAAATCTCCTAAGCCTTATTGAATCGTGGAATACAAGTGCGTGGGACGAAATTGCAACAATGGATTCTAAGGGAATTCCTACACACCAAAACCTATAAATAATATTGTAAACGTACGTAAAGATTTTGAGGATAAATTCTATTTCTACTTTTTACTGTACGTCATGATATTATAATAATTATGTTCATCTACACATGATATTTTATTTATACCTAAGTATTATATCAACACCTAGTTGCAGGAAAAATTTTGATAAAGGATGCTACCTATTCACTACATCGATCATATTTATTAGGTGATTTTGATATTCCTACATTACTACATATTGTCATAAGAATGAAATATTGTTGAAAATAATGCCGAGCAACACAAAATTGTGATAAAGCCCGGAAAATCAATATCAAAATATTTTCTAAAGTTTTCAGGCAGTTTTCAAACGTTACATTAATAGCTAACCATACATGCACAGATCTGTCCGCCAGATATGTCCGACAAACGTGCCTGGCGGACAGATCCGTGCTTGTATGGTAATAACAGACATGGATTTGCACGCTGGGTGCCTGTCCGCTGCTGGATCCGAACATCGAACTGTGTCTTTTGCGTAGCGACGGATCTACCTCCCAGATTAGACACCAGCCGGACTTAGTCGCGCACTATCAATCTACTTAGTATACCTTCGTTTGATAATAGAAATGGTGTTTGGCAAAAACAAAGAATTTCAGACAAGTTTTACAGAGCTTTATAATTCTTTGTCTTGCTTATGGAAACTCGAAGATGCAATTGACCATTAATAAAGAAATAAAGGCACGGGCATACGAAATATTCAAATGCTTTGAAATAGATATTTTTTCAGATGACCGTATATGCTGGAATCCATATGCTGCCCGTACTTGTATGTCAGCGAATTAAGGATCCGTCTGTCGGACAGGTACGACTGCACACAGTCAAATGAATGTATGCATTCGTACCCAACGCGCAGGTTTCGGATGCCCTACTCATGTGGAAATACGCATAAAAGCAGTTGGCGCTGGCTTGCAATCGTAAGAGCATTGAGTCGCCGTCCACGGTAACATGATCAAATATGGCAAATATACTACGAAAACAAGGAAGCTCTATCGGCCTCACAGAAAAGCGGTGTGAAACAGCGCCTGTGCTGCATTTCATCGAGTAGGTTAAGATACTGGAGGTACATACACCAACCCCTCCCCCCATCCCTCTCCCCACCCTCTAAAATCGGCAACGCACCTGAAACGCCTCTGGTGTCACAGGTGTTCGGCGGTAATCGCTTACCATCAGGCGATATGTCTGCTCGTTTGCCCCCTATTCCATTAAAATAACTATTGACGCTATTGAAACGCAGTAAATACTGTATCTAAAACACATAATACAACAATGTGTAAGTATTACGATATAATAACTAAGAGATATAAACATAATTAGTTTTGCCAGATATTAATGCTCTTTATGTCGTAACGCACAAAACTAACCGTTACTCCAACCTCTACTAATTTACTTTAGTAATCTCTGTTTTCAATTAACCACATGTCGCAAATATAACGTTTCAAGCCCACAAACGTAACTTAAACGAAACGTATTTTCGATAAGAGCGTTGGCATTTGCAGAGGAATTATTAGAAATGGATATTTTGACTTATCAAAGGAAGAGCTAGTCTGTGAATATTAATCTGTATCGTTAAGTTAAAGGGAAATAGCGTCTACCTAGATACATCTATCGAAGTAACAGGATTTAATAATATATTTTATATCATTTATATGCTTTAATTTTTGAAGTAAAACTTTACGCACGTTTGACATGGGGAGTAAACTGGGGAATGCGTGACGAGCGTTACAAAAAGTGTGATCGGGCGAGGCAAACGGAAGTTGAGAGGGAAATATAATACCCTTCGTCAATATTCGATTTGCCAATTGTGCTATTCCACGATAATACTGGCTGCGTTGCAGTTTGACTATGTTATCCTTCATCTAGGGTGGGCCTGAAGATCTGTCACACAGGCATCGAGCCTAGTGTGGACTCCAGCTCTCACTAAGGAATTTATAAAAAACTGTTATGTATGTACCTAGATCTCATGAAACTTAAATCGTACCTTTCCTGTGAGAGAAGATAAAGTTCTATTACTACTAATATATTACTATTATTATTATCCAAAGTCGCTTTTATTTTAAAATTACTTCATCAAAATCTCTACTAACATTTTATATAAATTTGAAAGTAGCTTCGACTAGCTCTCACGGTCTCACGGCGAAACCATGACATCAATTTAAATGAAGGCGGTATGAAGATACTTTGATTGTAGGGAAAGGAAATAGGCACCTCTCTACTATGATAACAGAACCGGTAACCTGCGGTACCGAAAATCGTTTTATAATTATTACGAGCAACTGGATGCGCATAACTAAATATCCGACTCCGAAAATAATTATTATAAAGGAAAATTGGCGCACAGATTTTGTGCTCTTATACCGATATCACTTCAAGAATAGTTTTTTAATTAATATTGTCTAAATATTACTCAAAATTAACTGAAACATTTTGTTCTTTATAAACAAACTTTACATAATTCATGTAGAGCTTGAAATTTCGGTACACCTGATTAACATCATCTCAAGATAGACAGTGACAGGTATTCATTTCAATGACACTAATTATTCAATATACGTCTAATTAGAATGAGCAACGTTTTACTAGAGTATACACAAGTAATACCAAGTACGAGCTTAAATACGTACACACGTTGACAGAAGTTTATTAAATCATATTAGATTACTTCGTCAGGCATCGTTTTGACAGGTCCACATGGGTAGGGTAACTTAGAACATTTAATTAGTAACTTCGACTGCAGTGTGATTAAATGAATGTTTGTTTAGACATTGAAATACAGCCATATGAAATTAAATTAATGTTAGTTTAATTAAATACAATACTTCAAATCACTGCTTTTAAATTATGATACAAGTACTTTTTTAATCATAACTTATGAGAAACACACTCATTTATACATACACAAGCACATCTTATTTACAAGCTCAGATATATGCCCGCCGGTAAAGGGTACTTCTGACCTGTGTTTTCTTCAGATCTATCGCCTTCACAATTTTTCGGCTATCTACCGTAATTTCAGGTATTTATGCGGTTTTAAACGACCAAAATTAATGATCATTATAATCTGTTTATTATTAAAAAATCTTACCAAGTGACTGTACTGTAAAAGTAAAGTTGATGTGTACGATCGTACATATACTATGGCAAATATCGTGGGCGTTACAGGTTTCAATATATTTTATCTAATTTCAGACGGGCAAATTACTTAAATAGGCCTGCATAT
Organism: Hyphantria cunea; assembly: GCA_003709505.1. NCBI lineage: Eukaryota > Metazoa > Arthropoda > Insecta > Lepidoptera > Erebidae > Hyphantria > Hyphantria cunea. The sequence continues at coordinate 16,254 of PKRV01001159.1, forward strand.
ACGTGAAACTGGTATAAGTGTTACTTAGTATGATCCTTTGTAATATCTGCCTTTCACCTCAAGTACGTCAACAGCAAATAATGTACAGGCATGCATGGGCCGGCTCTACCGGATTAATACCACGGCCGCACAGAAAACCGGCGTGAAACAGTGCCTGCGCTGTGTTTCACCGAGTGAGTGAAGATACCGGAGGCCCATAATCAAACCCTTCCCCTCATCCCCCTCCCCATCCCGCAAGGTCGGCAACGGTGACGCCTCTGGTTTTACGGGTGTCCATGGGCGGTGGCAATCGCTTACCATCAGGCGATACGTCTGCTCGTTTGCCCCCAATTTCATAAAAAAAGTTAACATGCAAATAACCATATTCATTGTAAGGGGCGTATGGGTAATACACATACAAACCACAGCAATGTACATTTTGCAGTCGTAAAAGATTTTTTATTAAAATATACATTTAGCAACTAGCCTATTAGCGAGAAATTTGCTTACTTCATTGAATTGAAAACTCGACTTTATTAACCTCCTCTTACATCTGTTCCCGAAGAAAAAGTCACAAAGACACCTGTGAAATTCTTCAAAAAAACTGACGCCTTGGACTAATAGGTATAGTTTTCTTTACATATTTCAATCAGATTTTTTCAATTGTATTCAGCAATACATCGTTTCTGTAATTAGTTTGTTTGAGTAAAACTTAACAGTTCTACCATTTATTTATTTATTTGTGGTAACGAATTAAGAATATGGAGCGTCAACACCACTAACCTTCCCATTGGTATCGTAAGAGGCAACTAAGGGAACAAACTACTTAAAACTACTATGACTACAACCTTAACAAGGAAAACGTGAAACAAAACTTTTATTTTTTTTTATTTTTTTCGTGTTGGGATGCCTTTACGCACTTCGCTCCCAGGGACAGAGGGTTCGCTTTGTGTGGGACTCCTGACTGACTCCAGCCAGACTACCCACTAAACAACCACGGTGTGCCACTCTGCGCCTGAGACGGGAGGCATCCGGGAATCGCTTTCTTACGCCATCTGGAACCTTCCCAGCGCCTGCCCGCACTGAAGCGGGCACCGTCGTCTGATGTTCAACTCTCAAATAAGGCGACGTACGGCACACGCTTAACCTCGCGGGTGGCCTGTGAAGTGGATGGGGGGGAAAACCCGTCCCGCCCATCCGCGGCCACACTCAGGGCGGCATGAGGCGCTGGTAGGCGCGCCTTTGCCGCCCGGTTCACCGGCGGTGGATCGGGTCCGAGTGGAGGTTGTCCTCCCGGGCCTTCTCCGCCGCCTCCTTCTGCGAGATGACTTCCTCGCAGAAGGTCACGACTGCGGTAAAACTGCTCTCGCCGCCGGCCATGGAGCATACGACGGCCAGCAGCGAGAGATCTGCTCCGATGACTGCAGTGAGGGCCCGACGCTGCGGGGCCCAAGCGGGGCACACCGCCAGCGTGTGCTGGGCCGAGTCCTCACTGCAGTCGCAGTGGTGGCAGACGGGACTCAATTCCCTCCTGGCGACCGAGTGCAGGTACTTCCCGAAGCAACCGTGCCCGGAAAGCACCTGCGTCAGTCGGAAGAAAAGGGTCCCGTGCTGCCGCCCTGCCCACTCGAGGATGACGGGCTGGAGCGCCTCCACGGTGGCGAAGCCAGCACGTGGAGCCTCCAGCCGCGATGACCACCGAACCATAGTGGCTCGACGGGCGGCTTCACGCCACTCGCGTACCTCCTTGGGCGGAGGGCGCATGCCACTCTCGGCCCGGAATTCAGCCACCAGTCGATAAACTTCGGCGAGCACTTCCGCCTCCAAATCCCACGGGGGTGTACCGGACAAGGCGAACGTGTAACAAACCCTACACTGACCCGTCTGGCTAGCCACTTCTATGTTGCTTCTTTTTAACGATCTTTTTTCTTATAAATAATATCCCGTGCAAATAAATCTAAAATATTGTTTTAATTATAATAACATTGCTCTGATTCATTGCCTATCGTGAATAAATTACCGAACACTGAATTCAAAAACTAATAAATTACAAGAAATAAATTATGAAAAAAAACTATAACGACTCCACCGCCCTAAGATTTCATAGTATTCAGTGTGTGAAATAACTCGACTCGGAGGGATTGATTTTTGAGTTGCATGTTACCATGGGCGGTGATAGGTACTTACCATTATATGACCCTATTCCTGGTTTTCCCTTCTATCATATAGCATAAAATTCTCATATTTTTATTTATTATTCTGCACTTAAAGCTTATCCTAACAGCACAGACATACGCTGTCACTTACTTTATAACACAGCGTCGATTAAGCCGTGGGCTTATGGTCTGTCACTCATTATTAACTACGGCGTGCTATTATATTTCAAAGCGAGTATTATAATATTCATGACGTTTACTGGCACTTAATGTAATACCTTGAGACATGTAGGGATATAATGTTGGGTAGTGAGACTTGGGTAAAAAAGGAAGTATATAAAGTTATATTTTATTCCGATTTAAAAAGGATAGGGCTTTAAAGAGTTTCTCAAAGGATTTAGCTGTTATTCCATAAACATTATTAATTTTTGTTAACTCAAACGATGATTTGTACAAGATGGCTCGCAGGAGGGATATGGATGCGAGAAGCTCATGCTTTATATCAGGTAGAGTGAAGTTACTTTGGCGGGCTTTAAAAAAACCCAAAATCGATCAGAGTGGCACGCAATAGGCTGATGATGATAATAAACTTAGTCGGTTAATTATATAGTTTATTCAATGAACATGAAAATAATTGCGTAAGAAACATATTGAAAAATATGGTTATGGAGTCAAAGATACGAAGGGATTTTTCCACATCGTAAACAAAAAATCCGGACACCTGACAACATTTCGTGACGAATAATATTAACTTGGTTAGGCATAAAATATTTCATACGAAAATAAGTCACAATCCTATCTAGAACATTCTGGAAAACATTTAAAAGCTACGGGCATTAAAAACATCAAACAATTATTCGAAATACCTAAAACTTATACGTAAGGATTAATAACAATTACTTAATCAAAGTAAACAAGTACAATTATTCAGGAAGTTAGGCGATCCTTTAATTCGTGAGTTTGTACGTAATACAACACTGGAATATGGCACTCATAAAGCCTTATTAATCCTTGAGCCACAAGTTGGAATATTACGCGTGATATACAGCAGGTATCCATCTCTCTGAATACGAGTATTACTCTGATTTCCTTTCCTAAAACATGGCGGTAAAGAGGATGTATAAATAAAAAGGTTATATGTACATAACAGTTTTGACAGCTTTGAAAACAGCATCATAGTTTTTATTTAAAAAAAAACCACTTTACAGAATATTGTTATGCTGTTTCAGTAAAGTGGCCCAAAAAGTATTAACTTTATGAGTTGAATTGGCACTAACAATCATTGTGATCCTTTATATAGTGATAAGCTGTGATATACTGTAATAATCCTAATTTAAATTTAAATAGAAGTGTCTCCTAAACAGAAGAATGTATTAAATATTAAATAATTCAACAGAATTGAGAACTTCCTTCTTTTCTTTTCTTCCTTTTTGAGTTCGGTTAAACCAAACTACAGTTTTTATTCTTTTTCAAATTAATTTTATTGTAGCTTAATTTAATTACGAAAGCTATAACACGGGTAGTAGAGCCACGCTGATTTCAGCGTGAACGGGTTGGCTCGACCAGAGCGAAACAGCCCTCACATAGGAGATCAATGTAAAGCGTTTGTACTGTCGTATTTTGTTGATGAGTGCAAGACCGTTAATCCACTGATGCAGGAGCATCACTAGGACGCCATAGTGCGGGTCACCAAGCTACGTTCGCAGTAAATATGGTAACCACCACTCTAGGATTCTGCTTATTATTTTCATTAAGCAGAGAAGTCATTTAAGCGGATCCAACCATAAAAAAATAAAATCTTTCAGTACCAATTAATTGTTCAATAGATAAATATTAATATTTCCTGCTTCTATAAGCAACATTAATATAGAACAGAAACAAGTAAAATTATTAAAAAAAAACCTGACTGTGTCAATATCTGTCATCTTTGTTACATTCATTTTTTTAAATAAATCATATAAAAATAAATATATATATATTCATAATCACCGTGAAAATTTCTTTTTTTTTGTTAATTTTTTGATACCAGACTCGATGTATTTTGAAAATCTAATCCAAAAATCTTTGGTTTAGTTTTTTTTTTTAATTTTGATGAACCCAGTGTCACTCTCACGACTAAAACGTATCTATTGACAGCACTCACATAAAAATACGACAAGCCGTTTAGGCTCTAGTGCGTCCAAAGAAATATACATATATACAGACATACATACACTGGAAAAACATAACCCTTCTTCTTTCACAGTCAGGTAAAAATAGATAGTCGTTCCTAGTCGTCTTAGTTTATAATTTTTACCTAATACTTTTATTTCACGCGTAGTTGCTTGGAACAAAGTATTTATATCTCCAATGAAGAAATACCTTTAGGCCATTAAGTAATTATTTCGTTCAATAGTAATTACTTAATTAATTTAACAGTAAAATCAAAACAGCTAGCTAACTAGATTGTATTCCAGTATTATTTATTTAAAAAGTTATGGTAAGCAAAAGTAAATTAAATTTGTTTTTAGTAATTAAACAGGTAAAAGCAGAATTGTGATTCACAATATGTTCTTTTTAACATTCTTTTTTTGTGTATATTTTGTATAAGCTTGACTGCCTCGTTGGTCTAGTGGTTAGCGTAAACGACTGCAGATCAAGAGGTCTTAGTTCAAATTCGTTCTGCTATTGGATTTTTCTTACAAGAAATTCTTAATGGCAGCCCGGAGTATGGAAGATGGCGGTGTTTCCCGCCCGAGCCTGAGCGAGCACGTTAGGCCTTCGGTCCCGGATGTCATCTATTGCAATCATTATTGGAAAGACAATACCCTCAAACATACTGACAACTAGTTAAACTTTCGAATTCAGTTCAACCTCAGGGTTGAGGATGTCCGATGCCAGTTGCTCCGTGGAAGAACTGATATTCTTGTAAAACCGGTTGAACTAGTAGCCGACACCAATTAAAACTTAGGAATAATAAAAGCTAGGAAGATGATGATGATTATGTAAACTTGAAGGTAAGCCACAATCGATAATAGCTCGATCAAGTCCGACAATTTTTAGTCACCATGCAATCGGACTATGCAATAAATTGTCTCTATTTGCGGTAAAGGAGCAAACGAACCCTTCGAGTGAAGAGCCTCATTTAGTTCATAAAAACAACTTAATTATTTGGTTGAAAGGTATTCTTTGAAGCCGAAGTATCTGTCCAGTTAAGTTGACCCATATGTGCCGAAGAAAGGATCCCATGAAATTTGGTGAGCTTAAATTGTTGCCCCACGTAGTGCGCGAGTAGGCTACTACTACTACCTATCTAGTGAGCATTTTTTTAAAACTGTGTTATCATTAATATATAATATACATAATAATAGACAGGCAACCAAAACCTAAAATAAATACTTTTAAGTAAGTGCCGTATATATTTTCAAATGTATTTTATGGAAAGTGTTAATTTGAAGTGACAAACACACACTTTAATTTCATTTATTAATATAGATGTTATCACATATTTCGTGAAAATACAAAATAATAAAAAGATAATGAGATTACCCGTCCATTATATCAGAACACCCACATTAAACCAGAGCCTATCGTGTTCATGACCTAAAAGTTAGAATCAATAAATTTAACACGCCCCTAAAGTATATTTATCTGACCTACAATGAAAATTAAAGGCTGCTTAAATTAGTTTGAAACATCATATTTAAAATATTGGTCCCAAAATTATTTACAAGAAAATCGATTCAGCTATTCAAATGTGAAAACCTAATTTTATAGTAAAGTAATCCTGAGTTAAAAATACTATTAAATCTATTTAACTTGAAAATATTTTTTAAATATTTCTTTTTTTGTGATTAACGTTTCAATCAAAGGACCACCTTTAATGAATTGAATATCATTGAGAGGTTGAATTTACAATCGTTCCGTTTCTTTCATTAACGCTAGAAAGATACAAATATTCTAAAATCTACCGTGGGAGAGCCACGCTTCGGCATGCATGGGCCAGCTCGACCGGAGTGATACCACGGCCTCACAGAAAACCGGTGTGAAACAGCGCCTGCGCTGTGTTTCACTGAGTGAGTGAGGATACCGGAGCCCCATAATCCAACCCTTCCCCTAGTCCCCCTTCCCATCCCCCAAGGGTGGCAACGCACTTGTGACGCCCCTGGTGTTGCGAGTGTCCATGAGCGGCGGTAATCGTTTACCATCAGGCGATATGTCTGCTTGTTTGCCCCCAATAACATAAAAAAGAATTTCATTATTGTCTCCACTCAAACTGATCTTTTGGTGGACGGTTGAGAGACCACGTTCAACTAGCATGCGGCTAGTTCTTCTTATACAGTGAACGAGAAAGGTAAATGTTAAGTAACTAAATCAGTATTTGCAAATATTAACTATTACTAAGTGTAGTTATTTAGAGCACTTGTAAATTTTAACTAGTATATCAGATATCAATGTCCGTCCATACTCCTTTTCTCAGTATAATATTGTAGATACAATATATTAAAATACTACAATAATAAATGTCTCTTTTCTAAAAAAATTCGAACAAAAGATATGTCAGTTACGTCATGCAAGAAATGAACGGAATAAGTATTCAAGGAAAAAGGTACACAAATATTTTAAATTGATAATTTTACTGCAAAGTACACTCTAGCTACGGGCAATAAGGTAGATTTTTCTTCACCTACAAGATATTTTTGACTAGTTTGCATGCATAAATACTATTGATCAACCTATTTGATTACAATAATATGAACACCCTGTCAGCCAACAAAATATTGACAAAATATTAACATATTCCGACTATTTTAGATGCGTACAACAATATGAGTGGGGAGATCGTATTTTGTTTTTGCAAATTAGGTCCCCGTTTCATGTCATCCAGAATTTTTATCATTAATTCCATCACGACGAAGACTCGAAGACTCAGAATTGAAGACTTTAAATACTTGACATTGGCAGAAATAGCTGATGCAGCTGATTGCCATCTCATCAAAAGAAGAAGAACAATGTCAGTTCCATGTCTGCCAATAAAAATTGAATTGATTTTTGAGCACCCTGAGAGCACAAATCAATATGATGCTGACTGTAAGAGATGGTTCACACAGGAGTTAAGACCAAAAAATTATAAAAATATTCTTAAATACTTACATTTAATAATACACAGCTCTACAAATAAAATTCGCCTATTTCAAAGTTTCTCATCTATTGGGGTACACGTAATGTATCTAAACTGTGACAACATTTCTGTGTAAGAGGTGTACATTTTGTTTGATTTTCAAACTAATTTTGTATTAAAAAACTAACGCTTCTGACAAATACTTTTGTTTTTAGTTTGCAATAGAAATATCTAAAACAGTATCATATGTAATTGAAATATTAGTACACAATTACACAAAGCAGCTGTTTCACCGCATCATTTAGATGGCTGGCAGTCTTCAATTGTGCGCTTTTCTAGAATTTTTTTGCCTTGAACAAATAAACTGTGGAATGAACTTTCGCCTGCGATATTCCTGGACCAATACGACCTTTAAACCTTCAAGAAAAGAGCGTACTCCTTCTTAAAAGGCCGGCTTAAAAGGCTTGTGATGCCTCTGGTTAAGCGATACATCTACGAGTATTCCTTCGATTCCATTAAAAAAAAATTATGAACTGTTATATTAAATGTTATTATTGACAAGCGTTTGTCCAGCCATGGACTGTTTATCGCTATTCATGTGATATTTATCAATTATGTTAACTTATCTTTAAGGTACGTCATGAAACAGGTAAGTTTTCTTTGAGATCAATCCAAAACTAAAACAACAAACATTGTACACATTGTTATGTTTCCAAACGCCTCAATCCTAATGACGTAAACAATGACAGGCTTAATTAAATCCCAAAAATGTCCTGTTCATCAGATACTTTGGTAAACAACGATTGTTTGATACAAAAACACTATAATGAAACTCTCGATTCCATAGAACCGAAAGGAATAAGTATATATATCAACTAATTGGGCAAAGGATCGGTACTCGGAAATGACCTCCGATGTTTACACAATCGTCAAGAGCTAACAAAATATCGTACTCGGTTCGGAAGAGTAACAACAAGATATCATCTCATTATTTCTGTTGGCTTAATAGATGATTTTGGTTATTTGAAATAAGTATTGTATGCTTACATGCACATGCATAATATTAGAGTCGGAATTAAAAGTAAGTTAGATTGTTTGAAGTACAAAATAGCTTTGTTTCATAAGCTTACATATTTTATAAGCAGCCATCTAATCCCAAACTAGGCAATCTCTATACCAAGCTGTAACTAAACAACCAACTAAATAAAGCTTAAATATTCTTTAGTAACCGTATTTCTCTCTCTCGCTCTCTCTCTCTCTCTCTCTCTCTCTGTTACTCTTTCACGGTAAACCGTTGATTTGAATGAATTCGGTATAGAGATAGATTTGTGGAGGAACGGGTGTCATGACCCTCCAAACACAAAGGGAGGATTCTCCGACCAGGCGAGGTGATCATGCCTGGCGGGCCACTGCCCAACGGTTGTTGTTGGGAAGTTGCATATATGTTAATCGGCGCGAGAACTTCTATTGCGCGATTTAGGATTGGTAGCTTCTTCGTGCACTACATTACTCCGTAATTCAGTGTATCATCGGTGGATGGCGTTGTCATATATTTATGTTGACGCTGTATGTGGAAGTCGCCACAGATTGAACCTTGGAGGAGGACATAGGCTACTTTTTGTCGGGATAAGTGACTACACGCGAACAGAGTGAAAAATGCAAGTAGGTACCTACATGTTTTATTTCTAAAGCCATACTTTTTATATTTAAGTTGCACTTACACTGAACAAGGTGAGACGATACCTCACGCCCGAGTATCTGTGTCTTCTTTATAAGATCTACGTTCGCTCGTTCATGTACTGTTCTTATCTTTATGATGGATCCGCGCAGTATTTGATTGATGCTTGCGCACGTGTTTCCCTCCGACTATAATTCCGGGTCCTTTAAGTGGGGTGTGAAAAAGCATCTCACTACGCCACCATGGTGTGGGACGCCATACTGCATTTACACTGTCTGCGCTTTTTGTCTGCGTCTGCGTTCACTGTGAGTAGAGACATATTTACAATAGACGAAAATTAACGTAAAGAAGCAGAAAAGTAGTATTGTTACAAATAGTCACCAAAAGTGGTNCAAGCCAGGTGGAGCGATGATTTGCGCAAGACGGCTGGCAGGAGCTGGATGCGAGAAGCCATAGATCGAACTAAGTGGCGTGAAATTGGAGAGGCCTATGTCCAGCAGTGGACTGCGATAGGCTGATGATTGAATCATACTTTCAGTGGCCATTACGAGAATAGCGTTTGGGACGTACGACAAAAGCGTGATCGCCATAATGATGATGCGACAACTACATAGGGTTCCCATTAGACATTTGGGAAAACAGGATAATAATTTATAGCGTAATAGCAGCGACTGCCATAAAACAGTTTTGGTACTAATTCTGGTGTCCAAGAACAAACAACTATACTATGAATAATTCGACTGCCTCTGTGGCGCAGTGGTAGCGAATGCGACTGCTGTGCAAGAGGTCTCGAGTTCGATTCCTTAGTCGGTCCAAATGTTTGTATAATCTGCAAATATTTGTTTCGGAGTTTGAGTGTTTTCTATGTATAATATGTATGTATTTACCAAAAAAAAAGTATATAAGTATTAATATCAATTATCTAGTACCCATAGTACAAGCTGTGCTTAGTTTGGGACTAGATGGCGTTGTGTTAAAATGTCTTACATATACTTATTTATTATTATTTATAATAGGTACTTTTTTAATTTAAATCTTTTCTTGAAAACTCTTAAAAATAAGTTTTTCAAAGAAAGAGACTTCTTAGTAAACATGTATAATATAAATGCATGATTGCTATTTCCACTTATAGATAGTTGTAGAGGATTTCTAAGTATGATATAATAATGAAATAAATAATCGCAAAATAAGAGTTCTGAGAATGAAATTGTGTATTTTACATTTTACATTACATTACAATGTTGTGAAAAATATGTTCGAAAAGGTGCAAAAGTATAAATATATTTTTATGAAAATATATTACACAAAACTTCATTCATTACAAGCTAAGTGCTTAAAATTACGTTTAATATCAATGAAAATACTAAGCCTCGAATAAAACATACATTCTTGAGGTAAAAATAGGACAATGTCCAAGTCAACATAATACTAACCCTACTGAAAACGACAATATACAAAGAAACGTAATCCTGCTTTGTGTTCTAAATTGTCACGTTATTATTAATGTACTTTAGAAAGGTAGGGCGGGCAACACTTATGATGGTAATTTTAAATCACTTTATACCTTAATGTTTGTGATAAGGATAGGGATGGGGTTACTAACTTAAAAAAATATTGGCATTTTAATTAGCTCATTATGTATATACCTAAATATTTCTTTGTTTCACATATCAAATGTTTTAATAACCAATATTTGACATATACTCTAACTCTGAAATGGTGATGTATGCAGTTTTTTACAGAAACGAAGAATTGTCTATTACGTTCAATCTTTCCGTTATATCATTGGTTATTACATAACAAACAAAAAATATCCGCATATGGTAAAACCAATGATTCTTTTTTGGGTTAGTTTTAGCTGTGACTATTCATTAAAGGTGACAAAACGTAGACGTATATACCCATATAATATCCAACAATACAATAGCGATGTTAAAACGAGCCTACGAAAATATGCCTCGAGGTTACTGTACAGGTAAAAGTGAAAGTTATACAAAAAAGCGTTTCCTGAATTAATTTGTCACACAAAGTGACAGTTTGGGCGCGATTTCTTTCTTAAGTTACTTTAACCTAGCCGGCCCATTTTTATGACACAGGTGTTATGGAAACAGTTATAGTTAATATTTTTTTTGGCTTGGGAATAATTACATACTAGTCTCCTAACCATAACCTCTTTGGCATTATGCTTCTCTGTATTCGTTTTTGAATCCGGTATTAAGCGTAAGATTATTAAGGTCGTAGATAAATATTCTTATAAGATATTAAAAATGAGTGGGGGAATTTTTACGTAACGTATTAAAAGCATTTTGTTTCTATAGTTAACATACCTAATAACTCTGTAAAGCAGACTTCCTCTTCCAAGTAAATATAAAAAAGATGATTTCAAAACAAACAATTCCGCTTTTTAACCCATAAAGAATGAAATGTACAAATTGTAATGTATGCAAATTGAATTAAATATATGAGAACTTTGATGTTTAATTCTCTATGTGTATTTCCAAAAGAAATTGAATTAGGTAATTAAATATAATTTCCATCACGGAATTATGTGAAAACAAGAAATGTTACATTGATAAAAAAGATACATGAAATAATAGCTATAAATGTATGTTGTATATTAGGAACAGTATAAATTGAACATTTAAAAACTGTCATGTCGTATTTCTGAGTTAACTGAGAATTCTTATTGTAGTTAAGCAATAGATAAAGGGTATGTTTAATTTTGTTTTACTATCTTAGCCATTGTTTATCTCTGAATTGAAAGAGAAAGGATCTTTCCATTGCTTGCAATCCATTTCTTGTACTATCTGTCTTAGTAGCCACTGACCATAAAAGATCTGCTGTAATATATTGCAGTCATCTCTTTATATTTGAATTTTTAGGGTAGCTTGCGAAATATGTTTTGTTTTGAATTTAGTTTTTATTAGAAACCTCCTAATGCAATACATGTTGTGCTTCATGTTGTGTATAGTCTTCGAATCAATCCTTACTTATCATCACAAGAATTGTAAATTAAGCTGTAATTTAGGCTGAATACACATTCATCCGATTACTATTGAACTTTAACGTATCTAGAAGTTACAAAGTAGCGCTTAACTTGCCAAAACCTCAGCTTTACTATCGATCGTCGTCGGTTGAGATACGTGATTTATTGTAAAACTGATTTGGGATCGTTGTGGAGAAACTGGCCATTCAAAGGCCAAAACCATTTATTTCGAAGGAATAATTTGTTAAATAACGAATAGGTTGAAACTTTTGGCAACAAAAAAAATTACACAAAAAGACAATCCTAATTTGTGGATTATCTTTTCCAATTGCATGTATACGTTCATTAACTTACTTTGGACTCGCTCACTTCTTTTGAGATAAAAAAATAGGGCCCCTTTTTCTTGCTCTTTTCCTATCTCATGAGTTTCGTTTACTGTTGTTTAACCTTTCAAACAAGTGAGGTTTGGGTGATTGTTGACGTGTTATTTCTTCATCCCCAATTTTATCTACCTTTTCGTACATTTATAGACCACTTCATGAGTTTAATTCCAATTTTGATCAGCCCGTTAAATTTGGTATTTTACGATAAACTTCAACACAGTTGACATTTTGTCCCTGTACCAAGCTAGTTATCCCACAAAGTTTAGAAGACAGCTCCTTATCACTATATGTAATATTAACTATTATGAGACATTCGCAGCATAATTCTAATATGTGGTAATATTTTGGATATTGGATGTTCGACCTATTGTTGTCATTATTCAGCTAGGATTGTAGCCGCTCTGAATTGGTATTTTCGTGATACATTTCGATAAACATCATCAAAATCCGAATCAAAATAGTTAGTAATAACCATTTTTACTAGTAGTTATTGGCAATAGAGGAAAAAAAATAGGTTTTTATAGTATTTTTAGTGCACAGTTTTTTTTTCTACATAAGAAAATCATTCTTTTTAAAAATTATCTATATCTATGTCTGTATGGTATTTAAAATTTTATTGTACTATTCCATTAATAATTTTCGAGTGAAGTTAATTCGGTGTCTGAACACAACCACTTTTGCAATGCCATGAACAAATGGTAATGATTAATTGTCGATTGTAGTGGTCTAGTTTCAAAATTATTATAACAAAGCAACTATGAACTTGGAAAGGAAGTTTCGTAAACATAGCAAATAAATATTGTGAATAGCAGAGTGCCATTAGAAACCCTTGGGAAATCCCTCGATGAATGGGTATTTAGCTTGAGATACAATTGTTTGTAAGTCTGTAAGCACAGCTTTGAGACTCTATTATTAATGTATAGCGAGAAATATTTCTGCAAGTAGCCACTCATACCCAAGCCTTAGTTTTATACGTGTATTTGAGAAAGTGAGATGATCATTTCATAGTTTGGCCCACTAAATTTAGCTGTTTTTACGTCCAAAGCAAGAAAAAATAACACACATTTCTAAATGTCTTACCAATGTTCAAGCGCGTGATATTATAAAATACTTAATAATTTTTATATAGCTCCTTACATATCAAAATGTCTTTTTTTCGTTATAGCCAATTTGAAATATATCCTCTTTGGTTAAGAATTCCAAATTCAAAGTTATAAATTCATTTGCTAGTATATATGACCTTAAAAAAAGTTATTCAATTTTTGTTCCTTCATTATTTTTTTTCTTTGGCATCGCTCATCCCGCGCAATAGAAAGCTTGAAATATCGCTTTATTCACGAGTACCATTTCTATCATGGCAATATTGCTGCAGAAACAACTTGAAGGATTAACGATGTGTATGGTGCTGGAGTTACAAAAGAAACCACGGTACTTTTTTGGTTTCAACGTTTTCGTTCTGGAAATTTCCACCTTTGTAACAAGCCCCGTGGACGGCCGGAGACCAAATTGGATAATGAAGAATTAAATGCTATTGCGGAAACTGATTACATTGCTCAATGATAAGGAAATCCTGTACGATAATCGGAGGTGCAGGTTAATAGGACGTCTGGGCTGACATTAGTACTCTCTGCTAGTGAATTTGCGTGCCCCGTGTGGTGTCGATCTGCTCAAACGAGCTTAGTGGATATAGCATTAAACGAAACATGCAGTATAACTACAGGTTGCCTCAAACCGACCCTTACTAAATTGCTGTATCCGCTGGCTGCCATAGTGCCACCGCTAATTTGAAGGACTGTGACGAGTACTGGAGGTTCTTAAATAGACTTCGGACTCAGGTCGGCCAGAGCGAGGAAAATATGCCAGGTGCGGATTTATGGACGGTGGCAATGCTTTGGAACTCAAACGATGTTCCACCTTAGTATCATGCCCTTAGCGTGTCACAGACACTTCTACTCTGCAATGGTTCTTTGAGACACGTGGTTGCAAATACTAGATTAAAAATAAAATAATGTCAATATATTACAAATATTACTCAACACGCAAGGAGTAAATTGCAACTAGATTAGCCACCATCAGGCGATAATGATTTTAGTCAGCCATAAATAAAGCTTACGAGTTTAGATCGCTTTTGAATGTTTAAGAAAGCACTTAATAAAACTTGATGACGAGGGTTTGAAGTCGGTGCCCGGTGGGGGATAGCATGTGAAACTTTACATAAAACTATTCTCGTAACTTTGTGTATAAAATTTATTGCGACTACAATGTATAAAATTTCTGTATATAATACGTATTATAAGTTTTCGCAAAGTCAGAACCAAAGGACAATTTATGATTATTCTTTCCACGAAGTAAACTCTATGCACAAAACTTCTCTCTAAACTCTCTACCGTGGGAAAGCCACGCTTCGGCATGAATGGGCCGGCTCAACCGGAGTGATACCACGGCCTCACAGAAAACCGGTGTGAAACAGCGCTTATGCTGTGTTTCATCGAGTGAGTGAGGATACCGGAGGCACACCCTCACCATCCCCCTTCCCCCCAGGCCGCCATAGTGTGGGTCACCATGCTGCATTGTTCTTTTTCGCATTGAGGATGGTGACCACCACTCTTGTATTCTGCTCATGCTTACCATCAGGCAGGGCAGAGTCATTTTGGCAGCTTAAATATATATATAAAAAAAAAACTTATGCTTAATGTATATAATTAGTTTCTTTAAACCTAAGTAGTCAAAAATGTACCTGATCTTAGCTTTCCTTTTGAAAATAAAATGATTTGCTGAGTGGTCCTTTGCCCATAATGAAATTCAAATCCATGAGATATAAAATAAAATGTAATGTCTCAACAAATTAAACATGAATATTTCAAAGTAGGGCAACTTGCAAATCCAAATAATTCACTCAAGATCTTATTATAAAACGTGTCATTGTTTATGCCGCTTGACAGACAAGCTACCTTTTATTTCTCTTCATAAATTTAGAATTAAACAGAGCTACCCGTAATATTCCTATCAAAATAATGAACCACATTTCCAGAAGTCACAGCTGTTTGTCATTCAAATGGCAAATCGGGCAAAACGTTATTATTATTCTATCGACACTTAAATAATTATTTATTCAAATCTTAATAGCGGTAATTATTGCTCTTAGCATCAACCTTTCTAGGGGCAATCTTAATCAAACGATTGAAATACAATAACTAATTTTATTGTTCCCTTATTAGGCTTTTAGTTGCGTATAATTTTAGTATCAAAATATGAAAGGGTTCTTTAACATTTTTTCCATTTGCATTTCAAGCTAATGGCCATTGAATTTCACGGGCTTTTTCTCGTATGAAACAAAAATGCTCGTAGCAGACAACCTTATATCGGATACAAGCTCGCCTTCGAATTTCAATATTGTGAGTGCCTTTCTTTGTAATCCGCGTACAAGGTTGGGATGGAAGTTTTATGCGTTATAACCTAGGAATCTACCTGTGACTTTAACTATATTTTTCATTATTATAATCTAACAAATTTTGACCAAATCATCGCTCAATAAAATGTTGAAAGTTAATTCAGCGAACATTTTATTAGAAAGTTTGGTTGAAGCCGATTAATTGAGTTATTCATTGTTTATTTTGAGAAGCCTTATCTCTAGTGAGCAGTACGTAATGTTTTGTAAATGTAATTATTTGATTAAGAACTCATAGTAGGAGGTGATTGATAAGTCATCACCATTGTTCATGTGGTTAAGGATTGATATTTAAAACATTATTAGCAAAATTGGTGGTATTTTATTCATTCAGTTGCTCTTATAAATTATGGGTAAAAGAAAATTGAATACATTATTGGATTTCAACCCACTATTTATTTTACAGTTTACAGCGCGATGATATATTGATTAGATTATTCGCTGGTGCTATGCCGGTCAAGATAATCTTTGATTTATAGTTATTAATTCAATTAAAATCTAACACTTCACAATATATTTTAATGTATGTATAGACTAAAATATATACATACGTATATACATAAATATTTTAGATTGACTTATGCATAAGTATTATATTTATTTATGCGCTATGAAAACCGGTAACGTAGGGTACGCTATAGATTAAATAATTCTGCCAGTTCATTGAAAAGGAGATCATGTACTTTCTTTTTGAAATTAAATTGGTTGGTGGACATCATGAATTCGAGGGGGAGCGCATTCTAAAGTAGTATACTGCTTGAACAAAGAATGAACAGCTTGTGAAGTTGGAGTTGTGAGAGGGGCATGATATAAGCAGATCATTAACTGAACGAAGATTTCGGTTGTGACTAGAGCACAGGTATCGGAAATGCGGAGCAAGGTAGATAGGTAAGGGTAATGATTTAAAAAATATAAAAATAGGGAGCTAAGTGCTCGCTGATTGTAACGTTGGAGTTGGCGAATAGGTAACCATTTCAACTGAGAACGCAAGCAGACAAATAGTCATACTTACGAAGATTGAAAATGTATCATATGCAGCTATTGAGCAGACGGTCAAGATTATTAAGGATGGCTGTTTTCTGGAATGATTAGTAATTAACACATAATGTGATGTGTAATGTGAAATGACAATCATATATAATAGATTTCCTATATTCTAGACGGCAAGTCGAATACCTTTAAATTTAAAAGGAATATGCAATTTCACCTTCTTCTCTTACAAATTAGTTAAGTAGTAAGTAGTAAGTAAGTTGTTAATTACACTTGATAAAGTGTAATTAAAAACTGTTAGTTTATTAATCGCTGGGCATAAGATTTGTCGTGTGCCATTTTGATCAATATTTATCCAAAATAACGATCACTATAAAATATTATTAAATTTTTTTACGGTGACTTTGGAATCAAGTGTAAAAGACAATGTGAGCAAATTTAACTAGGTTTTTTTTTTGGTAATTTTTAAAAAATAATCTAGTTTCGGTGTTTCGGGTTTCGGATAGGGAAACCTACTGCATTCTAAATTTCTTGTAATTTTTTCCGTTTTCCCGTTTTTGCCGTTTTCGAGATTGCAGATTCTTAAGGTATTAAGAGATAAGAGTTGCTTATTTAAATATTTTAGATAGAAAGATAGATTAAGTATAAATCACATCATCAACGGCTTTTAATATGCATAGGCCTCGTTAGAAATAAGGTTTAGGCTAACTATGTCAAGCTTGCGTCAGATTTCTTTCTCTTTGAAATGATATAGATTATTAAAGTACTCTTTTTGTCGTCTCCCTTTTACATCTGTCACTACACAGACAAAATATACATATATGTAATAAAATATATATTTTTTTTGTTTCAGAACCGCACAGCAAGTTAAGTCAAAACGACTACACGTGAGAGAAAGGTAAGTCAAACGCTTAAAAATTAATACCAAATAAATGTGTATAAATTAATTAATTTATTTATTATTTATAATTAATTAATTAATTGGTTTAAATAATATATAAATTGTCAGATTAACTTAAGATGAAGGTACCATTATGAGTTTAGATCATTTAAAAATATATTTATTTATAGAGGGACTTCATACGAGTATAATTTGTAAAAAAGTAGAATAACATCTAAAAGTGTTGTGTATTGACGATAGTGTATTGTAGTGAAATAATTATTAATATTAGAATACTTAAATGTTAAATTTCCAAATAATAATAATGTTTAGAAATATATCCATACTCATCATTTTCAAATAATATTTATACCTTTACATAAACTGAATTTACTCCGACTGGTAAATAAACGGCTATATTAACATTAATAAACAAAGCCATCGTTACATTAAAATATTATGAAATGAAATATTTGAATTGAAAACAGCAATCAACTATTCCATATTCATTTGCAACTGAAAACAAATAATCATATCCCTTTTCATATCCTGCGGCGCTGAATATAAGCCAACTGACAACAAACAAAATATCAATTAATACGACAGTAAAATCTGGGTACATTTGAAACTAATACAAAATCTTTTTGTACTTCTGTGAGAAACCCAAGTCAGGATTTGGACCGGTTGTTTGTTCTGATACAATAAGAGGGGAGGGTAGGCGGTCAGCATTAATATTTTGCCGAGATACGACACGGCTGATATGAACTGACGGGGCAGCGGTCTACCTCCATATTTAATGTTTTAAGTGCTTTTTCGTGTTCGTACCCGCTAAGCTCTGAGCCAAATTGGAGGGTCTATTTTAGTAGTGCTTCAGTTTTGTAACTGCCCGTTATGTTGTCAATGCTGTTTATTTTTAATCGTCATATAAGTGGGATTGTTATGCCCACTTTTATGTAGTTCACTTGGGCAGTGAAATAGCTGTCAATACGGCATATCACTGAGTTGTTAACTGATTTCAAAATGTCAATAGTATGAGCACATCGTTAATTATGTCTGCATAATAGTGAATTTATTTTTGAAACTAAACATGACTGTTGCGATTTACAATAACATGCTACTAATTATTTCATATTGTTTTGAGTGAAACGAGACAAAATATTAGATCCTAAATAATATTTTCCATTCTTGTTTGTTATCTTATTATATCATAAGAAATATAAGTAGCTGAATTAAGCCAGTTCATCTACATCTCTGTTAAGCATTTTTGTTTAACCTTTTTGCTGATTTTTTATTGGAGCCCAACTCCCATTGGTGGTAATGCGAAGTGGAATACCCTGTAACCTTCCTATAGACTACACAATAAAAAAAACTAACAGAATCAGTGCAGTAGATCACTCGGGATGCCCAATCAATGAAAATTGAGATTATTTTTTTATATTTTTACATATATTACAACACATCTCATCAAAAGCCTTTTATAGTGCTCTGCTGGACATGGATCTTTTAGAAATGAGATATTATTATTTTGGATGAAACTCACTTCTACATTTATTCCACAAGTTATTAACATAATAGTAAATGTAAAAATAAATAAATCGGATATCAAACACACAACGCCATCTAGTCCCAAGCTAAGCAGAGCTTGTGTTATGGATACTAGACAAGTGATATAAATACATATGTATATAATTTTTTTTGGTAAAAATATACTTATTATACATAGAAAATACTCAAACTCCGAAACAAATATTTGCAGATCATACAAATATTTGGTCCGGCTCGGGAATTGATCCCAAGACCTCAAGAACAGCAGTCGCAAACACTACTACTGCGCCACCCATAGTACAGTCTCTGATGAGCTTGGGACTAGATGGCGTTAAGTGTTAAATGTCCGAAATATTTATTTATTTACGGGGAAAGACGTTCTTTACCACGATAAATGTACACTGTTAAAAGAAAAATGAAAACTAACAATTCTATCAGTAGCTTTATAATCTATAGTTCCCCATGACCTACCCAAACAAAATGAAGTAGTAGAAATATTTTTCAAGGGAGGGAAATCCTTATGGATGTCCTCCGCCCGGTGGAGAGGGCGAAGGGGTCTCTCAGACTTTTACTGACTAAAACCCCCCGGTTTTCCGTCTGTATACTACGCCGGGGATCACGGGAACTTAAATGGTATCCGCAATCCCCAAAGAGTAATAGAACCTAAGTTAAGTTGAAAAAAATGTATTTCGAACATTCGGGGCTTAAATTTTGTAACCCTCGGTTGTTTCGCTTAAGGGGGTTTTAGCGACAACGAAATATAAAGAGATAACGCAAAAAAATTGTTATGGCGTTCGGAAACCTGTTAGATGGAATAAACTTTTGTATTCGCATTGCTAACGTTTTTGATATCATATGGGTCTGCCAGTATTATATATAGAACATACCTTATTTGCAACATATATTTACAGATCATAGAAACATTTAGTCCGATCCGAGAATCAAACCCGAGACCTCGATCACAGTAGTCTCATACGGTACCACTGCGCCAGCGAGGCAGCCAATGGGATAATTGAGAATAATTAGATGAAACCCCAAACCATACGTTTCGAGTTTCATATAGAAAATACACATATTGTTTTTCGAACAGTAACAATAAACTGATCAATTAGTTGTGATAAACTGGTACTCATTAGAGAAAATGTGCTGGAGGCTAAACATATGATATCCTAAGGGACTGGTGAGAAAAACGATACAAAAGCCAACATTGTATGACCAGTAAATAAGTTGTATGTTTTCTTTACTTCAGAAACATTGTCGTTATTTCTTTTTTATCGACTAAAACCAACAAAGAAGCTTTTTAGATTGTTGTTCTTTATTAGATTTTCAGTTTTTTTATTTTAGTTAAGAATATAGTTTTTTTTTTTTAAATTTTGCCAGTTAAAGATGTTATCATACATCATTTTTATTAATAAAGCAAAATAATTTTCCTTTTTCCGAATGAAGTATAAAATAACGCATACTTATTAATTTACTAAATTTTTCCAAACATTAAAGTAAATATAATTTGAAATGAAAACATATAATATTGATTTTAATTATATATAATAATGGAGAATAGTTGAGCATGAAGGCGATATCAAATCGTCTTCGAAATATTTTAATGTGAGAGGGTAGAATGTTTTGTTTTGGCAAGAGAATGTAACAATTTTTGTTATAATTATTATGAACAATAGTTTCAGTGGTTATTTAACCAAATGCCACTTATTGAGAGCTCAAGAATCCAAGTATTTAAATGCCAAATTTAATTGAATGCATAACAGAACTGAAATAAGTGTAAGTCTAACTCTTATATGGCACGTATTAAATATTCAAATGAACAAAAGGTCTAGCGATTTACTAGCACACTTAAGAGTTTCACAACCTACCAATATTACTCCATAAAGTATGTAACACCCCACTGGTACAATAATGTACGGAGTCTGTTAAAAAAAGCTAATGAATCGGAAATCGATTAGTTTGTGGCGACTTCCAAATACAGCGCAACAGCATAAATCTATGACAGCGCCATCTACCAAAGAAACATTAAACTACGGAGTAACGAAGAAAACTAAAAAACTTTTAATCCTAAATCGCGCAATAGAAGTTCTCGCGCCGATTAACATATATTCAACTTCCCAACATCAACCATTGGGCTCGCCAGGCATGATCACCTCACCTAGTTGGAGGATCCTCTCTTTGTATTAAAGGGACATCGGGGGGACACCCGATGTCCGTTCAATACAAAGAGAGGATATGAATGAAAACGAATGTGGATGAATAAAATGTGATCGAAGTTATGAAAGACGGATATAGAAAAACTAGCATTATGGATATACCACAAGTATAGATCCATACTATTACTATAAATTTGAAGGTAACTCTGTCTGTCTGCTGTGCTTTTACGGCTAAATCACTCAAACGATTTGGATCAATTTTGGTGTAGAGACAGATTGGACTTTGGCTACTTTTGTCGCAAATTTCGATAAACACCTTTGTGGAGCTGCGGGTAAAAGCTAGTGTTATAAAAGAAATAATATTTTATGTTGGAATGTTTCCTATGAATAAGATAGACTGTCAATTAAAGTCTTTAAATTTAAGGAGTATCTGTAACGTACAAAAATATTCGTTGAAATAAAGCCATACAAAGATACTTCGCTATCAATGTACCTTATGGTAACTGTCTGTTTTATTTCATTTGAAAAAACTACGATGGTTCTCAATTCCGTCCAACCAAAAGTAGTACCGTATTTTTTTGCAAGAATCCATAATCTCTTTCCACCAACACACTAAAAATACACCAAAAATGACACACCTTTTTCACGCACAATTTAATAACGTAGATCCTCTGAAGGTAAAGAGTAAGGAGCAAGTTCATAACTTCATAGCTTCATTTATATCTTAATTATTAAATAGATTAAGTAACTTAACAACCAATAATCCAAAGTAAGGGTTTCACGAATACCATCTTTCAAATAATATATTACATAACATATCTTGCCATATGAAAGTAATAGTCCTTTTTGTTGTACTCAGTTCTAGAACCTTACGGCTTGCCATTTAGCAAAGTACGCATCGTAAAGAATCCATCAGCGCTGAAACCAAATGGACCGACTATTTATTGTACCTTTTACTAAAATAATATTTGAATATAAAATAGTGAATATCAATATAAAGAAATATAAAATATATATCGTCATATTTAACCTATAAGTATTCAAAGCACGGTACTAATATAATTACATTTCGCGCATTGAAACGGCTAGCATGTGGATTTAACACCCACCTGTGGTAATTATTTGTTTCATTATGGTAATGGGTGATATATTTTTATTTTGTTTTTATAATATTTATAAGTCCTTAATAAACAAATTATCTATAAAATATATGAAGCAGCTATTAATCTACGATAACCTATACCTATATATTTTATATGTTTATGACTATTTGATTAGTCAGATCAGATAATTTATTTCAAATTATATTTTGAACGCGGCTTCTCTCGCGTGTTTAAAGGTCATCACGGTATAAGAAATCCTTCCCCGAGAATCATAGTATCTCCAACCAAATTTAATTTCAATCGGTGGAATCAATGCAAGTATGGATAAGTTTTGTAAATTATGTAATTCTTATTATTTACATAGATTTACCTATCGTAGCGGCAGCACAGTATTCTCGTATCATGTTACTGCACACGATTACCTCCGAAACTACGAAACCAATTTTTACGTTTCTAGGGTTCCATACTTCAAAAGGAAAAAAACGGAACCCTTATAGAATCACTTTCTCTGTCTCTCTGTCAAGACCATTTGTCTTAGGAACGCGTTTAGCTATCAAGCTGAAATTTATTCAAAATACTCAGATCTACTGGACAGTAGATCTGAGTATTTTGAAGCTGTGATCAGATCAGAGCAGGAAAACCAACGTAACTAAAAGATACAGCCGCTTATGCCGCAAATTTTCGATACTCGCAAGGGAATCAAAACCTATACAATACTTCCCGTGAACTCAGAATCTTGAAATTTGGTACGAAGCAATGTCTTATAGCACGAATAAAGAAAAAATTGCGTAACGCATAATTTTTTTGTTACCTAGTGTAATAAGCTGTTTATGCTGCAAATTTTCGACACTCGCAAGGGAAACAAATCCCACAGGTTACTTCTTGTGAACTCAGAATCTTGAAATTACGATTTATAGAACAAATAAAAGAAAAGTTGATAAAGTATAAATTTCTAACTATATTATATAATATACCTACAAGTTTGTACGGAATCCTCGGTGCGCAAGTCCAATTCACACTTGGCCGGTTTATTTTTAAGTGAAATCAAAAAATATAAAATTATACTTCTTAAATTTTAGATCTCTCAATAACTTATTATCTAAGTGATCACAGCTATCGAAAATTCATCCTGGAACATATATTCACCCATGTAAGCATGACTGCCATTCGTGGTAATATATAACGAGAGTTGTTAATCATCGCCACATAATAATCTCGGCGCATTAGACTTAAATTTTCAATTTCAGTAACAGGAATGAATTTACAGATGTAGCATATCGGAACACCCGTATCGCGATCGGAACACACCCTAAGGGTGAATTTGAGTAGATCGCTATTCAATTTCCTTTGCTGGGCGAGGCAGCCAGTATACCGTATCGTCATTGCCGAAAACAATCGTGTTAACGGTTTTACATTTTGAAAGCGGTGTAACACATTTGGGAGATAAATTAGGCCATTATTGTAGTGACATATTTTATTAAATGTGATATTAATTCTGCTGTCATAATAATAAGACAACAAAAATTATTATTTACGTACGATATACACAAACTGTAGAAAAAAGGAGAGATTATTTATTGTTGAGATGATAGCCGATAAAATCGATTTCTATTATATTATCGTGCTGATTCAAATCTTTTTTATGTTCAACTTTTCAGCATTACTGCCTCCTAAGAAAACGAAACTTGGGAAATTTTAATGAATATACTGTTTAGATCGCTACTCAATAAGCCTTGCTGGGCGAAGATCGCGTACCGCATATTCACAACCAAAATAAATATAGCTGAAACATTGACATTCATCGAAGTTTATTTTGATCTATTGGTATCTTTATTAAACTGCAAGAATATGGACTTCACGAATAATTAAAAGCAGTTCTACTGTTGAGAATAAACGAGTTTGGGAACAACAAACTTTTAAACTAATACAAAATATTCTTACTTTGTTTTCAGACTTACTACACTACGGGCGTTCTGTTTAATTGAGACATTTAATCATAAATCATTTTGAAAACCCGCCATTGAACTAAAATTACATGTGCGTAAACAAACATTAACTTGTTATAATATTGTTTTGAAATTCAGAAATTTGATTGAAATGAATGGGTTTTATCATAATAAAGCATCCGAAGCCTATTTCGAAGCTTGCATGATTAGTGTAACTTTAACATTATTGACGTTACGCAGAAAATTGTATGTTTTTCTGGCTTTCCTACAATAGACGTAAGTATTTTGGAAGATCAACTAATTATCGGTATAAAGTTGGCCGTCAGATACAAGATAGCATATCAGACGTTACGCTTCATGTGCTACTACCATGCTGCTCACTAGTTTATTATTCACATTAATTATTTGGTTTAATTATAAATTATTCGAGTTTATACATTCTAACTAATAGTATCGTACGTGAGTTTCGATCCCATGCTTTTCTTTTCATTCCATTGATGTTTTTTGATTTTGATTTTTTTGATGATTTGATTATGAAGACATTGCCTGATAAAAGAGTATTATTAATTTTGAGTGTCTTTGAAATTTTACACTTCTTTTCCACTATATATACCATGGAAGAGCCACGCTTCGGCGTGCATTGGCCGGCTCTACCTGAGTGATACCACGGCCTCACAGAAATCCGGTGTGAAACAGGGCTTGTACTTTGTTTCGCGGTGGGAATGAGGATACCGGAGGCCCATACCCCAACCCCTGCCCCATTCCCCTACCCATCCTCCAAAAGGCTGGCAACGCACTTTTAACTCTGGTGTCCTCCATGTCCATAGGCTGCGGTAATCGCTTACCATCAAGCGATACGTCTGTTCGTTTGCCCTCAAAACAATTAAAAAGTCTTATTGATTTTGTTGTAGATGTAGTGCATCACAAGAGCGCTTACGAGAAAGAATAAAAAAAAAATCAACTCTTATAATAAGCTAAACCAACGATGCTTCTGCTAAAAGTTCCACGTCATCTATACTTCAGTTTAGTTTAGAATTTACTTTCTTAGAGTATGTATAAGTTATATTGTCTTTTTGTATAACCTAAATCTTTCAACACATGTCGTGTTCTATCTGCCTTGTTATTTTGTCCAAAGGTCACCTCACATGGGACAGAAAATATCAAGCTTTCGGAGACGCGTAAATAAGAAAGATAATTTTGACATATGGAGAAAAGAAGAGGCAGAAAACTGGCCCTATAAAAATAATTTCTTATTTATTTCGGGGTTCGTAATCTTGTAAAGGGTTATTAACCCCTCATCGGTTTTGCATCAGTCAAAAAGAATGGGGGGTTAAAAAGAAGAGCAGTAAAATAATTACGGAAAATCTTCAGTATTATTAACTGAATTCAATTGGACCAACCTTAAGATCAGTACTTTATCTTGGGGTCCACATAAACAGGAACTCAGCCGAAGGATATTTGCTTCTGCTGGTTCTCTGCGAAGACTCCGTAACTTTCTTCCGACTGTAACTAGGACTGCACTTGCACAATAATTTCTTCTACCAATTCTCGACTATGCCGACGTCAGCTATCTTAATCTCACCGACCACAATTTGATAAGCTTGAGCGACTACAGAATTTCTGTATACGATTTGTATTTGACCTACGAAAAGATCGTAATCTTTTCGTAGGTCTCTCTCTGAATTCTGTCAAATACTCATGTGGCTTCCGATTCGCTCTCGCTGGAATACTCATATCCTCATTTTCCTTTATAACATTTTGTTTAATCCTTAAGCCCCCTGCTACTTCAAAGAATGATTAAAGTTCCTTAATGACACACATAAAAGATGTCTACGGTCATCTGAAGATCTGGCGCTGGAGATGCCCCTATATTCTACAAAATTTTATGACAAGTCATTTACGGTTGAAGCTATACGCTTGTGGAATGCATTACCGGTAAACATTAGAAAAGCGCCAACAGTAAATAGTTTTAAGAAAATGGTTCAGCAATCTTATGCAATATAAGCGAGTCAGTCACGAATATGTATCTATAATGTAATATGTAGTATAACTGAGTAATTATAGCTGTTTTGTATATGTATGTGTATGTGTAAATGTATGTAGGCAAATGTGTATGCACCTATGTATTTATGTGTATGTGTAGATGGGTATGTGTGTATATATTTTTAGGATTAGTAATATATATTATCTGTATGCTGTATTATATGTATGGGTACCTATACATAATATACATGTATGGAGATGTATATGTATTTCCAGTTATATATATACATTAGAATTTTAAAATTCTTCATAACTCATTGCACCGTCTACTGCTACTGTCTCTCCGATATATTTTGATCCATCCTAAGGTTGCCTGGAAGAGATTGCTTTCGCAATAAGGCTGCCTTTTGTACAATATATATTTATCTTTCTGTACTCTCTTGTAAAACTGTAATACGGTGTACAAATAAAGAGTTGTCTATCTATCTATCTACCTATTAAATTATGAAACTTACTTGACTCTATTTAGACTCATTTTGTATTTTTCCCTGCTCCGTATCTCGTGTTTGTAGTTAAGTTATTACTAGATCAAAAGTACATCTGAAAATGTTGACACAGATGAAACAAAATATTTATTATTATACTATTTCCCTTTAAGCAACAACTTTGTTTTCATGCCCTGTAGTGACAAAAAGATATGTTTTATACCAACCCTTAAAAGACACATTCATTTGCAAATATGAACACTTGAATGTTTTTTAGATATAAGTTGCCAAAATGACTCTACTCAGTCCGATGAAAAGCATAAGTAGAAACGTAACTTACTTTCCGTCTACATAGTGTTCGTACGAAAAAGGTGATCAAAGCAGTAAGGGACAGAATTCCCAGAAATCTTGTCCGAAAGCAAAAGACTTTATCTCGGTAGATGAAGATAGCACCTAGAACCATGTCATGTATTTTAAAAGATGACTGAAGACTTGCAGCCCATAAAAACGCACTACTTATTTCTTAACTGATAATTTTAAAAAAGAATGGATGATAAAATCAAAACAACCACTTAGGCGGTAAGCAAAGGGAGGTCACAGAAAAATTCTGTTAACGGATGAGATTTCCTTTATAACTGAGCAATATTTTAACAAGAAAAATGTTGGTTTTATACTAAAAGCTCAAAAGAAGCTTCCCAATTAGTCAACAGAGTATAAAGTGAGCAATTTCCGATTTAAGTTTTGGTTTGATGGGGTGTTAGCAATGAAGGAGTGACTGAGCCATAATTTTATGAAGAAGGTATCAAAACATCGGCACAAGTGTATCCAGATACCATCATTGAGATGATAGTTAAGACTTTTAATAAAATCATGTTCAATAAGCTCTTAGTTATAGTCCTTTCAGCAAGACTCGGCGCTGGGTCATAAAGCTCAATCTACCCAATCTTGGTTAGAAGCGAACGTTTCAGAGTTCATCAGAGCTAAAGACTGGCCGTCATCTAGTTCTGATCTTAGATAGATAGATAGAAAACTCTTTATTTATACGTAGTAGTAGAGTATATAAGTAACATTACACATAAAATGTACGAAGTAGTGTACAAAGGGCGGCCTTATTGCTAAAAGCAATTTCTTCCAGGCAACCTTAGGATGGATCAAATGTTTCAGAATGACAGTAGTAGTTGACGTGCATTGAGTTTAAAGAAAATATTTATTTTCATAAGACCAAACACATATATATTTAATCACACATATAAACACCTAGTTATAAAACATATACTTTTACATACTAATAGATAAACATAACACATATAAGCATAACTATAATCTTATAAATAAATCTTAATAAATCCAATGGATTATGATTTTCGTCAGATGTGGTGAGTTAGGTTTGCTCTAAACGGCATAATGATTTGAAGTCCTTAAAAAAATCCATTCGATTGACAGTGAA
This sequence comes from Hyphantria cunea, assembly GCA_003709505.1. NCBI lineage: Eukaryota > Metazoa > Arthropoda > Insecta > Lepidoptera > Erebidae > Hyphantria > Hyphantria cunea. The sequence goes on from PKRV01001159.1 coordinate 44,520, forward strand.
GAATTTTCTCATAAAAATAGTACGTGCTGTTATTGTTTTTTTTTTTTATATTTAAGCTGCCAAAATGACTCTGCCCTGCCTGATGGAAAGCATGAGCAGAATCGAAGAGTGGTGGTCACCATCCTCAATGCGAAAAATAACAATGCAGCATGGTGACCCACACTATGGCGGCCTGGTGAGATGCTTTTTCACGCCCCGCTTAAAGGACCCGGGATCATAGTGGGAAGGAAACACGTGCGCTGGTAGTGAGTTCCAGGTTTTGATCGCTTGGCACAGGAAGGAATTACTGAAGCGATGAGTACGAGAATGTATGTCTTCCACTTTAAGGCGGTGACTTCTAAGGCCGGCACGTGTTGTGCTGTAGAGGAAGGGCGAGGGGGGGATCAATTGGAAGAGTTCTTCAGAACACTCACCATGGTAAAGGCGACAAAGGACTGCCAAGAAGGCGATATCTCTATGCAACTGTAGAGGCTCAAGGGTCTCGGTGGCTTCGGGACTATCGATAATACGGATTGCTCGCCGCTGCAACCGTCAAGAGCGTCAAACAGGTACTGTGCGGCACTTTCGCAAAGGTGAGAACAGTACTCCACGCACGAGCGAACCTGGGTCTTGTAAAGAAGACACAGATGCCCGGGCGAGAAGAACCGTCTCAACCTGTTTAACACACCTAGCTTCCGTGAGGCCGCTTTAGTGATACTCTCAACGTATTCGCGTGGGTTGAGGTCTCGGCAGATATCCATGCGCAGGATAGCGAGCCTATTTTGTAATGGCATTTGAGTGCACTAAAAAGTGGGAAGGGGAAGGAATGGAGACATTTTAGCTGAGAACGCGCACACCTGTGTTTTCTTGGCGTTGAACTCGACCAGATTCTTACAGCCCCATTGAAAAATGCAGCCCAGAACATGGTCAAGTTGAGCGACAAGTTCTTGTCGTCTTCCTTCAACATCTGCTGGTTTGTCAGAGGGCTATCCAAAATAGTGTCTATGAACTGTGCTGTCGTCTGCATAACAATGAATGTTGCCAAGGGCTAACATGTCATTGATATGCAGAAGGAACAGTGTAGGCGACAGGACGGAGCCTTGAGGTACTCCGGCGTTAATCCACTGATACTCGGAGGCCGCACCGTCGCAAAGGACTCTGATGCGGCGCTGGTGCAGAAACGNAACAAGCAGTTTCGCTTTCTCCTGCGGCTGGTGGGAAAGTGATCCGTCAGGATATTTCAGCGGTGGTAGCGAGGGATTACAGAAGTTGGACTGCGCGGCTTTAGCCAATCGCCAGAATTTTCGGCTACCCGTAGGGTATGCGACGAGTTCTTGACCAAGCCTCGCAATGCGCTGGGCATCCGCTCTGATGTAAGCCTTCTTGCATTCCCTGGTAGCTTTGTTTAACGCTGCTTTAAGTCGATCAACATCGGGGTAGCCGCGATCGCGGCCCCAGGTCCAAGCGCGGTAGGCCGATTGCTTTCGCGCAACAGCATGGGTACATTCGCGACCGAACCAAGGCCGGGTCGTTGCGCTAGCGACCTCACTGTACGGAATATAGCATTCCATTCCGACAGTGATCTCGTCAGTCACGGCGGCCGCACTTTACGATAGGTCTTTATCTTTAAAGCAGCGTTGAGCCCACGGAATGGATGCAAAGTAATCCCGCATTCCATCCCAGTCTGCCGACAAGTAGTGCCATAAACGTCTTTTTGCTGCCACTCGCCGTGGAGGGGCAGCAAGCGGCACCGTGGTGGAAACCAGGCAGTGATCGGAGGATCTCAGAGGGGCGAGCACCGATACACAGTACTGTTGCTGCTGGATGACTCGTCATCAGTAGGTCCAGCAAGGAAGGCACTTGACTAGGTATGTCTGGTATTCTGGTGGGCTGCAGTATCATCTGGGTGAGGTCATGCGTGAGAGCGAATGCGTGGACAGACCGACCCGCGTGGTCAGTTCTGGTAGATCCCAACCATGACTCATGGTGAGCGTTAAAGTCTCCCAGAAACACCAGTTCAGCGGTCGGAAACTGCTCCTGCGCTTTGTCCGCCGTCTGACTTAGATGCTCGAAGAGTCGAGTTGTTTCGGAGTCTCCAGAGTGGGATCGGTATAGGCATACGTAGATTCGGCTCATAGAGCCAGTATCTACGTGGAGCCAAAGGATGGAGAAGGATGGGTCCTCAAGGCAGCGTAATCGGTGACAACAAACATCCGCCCTAACGAAAAGACACACTCCAGCCTTCGCGAGGAAGCACTCCTCGATGATAACTGGCCTCAGTGTTTAAGGGTCTGTATTGCACCCGATGGAGATCACTTCGGATCGAAGTGGTCTTTAATCAGTGCGTCTTACTCCTTATAAAATACGGAGCCGAAACGTGGATACTTACAGCACGACTGGTTCACAAGTTCAAAGTCGCTCAGCGTGCTATGGAAAGGGCTATGCTCGGCGTTTCTCTGAGGGATCTCATCAGGAATGAGGTGGAGGAATGAGGTCATTGACATAGCCCAAAGGACCGGTAAAGCGATAGTGGCAGTGGGCTGGCCATATTAGCCTCAGAACTGATTACCGTTGGGGTAAACGAGTTCTTGATTTTTTTTTTACCTTTACATATAGGTAAAATTGTATTGTTGCATCTTAATAACCCTATCTTTAGAATTAATACATTTGTTTTTCAATGTAGTCTCTATACCACCTCTTTGCTGTATTTTCTTATCTCAAATATAATTTTGCCATTATGTATGCAGATACGTATATCGGAACATTGTCATGGGATTTTTTTAGTTACAAAACAATGTCATGGAATATAGTCGTAAAACGATTTTTAAAAAGGAAACTTATCAACTAGTGTCACATATAAATGCTTTTATTAAATCGAATATTCAGATCGCAAATAACGCTCTAGACTTAGTAGAATAAGCTAGGGAATTGTTTAGTGGGTTGTGTATTAATATCCTGAATATTCTAAAATGATCAAACGAACATGAAAATAAAACAAATGAAGACTAGTATTAGTACTCATTAAAACAAACGAGATTAATGTTGTTCCGTAATCATTGTAAAAGTTTTTACTTTTTCTAAGTTAATATTTTCGGTTTTTTCTTCAAACGATGCCTTCCAATTAAGCCAGGATTTATTGTCAGAATGAACCGACCTTTTATTGAGGCTCGATAGCGAGATTATCGGTACTCATGACCCTGTTAACAAAAAAGCCTAGCTCTTTGGACCATTAGATCATACACGAATAAAAACCTTTTACAATTTATTCGGTTCACTTCGATTAATTCAAATAAAAAAATATAATTGTGAAACGAAACACGAATCATTTTGATTCATTGTTACGAGTCTCAAGCTGAAATTTCTTGTCACTGTTAAAAAATACTCCCAGACATAAATATTTTCAACAGTGTTTTTTTTAGTGAAGTATATTTAATGTAATATCTTTTATGTTTCAATATTGAGTTAATACCTTCGATCATTTATAAATAAAAGCTATTGGTATACATACTTATTTATAGGTCTTACCACACCAAGTAATAAGGTATTCTCTTTTTTTTTGAGAATCGTGATTTGAATTTAATTCTTTCTGCTGTTACCAACGCCTTTAATCTCTTGTATTATTGGCCAATATTTTGTTTTGACCACGTGACTTTACATTGAGTTAACATCAATCCCATTCATTTGTTACTTTCTTTAATTATTAGGTTTGTAGAATGTTCACTTGGCTAGGCAGATCCCTAATAATAAACATAAAGCGATAGCTACTATTCCAAACCTATGTATATTGAGATATACATTCATAGTAATTTTGTGAAAGCATTCATGATGATTGCAATATTGTAGAAAAATATAGGGCCAATATGTTTAATTATTTCGTAACAGGTATTTAAATGGAGACCGCGTCTCGGCAAACGTAGTGTAGGACGTCCACAGACCAGGTGGAGCGATGATTTGCGCAAGACGGCTGGCAGGAGCTGGATGCGAGAAGCCATAGATTGAACTAAGTGGCGTGAAGTTGGAGAAACCTAGTCAAGCAGTGGACTGCGATAGGCTAATGATGAGGTATTTAATAAAAGCAGCTCGTCAATTACACACTGTACCTACAGTTCGGAAACTATGTGTAAATATTCTATAAATATTTTAAAAGTAGGTTATGACGAATATGAGACAGGTTGTATGTATATGTAACCATACTTTCCGTGTGCTTATTTTGTAAAATGTATACAGTTTTACTATGTTTTAATTAACATCATTATTTTATAGTTCCTTAAATATGCGTAAAAGTTACTTTATATTTCGTATGTCTAATTAAAATGTTAAACATTAAATGTAAAACATGAAAGGTATTTTATAACAATGATGAACAATGTGTACTCACATTTCAGTTCTGTACATATACTCAAATAACACACGAACTCTGTCTACGTCAAGTCATCAGTACCTTTATATATTCATCATCATTTTCTCAGCCAAAAGAAGTGTAAAACTGGATATAAGCACAGGACAGTTCCCCACAACAACCAGCTATGTGCTGCCCACATCCAACTTGTTTATAACAGGTAACGAATTATTTAAAACAAAAAAAAATGATCGTGGCAATATCCGTCAGCTTTACTAAATTCATTGAAGAACTGAAAAGATAGAAAGAACTGATTTTATTTTTAGTTTTGTTTTTTTAAATTTTGATATACCCAGTGTCACTCTCACAATTTAAACAAATCTATTGAAACTATTTAGGCTCTCGGGCATGCCTCATGCATGGGCAAGAAATAAACACACCCTACATGCACTCGAAAAACATAACACTCCTACTTTCGCAGTCAGGTAATAAATTACAAACATTGAACTCGCCTGCGCAGTAGTTCTCTAGTTTAACACATCTCAACCCATATTATTACAGTAACAAATATAAATGTTTCTAAACACATTTTAACTAGTAATGTAGTAACAGATAAGAAATGAAAGTTACAAATTATCTGATGAAATATCTGAAGAAGAAACAAAATAACATTATCCCAAGAATCTTAAGTACAGAAGTTGGTTAATATTATCGGTAAGAAGAATCATTATGTTTGTACTCCAATCTTTATTTGGATTAATAAATTTCGTATGAAAGGAAACGTTATGAGAACAGTTTATTTCATGATTACATAAAGTTTATTTATTATTTCTTGATTTAGATGAATGTTTATACAGAATGTTGATACATATTGTGAGTGCGATAATTACATGAGACAATACTTTGTGTGATTCATATGACATTGCTCTGAATTTGGGTGTTCTTTATGACAGTTTCATGTATGTTTGTAAAGTTCTTCGGAAGAATTATATTTAATTATTTTAATTTTATTTAGACAGCATAGTCTATTACTGTAAAATATTGCTATTAAGAATAACTTCAGATAAGTATAACAGACTGTTGAGTTATCAATCAGTTCAGTTAACAATGATTCGACTTGAAACTCTGATCTTATAAAGTTGTTCCTCAGCATTATAAATATATATTATATTAGTAGTTACCTATTAACCTTATTGTATTTGTTTACCCGAGAAGAAGAATGTATCCTTATTTTCTCTTTTTACCTTTGTTGTAAAGATAATGGAGTAGCTCTTGAAAGCACTTCTTCATTAAAGGTATTTAATGCCCACTACAGCTCGTCAGAGTCTAGCACCCATCAAAAACGATAAATAAGACGAAGGAAAATAGGGACAAGTATTAGAATGATTCAGATGTGGCTACTAAGACAACAGTGTTATTTAAAAAAAACAGAATTACCAAAGTTTTGCTTTGTGGTCATTACACTGGTACCGGTGTTAAATTTCTTTACTTAATAAGGTGTATACTCCCCAAAGGTTCATAAAATAAAACATAACACTCAGAATTGAGAAATAATTTTATTAATATTCTATCCTTTTAAATACATGTGCGTATATCTGAATAACACGATTTAGAACACGAGATCAATGCCATCTATCGACAAGTGGTAAAACTAAGTTTTGCAATACATGTTATTAACAACATATTTTGTCATCAAGTAACAGTAATTATTGAACATTAGTAGACTGGTTATTGTATCAAAAATATTCAAATATAAAACAGGTGACATCTTACGATGTTGCGTATTTTATACTATACACATATTAAAATGAGCTTCCAACACGATACCATTTGATCGATCACCACGTAGACGTGTTTGTTTAAACGTTTTTTGATGTAAAATATAATAAAATGAAAATTTAACAGGCTTTCTATATGACATAATTTACATGCATTATCCATCACCCATCTAAAAGGGGAAAATTTCGTAATAAATAAAGAGATACGAGTTATTTACAGATTTTAGACGACAAGAAATTATAAATGAGAAATATACAGGCTAGTTCGACAAGCAAAACGTAACTAACACATTAGTAGACTATAGAGAATATCACGAATATAAATCAGACATAGTCTGAAGAAATATTGACTGTCTCATTGCCCTAGTGGTTAGTGTATGCAACTACAGATCATAAGTTCTCGGTTTCAATTCCCAGGTCGGGCTGAAAGTGTCGCTGGGTTTTTCTTACTAGAAATTCTTAGTATCAACCGAAAGTATGCAAATTTGCCCTTGCTCCGAAAAGAGCACAATTAACCGTCGATTCTGGTTGTCATGAGCATTTATGCACATCGTCAGTGCCTACAAATGTATTGACAAGTTCAACCTTCAAATTCAGTTTGCCCTTAGAGTTGCAGAGGTCAGATGCAAGACAATCCTCTGAAAAATTAATATTCAGGTTGTTTATTATTTAACTTAAGGAGAATCAATAGGCATGAAGTAGATCGATGAATATGTAGTGTAGATGAATGTGAATTTGTTGTTTTTACAGTAGATTGCTTGCTTAATATTTACAATTAGCAGATTCAGGCAGACGGTAGGGAAGTGAGAACAAGATACACGAATGTCACGATGGAATACTTAAATGTTAGAAGGGTCACACGAAGGGTTAACAGAGCGAGTGATTTAATTTGCTACAGCCCACCACAAATACCAAACACAGGTAAAACCAGTTATGCTAGAAGTCGACCCCAAATAATCTTGGGACTAATAAAGGCTAAGAAGAAATAGATCCGATACGAGAGCAACATCATTTATAGTTCAGTACCTAAGAAAAAACGGAACCCTTATTGGATCACTTTCTGGTCCATCTGTCTGTTTGTTAATACCCCTTTTCTCAGGAACGTGTAGAGGCATCAAGCTACAATTCATATCAAATAATTAGGTATACCGTCTTTTGGAGCTGAAAAAAAAAATTAAACTTCCAAGCCAACGCATTCAACCGATACAGACGTTTGTGCTGCAAATTTTCGACACTCGCAAGGGAATCAAATTCTAAAGGGTTCACGTCTAATAGCATAGATAAAGGGAAATTGCGAAAAGCATAAGTTTTTAGTTACCGGTTTGATCGGAACCCTCGATGTGCGAGTCCGACTCTCATATGACCGGTTTTTTATATACGGGGCTGCCAAATTTACTCGAATTTACTTGTTGGAATCATGATCAGAATCCAAGAGTAGTGGTCACCATACTCAGATAGTGCAGTATAATGCAGACAATGCAGTATGATGACAACACTATAGTGATTTATTGAGATGCTTCTGCATCATTGGGCTTCCAAAGATCTTTCCGTCATATATACCTTTTCTCCGTGCGGTAATCCCTCCGGATTGGTAACTGAGGAGACTTCCGCTCGGCGACTGGTTCCCTGGCTCCTAGTTACTGAGACGGCATGCGATTTTACGGTTCAGGGATCCAGGTACACCCTAGAAAGGAAAACCCCGGAACCCAGATGTGACTCGGGCCACCTACGGTTTGTAGATGGCCCCCTCTTTTGTGGAAACCCTGATGTTTCCATTGCTGCCCTCAAAAGGTAACCATAAACGCAAGCCTGGGATGGCCGATGAGGTCACCCCAAGGCTTGCGTTTATGGAGGACGGAGAATATTTTGCGATCTGCGGTACCCGAATCATCTGCGATACCTGGCCCATTCCCGGATCTGTCGGACCAGGAGAGTTCTAAACCTCTCCCGGTCCCGCTTCGCCGTCTCCTTGGCAAGAATAACTTGCTCGCAGAAAAAAACGGCGGTCTGTCATATATACCTGAGTAGTTATACCTATATCATCATCATCAGCTTATTGCCGTTTACTGCTGGACATAGGCTTCTCCAATTGCACGCCACTTCGTTCGAACCTCGACTTCTCGCCTCAAGCTCCTGGCCGGCCGTCTTGAGGAGATCATCGTTCCACCTGGTCTGTGGACGTCCTACATTTGCCGAGACGCGGTTTTCTCTCAAGAACCCGTTTATCCCAACGGTTATCAGTTCTGCGGCTAAAAGGGCCACTGCCACTTCAGATTGCCAATTCTATGGGCTGTGTCAATAAATTTGGTTTTCTGCCAAATCATCTCAATCCTAATGGAATGAATCTCAACCCTCAGAGAAACGCCAAGCTAGCTAGCAAGCTATAGAGAGAGCTATTTTCAACAAAGCACGCTCAGCGACTTTGAACTTGTGGAACAGCCGTTCCGTAAGTGTCCACATTTTGGCTCCATAAGTAATGATGGGTAGGACCCACTGATTGAAAATTCCGTCTATAGGCACTGTGGGATCGACGATAAAATGACCCAAAGAAGTTTCCCAAACGCTGCCCAGCCCAGCTGAATTCGCCTGTTCACCTCGTTCTCGAAGTTGTTTCTACCTAACTGCAACGCCCCAGGTACACATATTTTTGAACAACTTCGATAACGGCACCGTGTACCGCGTTCTCATTGAACATGACCTAGGTTTCAAGTTCCTCTGTATGCCGATGTGCACAGAAGAGTCAGCCAGGTCTTTCACCATCTGTTATAGCTCCTGCAGCGTCTTTGCCCCGATGTCGTCCACAAATCGTACGTGCGAGTTATACCTTTTCTGACTTTCAGAATGGATCTTTACCATGACAGCAAACAATGCAGCCTGATTCTCCATTTATTCTCAGCGTATACGTTAAAGTAATAATAAAGCAATATACATGGCGCATATTCTAATGCAAAGCTAGAGGTTTTCCTAAATCATATTTGTCAGCTGATCACTCACCTAATTTTGATCCTCTCAATGTTCCCTATGATATCAGACGAGCAGTTGAGTATTATATTTTTCGTAAAAGGTGGGACGGAAAATATGATTCCGGTATATTGTTTAATTATTAGCTGACCTGACCGGCTTCGTTGTGTTAAAAGTTAATAGTAAAAATAAAATTTGTAACTTTTTTATTTTATCCACGCAATTTTTTTTTGTTTTTATTAAAGCCTCGCATTCCCGCGTGCCTTAAGGAACACACATAAAATATCCCGATTGGTCGAGCCATTTTCGAGTTTTGCGCTTAGCAACATTTATTTTTATTTATATAGCATATATTTCAATTTCGGTTAATGCCCTTAGAACAAATGAGAGAGAGTGTATATCTAAATTTTTGAGAGAAATTTAAAATGAAACGCTGTTTATACTTTCTTATTGTATCCCTTAAGGTAAGGAATAACTTAAGTTTATAGGAGGGATTTTATCCTTAGTTTTAATTCCTTCTATATATCTTTTTTCGATATACGTCGGATGGTACTTACGATACACATACACAACTAATTTCAAAATTTATGTAAGATACTTCACAGACTAGTTGGAACCTTCTTAACATGAGGCAATTAAAAAAAACAGTAAGGTCTCCTTAATACATATTTTATTTGTAACACCGTATAAAATTATACAACATACACAGTATTCTATAAATTTATTTTAATTTTGTAGTCACAAACGATGTCCTACTTTCATACTGCATTTATGTAGGTTACGGAATGTTATGTTTTTTCATTAAAAATGAAACCTTTGCTCGTTACATCGTATCTTTTTTGTCAATTCTTTCAGTACTCATAGTCGTTCTTGTTTTACAGCAAATAATACTAGCAACATACAAATCACCTTTTCACCAAGGTATTCAAATGGAGTGGTTTTAGTTTGTAAAAATCACTACTGGCCTATAGGAATTTCTAGTGTATCTTTGATTAAATATTGATGAAGATTTCTGTCAATGATCATAAAGTATACCTTTTACTACCTAGCTGTTAATAAAATTATTTCTACTATTACTTCTACCACTAACAGCAATAAAACTTGTTCGCTATTTTAACTTAATTGGTAAGACAACTTTTATTCTCTAAACGAAATAAGTACTTTGCAATGAGCATAGAACTTACAGTTAATTAAGAAATCCATATTTTTTATTATAAAGTCGAAGGTAACTCAACTGTCTATTATGCCTGATATATAAAATTACCTTGCTTTCCAAAATGATCACGCTTTATTAAAATAAAGTTCAGCTATATTATCGAAGCTCTAACTGGTACTGTTCTTTTTATGAACGAATAGTAAATTTAAATGTATTACTGATTTACATTGCGCTAGTAATTATGTGACTTGAGTAGTTCTTATCAAACACATCAGCAATAACGGAACATACTGACTGCCTATGTAAGATCGCAAATATTGCCACTATTTTTACCTGACTATGGCGAATCTAAAATTATGGGGAAAATACTTTTGGCAGTCTATGTATGTTTGTATGTTTTGGCATAGCTCCTAAATCACTGAAGTGATTTTAGTGAATAAGACGTCAATAAATTTAGGGTTACATAAATTTTAAAACTGAAACTTTGACCATAAGTGTACATTTTAGTATAAATTATTCATGTGAATAAATAACTTGTATTAAACATTTGCTTGTGTTGAGACAGCATTATAAATGACAAAAGAATCTTCGCAATATGTGCTAAATACGAATAACCAGTGCTTTAAGTGAATTGTTTTGAATTGCAACTATGCAACTATTAACTTTGTGTTAATTTTTAATTGTGTTGCAGTCTGAGTATATGGAGATGTGGAAATTTATATAAGTACACCCGGATATGCATCTCCACATACACACACATCAAAACACGGCGCGCCTTGTTTTGATGTGTGTGTAGAGGATCAGTGGTGGGCGGTACTCACCTTACTTTTTTGTTAGGAAATGGTTTAAAATTGGGTCAGCATGTGCGCTCCACTTTATTCATATTTACCATATCTCGAGATTGCAATTTTATCACGAATAAGTCCCGCTATACAACAAACACTATTTTGTAAAATGAATGTGTGAGACATTAATTATAATGTTAAATATTTTACGAAATCTGTACATATAACATTCTCGTGATTGATTGATTCATCAATGCTGAACCCTGAGACTACAAACTTCAAATTGTGGTATCTGATGTTTTATTTTAATAGGCTCTAAGGATTTTTAGAGATGAACGATGTTATTCATGCTATCTATGTTCGTCATTGTCAAAGTTAGAAACACGAATTCAAAGATAATTACGTAAGTGAAGTCGTACTGTACTGTACTATATAGTGGGATTTATGCTCTTTGGTTGCAAAGATACCAAAATTACTAACCTGTGAGGAAAGTTCTAAGAGTATATTAAACAAAAACATGCATTCGTATAAAGTTCCACAAACTCAATTTGATTAATGTGTAAATGCACTTGAGGCTCAGTTGTACAAAGCAGAAAAGGAACGTATTATGGAAACTAGTATATAAAAAGCCAGATAAATATTTTCTCCTGAACTTTTTGTGCACGTTTTTGACGTACGCTGAGTAAGTATGGCAAGTCTCAGCATATTGTGCTAGCGCCCTTCAATGTATTTTATAGAAAAGTATGGAATTGAATTCATATCAATCACACGAGGGGGCGCTCATAGCCCAGTTGCACTCGGTGATTACAAACAATCATCGAGGGTAGGCAACGATGACGGGGTCAGTACCTAGATGGGTGACCGCTGGTGGCATGTTACCATGAGCGTCTCCGTGATTCGGAGGTCACGTTAAGCAGTCGGTCCCGGTTGTTATCATACGATAACAGTCGTGAACCTTAGTTGGAGGCCTTCGGGCGGCTTAAAAACATCCAACGGCAAGATTTACGTAGCCACAACGTATTCTTGCCAGTCCCCAGCCGCACTTGGCCAGCGTGGGGACGTATGGCCTTAACCCTCTCCTGAGAGGAGACCCGAGCCCAGCAGTGGGACATTATGGGNGCCCAGCAGGGGGATATTATGGGTTGTTGTTTCAATCACACGAGCTGTTATGTTCTAGCAAATTCGAAAGTTACTCTGTCTGTTTCACTTTCACGGCTAAACTACTACACCGAGTTCAGCGAGTGAGTGAGGATAACGGAGGCCTGTACTCCAACCTGTGACGCTTCTGTTGTTGCTGGTATCCTTGGGCGGCGGTAATCGCTTACCATCAGGCGATAAATCTGCTCGTTTGCCCTCTATACCGAAAAAATGGCTTTGCGGGGGAAGTTTCTTTAAAAATTAAGAACTGCTTGTACATGTTTATTACATTTTTTTTAATAATCATGTATTTTGATAATTCCATGTAAGTGTGGTGTGTAGTGTGTTCAGATACGAAAAAGCAGCATATTTAGACTTTCAAGCAAACAACGGCGAAGCGAATTTTAAAATATAAGTAGCCTAAGTTACTCACTGTATCCTATATCAGTTACCTGCCAGTGGAAGACCCATCAAAATCTATTCAGTCGTTTCATAGATTAACTGCAACAAACAGACAGATAAAATATTTAAAAAATCAGAGATTGATAAAAGTACCGTATATGTATTCGAATGCGTAATATGTTAAGCATTCAGTAAAATCTAACAATTTGAAATTACATTACACAGGTATTTAAATTTTATAGTTAGATTAGATTATATAAATAACCAAATTTATGCGGGATGCGTACTAGACAAAAGTAAATGATCAACTATCAACCAAGCAAAATACAAAAAAAAAGAATTGTAAGATCTCCGGTTAGCTAAGTTCATAGGAACGCAGAAAATCATCCTGTGTTTTAAAAGCTCAAAGTAATTACATTCAAAGAGAGAATGATTTTGATCCGCCCTTTCGGGTAGAATTTACATGTAAACGAGCACCGGTGATTCTGTTACCGCGACCACGGCCATTCGATGTCGATCGCTAAAGCTTATTGCATTAAAACGTAAGTCAATAAAGATGGTAGAACTTGAAACACCGCTTCTATTGATTTTACGTGTTCTGCGTAAAAGTGTTTTTGCTCTTAATTTTCAGGCTGTTGACTTTAGTTTACTGTTTTAGAATTTAGGAATTCGATTTGGGTCGGCCCAAATATTTTTAAATTCAAGCTAAAACTAGCATTTAGTTTTTGTGAGTTTAGTTAAAGAACCGATTTTAGTAACAAATTAAATGTTTACGCAAGAACTGGAGGGAAGTGCCTAAGTGTGTTAGATATTTTAGTACATCTACGCAGTGTTGAAAAAGTATCACGAATTTTGTGTATTTTCAAAAATTATTTATTTATTCGTGAATATCTATTCTGTCCCCTTCAAAGTAATCCTCCTGGGATATCATCAAAATCATTTTTTTATATCTTGTTCAGCTCCTCCTTTGATGCCGTCTTTATCTCGTCAATCGTGGCGTAGCGTCGTCCTTTCATGGACCTCTTCAGTTTTGGGAACAAGAAAAAGTCACAGGGGGCCAGATCTGGGGATTACGGTGTATTGGTTTTGGCCAAGAAGTCGCGTTTAAATTGAGCAATTTTGGTACGAATTTTGCGGCGACCTGTTTCATGCCCAAATTATCGATTAAAATCGATTGGCACGAGCCAATCGATATGCCTAGGTCCTCGGCAATTTCTCTAACGGCGATTCGACGATTAGTCAATGCCATTTTCTTCACTTCATCAATTTTTTCGTCGGTTGTTGAAGCGCTCGGGCGTCCGGCACGCTCTTCGTCGTTCACGTCTTCTCGGCCTTCTGAAAACATTTTGTACCACCGATAAACATTGCTTTTGTCCAAAGTAACTTCTCCGTATGCCACNATTTTTTCGTCGGTTGTTGAAGCGCTCGGGCGTCCGGCACGCTCTTCGTCGTTCACGTCTTCTCGGCCTTCTGAAAACATTTTGTACCACCGATAAACATTGCTTTTGTCCAAAGTAACTTCTCCGTATGCCACAGTAAACACTCGGAATGCATCCGCGCAGTCAATTTCGTTTTTCACACAAAATTTGATACAAATTCTTTGTTCCTTTTTTTTGAATAGGTAAAAATCGAAGACGAACCAAAACACGCGCCAGCAAAGCAGATGTCAACAATTAACTGAACATACAAAATGGCCGAACTTGTCAGCATAAGTGAGAGACATATGTACCAACATAACGTCACAAAAAAATCGAAATATAAATATACGTAACCAGCGAAAATACAAAATTCGCGATACTTTTTGAACACACCTCGTACCTTGCTGTATATTTAATATACCCATGTGAGGTGTCATTTCAGTCGTATTAATAGAAATAAGAGTGTGGTGGGTTATAAAATAGGATTTTATTCTGTAAATACAGGACTTCTCCTATTAAAGGTTAACATTTTCTACCAACCGTGGATAGATTTTCAGTATACGTATTTTGCAATAGTCCAGCTCTTCAGAGTGATCCATTATGTATGATATGCTGCCGTGGATTAGCACATGTCAATTTAAAATTCAAAAAGGGTCTTTGCGTGTGGGACCCATATGCTTACGTAAATATCCCAAAGGACTGTCCATGTTTTTAACAGAGTGCAAGAAAAGATAAAGAGAGACGCAATAATACTGACACTTCTTTCTGTGGTTTTTTTTCAGACCAGAGAAATCATCATCAATAAAATCTTTATAGGAGGCAACCGAAAAAATATAAGCTTTGGGCTCAACATGTTACAAAATGAAACGAAGCTTAAAGTAATTCTGTATTTCCATATTGTATAATTCGTCTATTTTTAAGGTGTAGGGCGCAAACGAGCAGACGTATCGCCTGATGGTAAGTGATAACTGCCGCCCATGGACACCCGCAACATCAGAGGCGTCACAAGTGCGTTGCTGTCCTTTGGGGGGTGGGGAGTGGGATGGAGAGAGGGGTGGGGTATAGCCCTCCGGCATCCTTATTCAATCAGTGAAACACAGCGCAAGCGCTATTTCACGCCGGTTTTCTGTGAGGCCGTGGTACCACTCAGGTTGAGCCGGCCCATTCGTGCTGAATCGTGGCTCTCCCAGCATATTTTTCTATACTAATCTATTCCAACTATTAAAGGAGCTAGTATAAAATTATAAATTTAAACAAACCCCTACGCAAGCATTTAATCGAGTAATCGTACACCTAAAATGCCTTACTTCATTTTGGAAAAGGGCTGCTACTTAAAAACTAACTATATATATACTTAAAACTTATGAGCAGTCAAAACCTGAAACTCACTACCAGCGCACGTGTTTCCTTCCCACTATGATCCCGGGTCCTTTAAGCGGGGCGTGAAAAAGTATCTCACCAGGCCGCCATAATGTGGCTCACCATGCTGCACTGTTCTTTTTCGAGGAGGATGGTGACCACCACTCATGGATTCTGCTCATGCTTTCCATCAGGCAGGGCAGTTTCATTTTGGCAGCTTAAATATATTAAAAAAAACAAAAAAGAAACTGCTGGACCGATACTAACCTAACATGGCAACAACATAGAAACTGGCTTTCAAATAAAAAAAAACTGCATCGAAATCGGTTCAAACAAACAAACATCGGCGTCAAACTTATAACATCCCTCTTTTTGCGTCGGGGATTAAAAAGAGTTAAAGTGAGTTAAAGAGTTTGAAAACTCTTTTAGTGTTAGGAAGATATTCTATACTTGAGTACAATAGGATAAAAATTATATTATCGTAAAGCCGCGGTGAAACAGTTAGTAAATTNGACAGTTAGTAAATTATAATGTGATTGAATATTGTTTCAAAAAGTCTAGTGGCTGAGGCTTGATAATGGTAGCGTCCTATTACACCCCATTATAAAGTTAAGATGGAGAGAAAGGGTGGAGCGAATCTCTTTTGTTTTTTGATTCCATCTGCCATTTAATTTTCCTATAATATATTTTTTTTTTATCAGATTGCAACTCGGCCCAATGTGCTGGTAACAATTTACTTATTTCTAAAATTAGTAACACAGAAAAAAAAAGATTACACACTTGTTTTAACCTAGCCTCACTAGGACTGTCATTGCATGACGTAACCAAGGGCCTCAAGGATGCTAAGCGATGCCCTTAGGCTTTGTGCATTCACCCGTGCACACAGGCAGGCCCGGCTTGATTTCAAGTCTTGGTCGCCTTCCAAAACTTACAGAAAATTGTTTGAAGATGCCAGATTATCAATCTTCAACTATTCTTGACGGTTTTGACACCACTTGAGTTTACTTCTAAAGATTCTCTCTCACGCATTTCCTTCCAAGTACGACCAGCTGATGGTTTGCCATCAAGTCTCCACTCCCGAAACTTCATCCGAGCGTCCCTGTGAGCGCTCCGTACGTATCTGTTCCATCCAACCACAGGAGCTTGCCTTAGTGGGCGCGTGCCCTCAAAGGTACTTATGGCGGCGTTTGATAATAAAGATACCATTTAACTGTATAACTTATCAAGTCCCTTCTTATGCACCGTAATGTTGCACATTTTATCCGCACACTGCCTATACATTTCCGAAAAATGAATTTCTCTAAGATCTGGAGAAAGAGAAGTTGTGACAGTGATCATGGTATCTACTACTCTGTGAGTCATTGCGTACACCCCAAATCATTTTATCCAACTTAGTGCCATTTGTATAATTCTACACGGTTGGCCTAGTGATTTCAGTGGTCGCCACACCACTTCCTACTGCGCCAAGTGTTGTGGGTTCAAATCCTTCATGGGACAACACTTTGTGTGATCCATAAATTGTTGTTCTAAGTCTGGTTGTACTTTGTGTCCGTTTCATGTATGTTTGTGAAGATCCCCGCGACTCAGGAATCTATATTCCTAATGCGGGAGTTGCCTTTTTAAAAAAATGAATAAAAAATGAATAAATATCTGTAGGGTTATTCATGGAGGGTTTTGGTTTTCATGCGCTGGCCACATTTGCCGAAGAACCGATAACCGTTGGGGTAAACGAGTTCTTGAGTGGATACCGCGTCTTGGCAAACGTAATGTAGGACGGCCACAGGCCAGGTGGAGCGATGATTTGCGCAAGACGGCTGGCAGGAGCTGGATGCGAGAAGCCATAGATCGAACTAAGTGGCGTGAAATTGGAGAGGCCTATGTCCAGCAGTGGACTGCGATAGGCTGATGATGATGATGATGAATATCTGTAGATTACATTTTATAATCATAAGCAAGTGATCAGACCAGCAAACACCATAATCTTTGTTCACGTTAATAACAGACTGAAATGCCGCTTTAGTCCCAATACAGTGGTCGAGCTATCGTCTACTTCCACTTATATCACTAATGTATGTGTAATTTTCACGGTTATTATGTAACATTTCTCAATCAGCGCATCTTCCAAAACGGCTGAGTTGGATGTGAATTGTAGTCACCCAACATATAAATACATCATACGATGTAGTACTCCTGGCCATAAGTTATCATTTAAAAACATCTGCAATTTATTTCTGGGGACATATAGCTTATAAGAATCATTATGTTTTTCCTTCTTCGACTGTATTTTTACTAAGCTAACCCTTTATTGAGTGTTTCAGCTGTAATCAATGATATCTTTTTCCAATGTTTGTTTACATACATTATATATGTAAAGTGGCAATATCATCTCTGCTGCCTTAAATTTAGAGTCTAAATTAGACGTGTCAGTTGTACTACTAAGAAACTTTTTATATTTTCCTTTTAACGACTTGCCATTCCTTATCGTATAACAGCGATCAGGATTATCGAGTTTATATTAACTCGAAACACTTGTTATACTATTTTTCCAAGAGAAATACTCATATACCACTAGGCAATTGAAGTGAGTTTTTTATGAAATATTCTACTGCACAACAAACTTGAAGACACTGTATTTTTTTTTGTAACGTAAACATTTTCTTATATTCTTTTTATAAAAACAGGTGTGACAAATAACCAATAGTGCGACTGGCGTTAATAAGATTTTGGAGATTTGGCCAATAAAAGCTATATTACTTAGCCTCAATTGTTCTAAAGATATACACTTGATACTTGATCTTGACCGAAACGACTTTGGCAGTATTTATTAAATTGAGTTATAAATATAAGAATATAAATTATTTCACCCTTGTCACGTGGGACGCTATTACGAAGTTTATTTTCAAAGTAACAAGCTCCTATAAATATATTACGGATTCGTAGGCAGCCTTTACTGGAAAGTGAAATTGGTTTCTTATTATTTTCTTAAATAAAAAACATTTAAGATAAAGGATTGGAGAGGAAAATAAAAATAATGGCGTCAATGCAGTAAAATTGTAAGTCAACTAGCCAAAAGGAAGGGTGTAATGTCCAATATGTTTTTCAGTCTATGTATCTTTGTATTTTCACTATAGCGCCTAAGCTATTAAGTCTGTTTTCATTAATAAGGTGTCAATAATCTATAATAATTGCCCGCGTGACAGTGGCTATATAAATTTTATCATATTTTTTAGTCGCGGTTATTGTTTTTTCAAGTATTTTCTTGTTGTGAATGCGAATATGGATAAAAATACATTTCTGTCTCAAATTCTCTATATTTATTTTAAATAAGCTAAGCATCCCAAAGAAAACAAAAGTATATCCAAAAAAGTCCATTAACTGAATTGATTTACAGCGAGGGGCCCATAGCGGCTATTATCTGAAATTCAATTTATCTGTATAGCACTTTTTAAATAAAATATTAACACTGAATTCTGCAAATGTGATTCCCCATTGGAATAACGTTAAAGTTGATTATTTGTTATATTTTATTCTTTATGGCTTCTTGCTTCTTTTTATGGTAACATAAACAAATTGATTTTACTTAATCAAAAATAATTTGACTGCACAGGTGCAGTGGCTTAAAAAGCCGCCACGCCACTTTCTTATCGCTTATTAATTTATTACTTATTACACATGTCGAACAAAGACGGACTTAATTGCCTTGAGACAGACTCACTCAGTCGATCGTCAGGTGATGTAGAAATAAGATTAGGTAGGTGCAAAGGGATTGGATTTGAAAATAAAAGATAAACCTACATTAAATATAAATAATATACATAAATTTACTACTACATAATTATATTATATACACAATATACTATAGCAATAATAATATAACATATGTACATATATTTAATACTATACACAGGTACATGATAAATAATAAGGTGCTAGTGTTGAGTCTGTGCTGCCAATTCATTCCGAAGAAGTTCACGTATTTTTCACTTGAACGTAAGACGGTTTGTGAACGTCTTGGATTCGCCAGGGAGTGCATTCCAGAAAAACTGGATTTAGAAGAAGGAGTGGATAAAGTCAGAGGTGTGAGAGGATCATTGAGAAACATATTGTTTGTAGAATGAAAATTTCGGTCGTGGTTGGAGCATAAAAAACGAAGGTGAGGTGCGAGGTATTCAGGTAACGATGGAGAGTTGAGGAAAGAAAAAGAGAAGTGAGTGCTCGCAAACTGCGACCCTGAAGAATTAGAACCCATTGGAACTAGGAACGTAAAACTGACACGTAGTCATACTTGCAAAGATTGAAAACGAATCGAATGCAGTTATTGAGAAGACGCTCTAGTTTATTGAGAAGATCTGCATTCAGGTCAAAATAACACACATCACCATGGTCGATAAAGGGGATAATTAAGGACTGCTTAAGCGAAGCCTTAGTATTAGCAGGAATGAAGTGCGCAGACATATGGTTACTTTCTGGCTGATGTGTGTGTGATTGGTGAAATCAAGGATCGAGTCGAAATGTGAACCAAGGGTCTTTACCACTCCACTCAGAGGTATAGTTACATTGTTGTAAACAAATGGTGACCTGATTTACCGATATGCCCAATCAATCTCTTTTCAGTTTCTTTGTGCGATTATCCCCTCAGATACCACTGACTGGTGGCTATGTCAGACTCGAATCGACTAAAAACCGCACTGTCCCGGGAACTAGAAGGTGGCGAACCAGGTGCACCCTCGAAAAGAAATCCCTGAAACGCCGATACAACTACCTACAGTTTTTAGATGGCCTTCTTCTGTGTAGGAACAACGATACTCCTTTTCTGTTTAGAAAACGCTCACGCTGCGCCGCCACATCGATATCCAATCTACCTAACATTTGTTTGCTTCCCACGACAATTATATCGCCTTGGGTTGGATTTACCACCAAACCAAACTTCGTCGACCAGGTCTTTATAAATCTTCAATCTTCTTCTTTTTCTTTGTTAATTTTATCGATGGCTTGTAACATGTCCTCAACCCTTGACTGTACGTACACTGGTAAGTCGTCAGCGTACACTCTCTACGTAACGTTTATATTGTGCCATATTTCATATCGTAATGCGACATAACTTTGTGCGATCCACAAATTTGTTGTTCTGAGTCTGGGTGTTCTTTGTGTCCCTTTCGTGTATGTTTGTACAGTTTCCCACGACACAGAATATATATTCCCGATGCGGGTGTTGCCTATTTTTTTTTAAAAAGGCAATCACTATTTTAAAAAACCATATCATCAACAATTTTTAATAGTCCACTGCTAGACATAGGCCTCTCCTAAAAAGACCGTAGACTACTAAATGAACCTGGGCTTGTCTTACGTAATTTTTTACCTTATTCGACTCTAACTTTGAAAATCTATAAAGCCGACGTTTATATTTTTAATGTGTGACCAGGTATTACTTTTTACAGAGTAGTCCAATTTTAATAATTCTTTTTTTTATTCAATAGGTTATAACCAAAAATTGTACCCATGTCAATTTGAAAAAAAAACAATCCTACGGTAGGAAAAAAGGGGTGATTTATTGTTTACTTACAGATTTTAATGCTGAATTGTGT
This sequence comes from Hyphantria cunea, assembly GCA_003709505.1. Classification (NCBI taxonomy): domain Eukaryota; kingdom Metazoa; phylum Arthropoda; class Insecta; order Lepidoptera; family Erebidae; genus Hyphantria; species Hyphantria cunea. The sequence goes on from PKRV01001159.1 coordinate 65,419, forward strand.
ATTAATAATAAATATAAAAAATATAAAACATAAATAAAATATTACATTTTATCGTTAGATTATATTTAAAAAAACAAAGCCTGTTTTTTAAAGTGTTTATTATACAACGAATATTAGTTAAAGTAGAATTTTATAACAGTTAATAACTAAAGTAAGGTAGCTACTTTAAAATTAATAAAAAAATTTGCATGTACTTAATGGGCACAAAAAATAATAAAACAATATAAATAAATTAAACTGTCGAAAAAACTAAAAAGCGAAAAATAATAAAAAAAATATTTTAACTTTATTAACTAAAGTCTTAAATTAATGTAAATTACCTACGTATTTTGAGTCGGCGCCAAACAATCAATGAACAAAGATCACTAAATTGCCTTGAATTTAAGGAAATAACCAAAATCTTAAACGCTAAACATTTACATTCCTAAAAAAAGCCTTTCGTCACGACCAGTTACTACAACGTGTGCCCTCACGTGTGTGCCCGTTCGAGTTGCTGTCTCGCTGACATTTACTTCGTGAGCGCTCTGCATTTTCTGGCGAAGGAGCGTGTCGCGCCGCGCATCACGCTTTGCATAATTATTAATTAGTTTGCTTGTTTGAAACCGACCGAAACACATCACATTAGTTTATAAACTTAGTTATTAAGGTTAAATAAAACAATGCTATGACATTTTTTTTTGATTTTCTACTTCTCCGGCGATTTTTCTTTGAGTTTTTATAATAAATCGAAATGGTACACAAATATAATTTAAACGACGATGCAGCATAACCTCTAAAGTCACATTTTAAGGACATTAGTTTCCTAACAACTATATTATTATCTAAGCGAAAAGGCAAACAAATATTTATATTCAATTGCATTCAAAGTTTATTCTTTTGCAATAAGTGGATTACCAAGGAATCGAAGATTATCATAACGTTGTTGATAAAAAGCTGAAAAGGAATCAGGGAAAAAGGGATTATGATTTAAGACCGACTTAAAGAAAATTCATAAATACTCGTATGTGTGAAGGCACATTTTACTGTCTCAAATGTATTTTGGGTAGCTATAAACACACATGAAACGAACACAAAGAACACCCACACTCAGAACAATAATTTGGATCACACACACACACACACACACACACACACACACACACAGTATTATCTTGATTGGACTTTAAACTTACAACAGTCAATGCAGTAGAAAGCGACACAGGTGACCGTTTAAGCCAATGCGACACACGTGCAATTCTATACTTCGATACTATAATAATAATTACATTTATTTCACCTTCAAATAATTAAAGCTCAGCACATTTCTGTACACATTTCATTCGTTCGTTATAAATTCATTTTAATTAAATATTTTACATTTTCTACCTTTACACTTCAGACAGGCCGACTCAGTAGTGACGTAAGACTTTGTGTGTATTTTAATTATGATTTTACAAAAGTCTGTACATATAGATTGATTGATGTGATGGTTGGGTGAACGAAAACGGTGCTTTGTAAAATATTTTTACCTGTCTATAACAGTTTTGAGTTATATTTTTATATTTCAGAGTAGCTCATGTTTTAATAAATAGCTATCTCTTTAACAATTTGTTACCGAGTTGTGCAAAGAAGAGTTCGGCTAAGAATCAACACATTCCAAATCTCGCAATGCTAATTAAGGCCGACTAGGAATTAACGATGGGTAACCATTTTCATTTAAAGAATAGAGGCAAACGAGCAAATGGATTGCCTGATAGTAAGCAACTATCCCCGCCCATGGACACCCGCAACACCAGAGGCGTCATAGGTGCGTTGCCGGCCTTTAAGAGGAAGTACGCTCTCATATTTTAACATATTGTGACTCTTCCATATCTCAAAGATCAACTTTAAGCCACCGGTCCTGGTTACGGATTGGTGATCGTTCCGGGTAGTTGAAATCCTAAAAATACCAATAACAGTATTTCTACAGAACTTACATATCGTGGTCATGGTTTGGTCTTGTGGCAGTTGTTCTACGTAAAAACTCGAATTTCAGCCGTACCGTTGTACGAAACTAAACCCAACCTACTATGTAAAAAAGAGTTGGAAGAAGGAAGGGTAGGTCATGTGGAAATTCTTCGCTATCTTTTTAACAATCTGTTATCAGGTTGTTAACCGATATACTTCTATATTTATTACCTGATATTTTATGAAGTCAGCAAATAGAATCTAATACCACTACCTTAGCGCTATATTTTTTACAAAACTTCAATTATAAGTGTTTCTTCAGCATTTGACCCACTAACTAGCCTGGTCTAGTTTGAATCCCAATTAGGCTTTTCTGAGATAACAACATAGATAACATTATTTATTATTTTATTAAAGTTATTCTTATTTTGTTTACAGAAAGTCTCAAAACTACAGTTAGACAAATATATTAAAAGGTGGTTTACAGCATATAGCGAAATAAAGTAAAAATGTAAAAATATAAACAAAAGACACACACACAGAAAATGCTATACATTGTGTATAGCATTTTCTGTGTTCGCTTTTATTTTTAACATTATTTTTCTATTCTGATAAACAAAGTTTAATTTAACAAACGTTTTGCTAATATGTCCTCTCGATTGTCGGCACTTGATGGAATTTGTTGCAATACATTCGAACACCCTTGTACTTGGGTAAATGTAATCAATACAGTGTAATGAGTGAGTGTATTTAATTAAAACGATTTGCTATATATTTTTTACGTAATTATTTTTCTAATCGTTATTATACATACATTATATTATTAAATGTAAAGACGCAATTAAATTTTTACCGAAAGTTAGCAACAAATTCTATATTTTAAATTTCAGCCGAACAAAAGCTTGACGTGGTTGGTATTCACTCGTCACTCAATGTCGAGTGGTTTGATATTGATACAAAAACTGCAACAAGTTCTCATTAATTTTGGTTTTCAATTTATTTTGGTGTCAGTTATTAATGGAAATCTGTTTACATAATTTGTGATCATTTCAGCACTTATGAATTTTATGTGTATGTTTATACATATCCACATTTTCACCACTTTTAACTAGTTTAGTTACATGTACAGTGTAACTATTAATTACATTCTGTGTGAAGATTGATTTACGAACCCAAAAGGAGACGACAACCGACTGGACCATGGAACCCGGTAATTTAAAATTTACAAATGTAATGGTGATACTTGAGTGTCCTTAGAGTTTATATGGTTACCGCGAGTAAGTGAGCAATGTTAACGGAGAAAATATCCTCTCGATATACCTTAATGTATATTAAATAAGGCTAGGAGTAGTAGGAGGGCCTACCCTCATTCGGTGATAAGCAACGAAAGAATCACTTATCTGAAAGGTCATATTTCTCCGGTCGAGCAGATCCACATGTTCTGAAACATGAAACTCATAACGTAAAGTGACTTAGGTAAGAAGCATTTTTTACAAACATATACCTATCCCTATAAATGAATAGGCAGCAAAAACATTAATAATCATGAAATCATCGACAGGAGAGTTAGATATATTGATTGTTGGTACAATATATAAAATTTTCTAAGAAAATAAAAAATATCTCTATGGTGTATACATTTTATATAACGATTATTGATTTTAAATAACGAATACTTTTCGTCTTCAAACTTCAACGCTTAATAAACACAAAGAAAATGTCGTTTGATTGTTGGATTCCGAGCAACTTTTCCCATTAAATTTAAGTATATAATGAAGTTTCAACACTATTACACCGATTACCTCAAAATTGCATTGTGTTATTACCAAAGTATGTTACCATAAAAAACTCATTACAATTACTAACCTTGAAACTTTGTTATATGGCAGATATTTCCAGTCATTTTAGGTCATTAGGTTCTTACACATATAATAATTATAATAGTAAAAGAATATTGGTATCCATTGACCCAGTAAGGTCATTCTACAATGATCGAAAGTACCGTAACGGTTTAAATTGAAGTCTTGTGTTTATATGGTATTCGGAGGGAAACCTATAATTACATGAGGTCAGGCTAGTAGTTACGAGTTACAGTTTTGCTCATCTACATTTAGTTATGTTAAAGAGTTACAGTTCAGAATCTTTCGACAGTTTACTATCTCGCGAGATAGATTACAATCTAAAGTTTTTGACAATCTCGCGGTGACATATACAAATTGATGTACTTTTTTGTATTAAAAGCAATGAATCTGTCATTTCTTTTTCATATTTTATTTAAAAGAAAATGTACGCATGCTTAATACGTGCAAAGATTAATAGCTGTTCCCTTTAGGTTCATCAGTGTTTACGGTCACTGTGTCGCTCCCAAGAGTCGTAGCGAGATGAAAAAATAGTCTATGACGTTAAACTTAGTCATTAAAGGCAAAAATATTTTGGCTGCATCTGTAAAAAGTATTCGTTACAATATACTTTAATTGATATGAACTTAATCAGTACTACTATTAATTTTGTTTTCGGGTTGAACATTGCTGATTTTATCAATTTCCCTTTTAATTTTAAGCCAACATTTTATTATATATTTATTATATATTACATCAGTGCTCTTTAAAGATCGCACATAACATGTTATTCTGTTTAAAGTAATTTAATTCGGCTTACTGACCAGCCGAAACCTTTTGTTACATCTAACAAAAGGCATGTAATTATGGATGAGGCGCTAACCGGGTAATTTGAACAAACTTATTGTAGGATTGACTTAACCGATTAGAGCTTTTAATCAAAATATTATTTTTTATAAATGTAAATTAAGAATTTTTATTTCACATATTTATTAATTAGTAAAAAGAAGTAGTGATAGCAACTCTTGCCTATTAGAAAATACAGTTAAATTAAAGGGGCTTCTTTTTCTCTTCTTTGAGCATACTCAAATACACATTTTGAGAATATAAATAGCACAATTCATGATTAGGATAGTCTTGAAATCTTCTCCTTTCTCTCTAAGGCTACTTAGTAATTTTATGACTTATGATGTAAATAAAACTGGTAAACTAACGACTACTAACCACTGCCACTGGTGAACACCTGCAGGCTTAGATAAATTAACAATCTACAAATGAAAACGTCATTAGATAATCAAATTTATGGAAATTATGTCATCTGAACGTTAAGACAATTGGTAAAAATAAAACAATAGAAGAGAATAGAGGCGTTAGCAATTGTAGAAAGAGATTCAAATACTTGTATCTTGGCAATGCATGCTGGCAAGTTTTAATCAAGATATTTAAACAAAGAAAAAGAAGTGACAGTTGCATTCATGTTTCATAGACAAAACACTTTTACGAGAGCAGTAAAATCTTTGTTAAAACTTTACACTGTATGTTTAGCAATCACATCACCGAAATAATCATTCTTTTACATTAATAGGAAATCGTAAACTTAAGCCATCATCTTCTTGTATGTTGTATTTCAAAGAACGTTGAGCTGTAAACTGGAAAGAGGATCCGGGAATTTACGGTCCGATTATTGTACGGTTATATCGATTTCATGCAGTCTCCCGTTCTCGCAATCTGTTGCTTCCCCGTCTCTGTTATTAAGACAGTTATTTGGTATGTTATTCGAACAACACTGCTGTTGGATTTAGAAACATTCCCGTTCTATGTGTTCTGACAGTACTGTTATTAAATTGTATGTTATTCTCGTGTTTTTATACATTCTAAGCTTATACTTAGTTATATTTTGACGAATATTGAAAGAGTGTCAATGAAATTAAATGAAATTCACAACGATTACATTTCCTCACGCAGTTTAATATAATATTTCAAACATATAGATACGCCATCTAGTCCCAAACTAAGCAAAGCTTGTACACATACTTTATAAAGGTTACACGAAATTTAGATAGCTAGTAATCCCAACTATATTTCCTTGAAAGGTGATGTACAGCTCAAACGTAAACAGTGGAATGCCCAGTGTTTCAAGAATTCATTCACTACTGTCTACACGTCTCTGTTAACACACCCACTGCTCTATATTATAAGACAACTTACTTTATCCCTGTCTGTTGGAGTCGTAAATTTCATGAACAGATTTAATATCAGACATAAATTTGTGGCAGGGCGACATAAGTACGGTCAAACAAAGATGGTTACAAGTATAAATCGATGATTACAAAATTAGTATCCAGTCTATATTTTATGTATTAAAACTGACTTACACATTATATAGTAATGTGTAAGTCAGCATTTTTCAATAATAATAATAATAATATAGCCTCTTTATTTCCATAATGATTAAATTATAAAAAAAACATATGTATGAGAAATCATTAGTACATAACAAGTGCATGCATGAATTATATGATATGTTAAAATTACTCAAATCGCTCTTAAATTACATGATAAAAAATTTAAATTCAAATTAGAAATATGAAATAGTATTCAACAAACAAATCTAGTAAAATTTAAGCTTATACATTTAAATTCCAGTTCATATAATTCACTATGGACCCCTCGGCGGGTAAACGCCTCCTCCATTTTGTTCTAAGCCTGTCTGTCCTTTGCTTTTGTAAACCAGTTTTCACCGGCTTTTCTTACTATTTCTCTCAATGTTTAGCTTATATTTCTTTTTTATGAGAACTCCTACCCCATACTGACCTTGAGTTTCTCCGAAATAGCAGAAAATATGCTCGTCATCTTCTATGATTCTATATCCCGTTCTTCTTATTTTTGAAAGCCCTATAATATCGTATTTTATTTTAGAAATTGCTCTTTTAAAATCTGTTTATCTTTCATCTGACAGTAGAGATTTAACATTGCAAGTACAGACGTAAACAATCTGAAAATGGAGGGTTGTAGTCATTATCCCCCGTGGTGACAAGCCGTATTGGGAGATGAATAGGAACTGCTTTTATTCGCTTTTTGGTGGTGAGTGTATCTCAGTCGAACTAGACTCGGAAGTTTTCTTCTGTGTGTTGTACATGTAGGAGGCAATATTATTGGTTTTATTCTTCTTCGGTATCTGTTTAACATTGTTTTCAGTATTCATGATAATTTGGTGATCACACCAGACACAGATTCCGTTGCCGTGTGTCTCCTACGGATTTTTTACTTTTGGGGCTGCCGGGTAATGTTACTATAATATCATAGCGCAATACAACATTTTTTCCAAGTTTCCGTTGTTTTTCTATTTCTTCTTGTAGTACCTTGCGCTTCATCGATGAGATGGTTCGACTGAAATCTTCAAGTTATTTTTTATGCAATTATATTTTATAGTTCTTCGTATCTATTTTCTGTATCCTCAATGCCATAGAATATCAGGTTTTTCCTTCTAGATTGTTTTTCTAGGTAATCAATTTTTTTCTGTTGTTGAATTATTTTTGTGTCTAGGATGTTCGGTTTGTTTTCCGTAATTGCAAATTTTTGATTGATGTTGTCATTTATAGATTTGGTAATATTCTGTTGGATCTCTTTTATTTCTTGTTTTTGATTATTCAATTTGTTTTGAATATCTTTCAGAACCTTCGTAAGATCTTCCATATTTTGATACTTGTAGTGTCCTCTATTGGTAAATATCATTACCAGAATTTAATTTCAGAAAACGTCCTTGCGTTATTGATTTTTGCGCTTACGCAAGTTGTTGCGTTATTAGTTCCACCTAACGTCACAAGATGGTATCAAGATCAGTTAATGTATGTTTGTGTACTAATGCACGGTATCTAGCAGTATAATTTATAGGTGGGTAGATATATAGTAGGAATATAAATGGTAATTCACTTTTAATGATCTTATTACTTCTTTTCACTAATGTCGCAAGGATTTATCTTCAGAGATGCCAATAGTTTGATTACCGCCTGATCTTAGTTATATTAGCACAGTAAATACAGTCACCACTTTGATGTTTCGTAGTTGATAATTTGTTTATATTTGCACTATTCTTCGGAATTTTTATAATTATCACTGTTGTTGGACGTTTATGCACTGATTCTACCACTTAAATTGTGAAAATAATTGATTAATATATTTTTAACTGGAAAATATTATGGAGCCGAAGTGAACATGAGGACAGCAGCGCTCTCTCTACATTTTTCAATACTTCTAAGTTATTTTACATTGCAAGAGTTTCATATTTTTAGGTATATAAATTGTGTAGATAAATCTAACGCGATTCTTATAGCATTATTCTTAACATAACTCATACTCCTAAAAAACACTGCAAGATTCAGCAAAAAAAGCTGTTTCTTTTACGATTATAAAAGACCTTAATAAAAATCAAAGAAACAAACTAGCAGAATACCAATACATAGGAAGTAGCCAAATCAAGCTAAAAATGGTCAGTAAAACAGGTCACGTATGGACTTGGGGATCGATTCGCGATTAAGTACCGTTTTTACGGTTCACGTAAATCTTTCGCCTTATTTAGAGTGATTATGGGTGTAAACTTGGCTACGGTTGTAAAAGTGCTTAAGCAATCACTGTAGTGAGCTGAAAATGTTGAGAAAAATACACTTTTTGTGTAGCTTGGCTCGATTTTTATTTATAAACATTTTTATGAAAAAGTTTTTTATGGAATAGGGGGTAAACGAGCAGACGTATTCCCTGATGGTGAGCGTTTACCGCCGCCCATGGACACCTGAGACGTTACACATACGGTGTCGGCCTTTGGAGAATAGAAAGGAAGATGGGGGAGGAGTAGCGGTATGGGCCTTCAGTATCCTCACTCACTCGGTGAAATACAACGGTGAAACAAACTCCAGTCGAGCCGACCCATTCGTCCCGAAGCGTGGCCCTCTCACCACGATATATTTTAATATGAGATGAGATACTATTTTTAAATACGTTTAGTAAAAAGCAGTTAATTTGAAATTACAAACAGACACTTCAATTTAATTTATTTGTTTCGATAGTGATATTTTTGCAAAAATATTGGGAACGCTTGTTTTTTCATTAGTTACATATTGTGGAATATACATAAAATATAGTACTACACTATTGTTTTTTGTACACCACTATCTGTTTTAGTTCTAACAATATCAATGTAAATTTTCTAGATTATATAGAGAGAGCACGATTTCTAGGAATAGTAAAAGGAACTTTTAGAGTAACGTATTCTGGTTTAGGTCTTAAACTCAATATGCAAAGTATCATATTTCACTCTTCAATAAAAAAATGTGTATTTGTTAACGTCTCCATTGGTTCATGTAAAAATCTATTTAGGTAAAAGGTAAATAAAAAATAATGTTATGACTACACTAATGTGTGTTCCAAAAAACTACAAAGAACTTTATAGAAGATGTCGCAAAAAAAGTCTCGACCGAAATAAGAAACAAGCGAATCAAATCCTTAATGTAACTGAAGTAGGTACATTATTACCTGACAGTCTTAATAAACATAAATGAGAAAAGTTGTACAGGCTTCATGACTTGGGACCCTCACAAATAGATATTTTTTTATAAGTTACTCCTATAACAATAATATTGAACATATAAATTTGGCTTTCGAATGTTTATCCACAGTTTGTACAACACGCTAGCTGAGCCCCGCGGTGTTACCCGCGGTACATCATCAACCTCGGATAACGCCACGGAGCAAAGCCAGTCTAGTCTAGTCTAAGAGTAACTTAGGCTACTTTTTATCATCAGCTACTGCTAGTGAAAGTTCTATCAAAATCGGTTCAGTCGCTTAGTGATTGCATGATAACGCAGACAGCCGGAAGAAAGTGACATACAAAATTTGTAAAAAATGTTTTTTGGTATTGTATCGATACACGGTACATCCGTGGTCCTCACCCAAATGGTCCTCCGGTATCCTCACTCAAACGGTAAAACACAAAACGCACGCAAGCGTTTCATACCGGTTTTCTGTAAGGCCGTGGTATCACTCCGGTCCGGCCTATTCATGCTGAAGCGTGGCTCTCCCACCGTAGATGTTGTAGTTGATGTTTTATCGTTCCTAAGAAATTATTTACCAGAGGACATTATCAGAACTATTTAGTAAGCAATAACAATTAGCTAATTACGATTTTATCAAATACAGTAGGTATCTATATCATGATTACTCAAGCTTCTTTGTACGTAAAACATACAAAATAGACAAGTCCTTCTTATATTAAGTTAGTAAAGGAGTCAGATTTTAAATGAATCTGTAAAACTCTTCATATGATGTGACTATTACTTAGTGAAGAATGTTTTATCATAGAAAATTCAAAAATAGGTATACTTTATACTAATATTACATTCCATCTACTTACAATATAAGCGCAAAAGGAAGTGTATCTATTCAGTCTATTTAACATTTGCGCTGCTAAGTCGTTCAATGAATTTTAATGAAATTTGGCATGAAAATATTTTGCTTTCAGAAACTACTATTAGATTCTACCTCAATAGTTCATACCTCAATAGTGGGTAACGAAAGTATTAAAAATAATAGTATTTCACATTTACATGTACCTTCTGTTTATCACAGTATATTATTGTTGAATTTTAAAATGTATGAGGCCATTTTTAAACATATCAGGACAATTTGATTAAATAACTATAGACACTATAAACTGATACTTTAAAATTCAACTACTGACTACCTCGTTGGTCTAGTGGTTAGCGTAGGCCACTGCCGATCAAGAGGTTCAATCGGGTCGGTCTGCTGTTGGGTTTTTCTTACATGAAATTCTTAATAGTAGACCAGAGTATGGAAGATAGTGGTGTTTCAAGCCCGTGCCTCGGAGAGCACGTTAAGCCGTCGGCCTCGGTTGTCATGAACATCTATGGCAATCGTTATTGCCAACTCAGCACCCTCAAATATATTGACAACTAGTTCAGCCTTCGAATTCAGTTCACCCTCAGGGTTGCGGAGGTCCGATGCCAGGCGCTTCGTGTAAAAACTGATATTCAGATAACACCGGTTGAACTAGTAGGCGACCCCAAATAGTATTGAGAACAATAAAGGCAAGGAAGATGATGAACTATAGATACTATTAACTCTAAAGAAATTTGTGTAGGCATTCGCATACAAATAAATTGACGTTTCGTTTTAGGACATAGTAAACAAAAGCTTACATAATCTCTAAATACAGACATTTATTCTTTAAAGCAAATCCCTGAAGATGACTTCTATTTACGTTTCTTTATAACGGTGTTTATCTGCGTGGGTAAGAGTGTGGGAGTACTTATTTTATAAAATAATGTTCTACTTATTTTACCCAATATAGAACACCTCTTCTTTCATTTTTAATTCCATGCTTTTTAATCTTTGCAAAATCTTTCTTCTTTGGGATCGGTGGAATAATATATCTACATTCGCGAAGCCCTTCAATTCTATGCAGCAATCAGTAACGAAAAAGATCGGGATAGCAATTCCCTTTGAAGTTTGTTTCATGATATTTGAAATGTGGTACCAATTTGTATCAAACCAAGTTTAATGAGGTAAATATATTTAAATATCCATATTTTTATCCTATTTGTGTATGTTTAGACCGTAGTGTAGTACGTCCACAGGCCAGATGGAGCGATGATTTGTGCGGGACGGCTGGCAAGAGCTGGATGCGAGAAGCCATAGATCGAACTAAGTGGCGTAAAATTGGAGAGGCCTATGTGCGATAGGCTGATGATGATGATGATAAAGACCAATGAATGAAAGGCTTGGGTAGTGGTCTAAGCTTTCTACTGCGCTGAGTGTTGTGAGTTCAAGCCCCCGGGAAAACACTTTCTGTTATCCACAAATTGTTCCTTGTGCCCGTTGTATACTTGCAATGTCTTGGTGACACGCGAATATTTGTAGTGAGGTATTTTAAGAAAGTAAGTTAATTAGAACAGGAAAACATCCATTATCCATTAACCAGTCAACTCTTCTTCTTCTTCTTTGACAAGTTGACCAGCGAACTGGAATGTGTGTTATTGAGACTTTTGTTTTAGTGAAAACAACAAATAATATTTTACAATATAAGTAGAACAACGACCACTGAACCAACTGAAGCAGTAAATCAGTCAAATCAAATAGTTGTTATTCCGTCAGGTACTTTTGAAACCATACATTAATGACCCTAGTTGCTTGGTTCCAAAACGTCATTCCCATGAAGAAGAACCGGCAAGAAATCCTAGAAATTACTCTTTTAAAACCATATTTACAATTTTCGTGTACATTCGTATCGAAATTTCTCTCAATACTTAAAACATTTACTAACTAAATAAATAATCTAGTATTGTGCATATAAGCCAATAATAAACATCGTGACTATCATATGTTCACAGAAAATGTATATAATATTGTATTGTACCCTGACGTCATACTGCGTTAAATTATAAACCAGATTGCGTTACAAACATAATATTTCAACTTTATTCAGATAAGTACAAGCAGAGTTCTAATAGTATCGGCTTAAAATAACAATTTTATTGGAAACCAGTTTGTGCTGAAGTTACCTCATATTTACTCGTAGTGCTATTACCCCACTGTCGTATGCACGGTTAATTGCGGGATAAACAAATTGTTTAGCAAGTATGTTTACTTCAGCAGCATAGCTAAGGTTCAGATACCGTGAATTGTAGTCTATTAAGATGAGTTAACTAAATTCATATATGCGAATTACTAAAGCTTTACTTTTGTGTTGATACAAGGTTTCATCGAATGAAATCCAAATATCCATGTGCTGGTTCAGATATTGTTATCTTAAAATTTGTGTAATTATTTGTTTAACTATCTATAGTATCTCTTTGTCTTAATAACATAATAATGTGATGTAACTAAATTGCATGCGCCTAAAATTTTCATAAATTTTCATATCCATTATCGTTTACCATATGAAATGAAATATTTGTCTGCAGATTTAAATAGAAAACAAATCAAAAACGTTTTATAACATGTTCAACGAATCACTTTATTTTAATTTTTTTGTTTTATTTCACAATCTTAGCGAAAGAAATCAATTATAATTTTTAAATAATTAAATTGATCAAATTTAACCTATGTTGCCCGGGCTATTACTACAAATATATTATTAACACCTACACTACAGTGAAACATACAGAAATGAATAGACTGCTAAAAATATCATCCTTGCTTTACATTTTTGCTTCGCCGCAGTCACGTAAAAAAGAAAACAAGAGTCAGTGAAATACAAAATAACTAACGCTCGATATTACTTTATCTTATTAATGACTCGAGCTATTTCAGTTTTGTTGTTGTTTCTACGTGTCCTTGTTCCCAATTACATAGAAAAATATCTGGCATAGCACTCTCATTTAGTAGAACTCTAGATTGTACACTAGACAAAGTAACAACGAGCCACTGAATAAATAACTTGACGTCTTCAAAATAAAATAACTCGAAGTCAAATAATAGATGTTCAGTCTACGATAAGAGTTGTATTTCAAAAAACGAGTAGGTACCTCGATATTTTTATGATGAATGAATAACACAGCGTTCAATTTCTTTTAGAAATTTCATCTTTTCTAATATGTAGAAAGAATAATAATAATTTGAAATACAGTTATTGATACACATTGTATACATATATTAAAGATAAATTTTACAACATAAAAAACTACTATTATTATTTTAAAGACATAGTTTTGTGACTGATTGGTTTTGCTGTCATATAGCTTAACGTTGTTAAAATGATTATAAAATTAGCAGTTCCTTCACATGATTAAAATCGCAATAAAATGTATCTCAGGTCAACTCAAGGCTCAAACAAAAACTGCTTCAGTGTGATAAGAAAACCGCCTTGCACTGACAAAACCAGTGATCTTTGAAACGTGATTATATACCAATTTGTAAGGAACATCCCAAAAAAATACAAGTCAATAAGATTCTTTAAACACAATGTCTTCTACCTTTACCGATGGAATTTTCCATGGAATCTTTCAACGACAAACATATGCTATTACATATGTTTATTTATAAATTTCTATAAAAAGGATGATATCAAACGTAAGGCAATAGAAAATTATATATATGTACAGGTCAAAGAAATCAATTTGCTTTCAGGAAAACCGTTTCATTACTTTAAATCAGATCTGTCGTTAAATTTGTTTTCAGTTTACATAATAATATTTTACATCCAAATAACAAAAAGGAATAATACAAAAGAAAGGGAAGGAGCAAGAAAATCCGAGGCTCCTAAATCTAGAGTTATCACAAAGTTTGATCTTAACTGACGACTCTTTTTCTACCTCACTCCAAAATTCCGTCATATTAAGTTAAGAAATATTCCAGATTTCGTCATTAGTCAGTAGATATGAGTAAATAGGTCAGTATAGATTGGAATTATTTTACTTTTGTAACTTATTTCTGTTTATTATAAACTTTTTTAACTTGGTAAATTCTAATCCTACAACTAAATCAAAATAAAATTGAAGTAATCCTCTTAATTTAAAACAGCTACAGCTAACATGAAATCCAATTGAGTAAAGTATTAGAATTTTGATTTCTCTTTTTTATAAGGACAAAAATATAGGAAATATGATTCTAGACACTAGTATAGTTATATTCAATCTAAAATCTATTAAATAGGTTGTATTTTTTCCATTCTATATTTTATCACAAGAAATGTAATTTTGTTCAGGTACATAACAGAGATAAATCGCGAGATCAAGTCTTAAAGTAATTGAAATTGCACGCTCGATATGTGTATTTCATTTTCAAAAGGAATATAATGATTCACCAAGCTTTTTCATTCATCAATCAACATCAATGTGTACAATGTCCAAATACAGTGAGAAAAAACTGTCTACAAACCGTAATGGATGATGTTACTTGTTACATATCGTCATATACCATCTCTTTTGACGTTCAAATATTGTGTGATCATATGAACATTTTGCCCATGGAAACTGAAGGACCCTTTTCGAATAAGTAATGTTTCGGGTCATTTAAGCACTCGTTTAGGTGAATAGGGAGCAATCCATCCAACCTTAAGTTCATTTGTTTAATTGTTCATTTGTTCTGAACAACCTTGAGCAGCGTCGCTAGAGTGGGTACACCAATATGTGTGGTTGACAGCGCACAACTAATGTGCGTGATCACTTACGATGGTTGTATGCTTGTTTTCTTAGTTTTAATAAGAATTATTATTGAACAAGTATTAATACAAACCAAAAATTAGTTTTGTGTTGGAAATACGAGTATTAATTTTCAATCGATTTAAAATAATTTTTAATTCTGAGTGTTCGCAATATTTGAAACGATTATTAATGTTAACATAGTGAATTCACTTGAACGTAAAATTTATTTATTTATTAAGTGTGGTCAGACCTTTAAGGTCAGTTCTTTTAAAGCCATTCTAATACGAAAGTAACTCTGTTTATCTGTCTGTTTGATTGTTACACTTTCACGGCTAAACTCCCCACATCCCCCAAAGGCCGGCAACGCACTTGTGACACCTTTGGTGTTACGGGTGTACTCGTACATGGACGGCGTTAATCGCTTACCTTCAGGCGATAGGTCTTCTCGTTTGCCCCCAATTTAAAAAAAAGAATGGAACGGAGTTACTTTGATTCCTGAGGAAGGACAAGGCTACTCTTTACCGCGATAACCAATAGTATCGGTTACTCATGGGAGGTTTCGCGGGCAAAACCTAGTAAATAAATAAATGTTAAACCAGTAAGCTAATCTGTAATCTAAGCGTTGCGTAAGTGTTTAGGTACCTTTCTTATGTTTGTCATTAATTAAAATGAGATCTTGCGCAGTACAACATTTGTTGGTACACGTCACTTTAAAAGCTTCCATTATTCATATTGTTAAGAAAAGTCTAGAAGGTCATGTTGAGTATATTTGTTAATACAATTGTTGTTTTCCCGGGTAATTTTACCGTGGTAATTTTTTCTATACAACGTGAAATATTATATGTATAACGTTCAAAGCTGAGTTGGACCTAGTTTTAGGAGCGGTGATGTATACAGTTCATACGAACTGACCCAGCCAGGTTCGTCTGCATCTCTTTTCAAATATATTCAGCTGTTATCAGTCTGTGTAAATAAAGTGTTAGTTATCCTATCTAGCACGCCAGCAAATCAAACATTTAAAAAACGTGATATATATATATATTTATATTGTTGCTCAACCGGATATAGGTGTAAAATGGATAAAAACATATTTATTGCTACCCATCTTCATGTGATTCCTACCATTAGGATCATCTAAGCCTATTATTCGCAAAAAATCTGTTCAGATTTTATTATTCTATTATATTTTCAAATTATTAAAGCGTAGAGACAATGGGTCACAATAGCAGTTAGCCTCTTAAAAATATTTTTAAAGCTGAAGAAATTTTGTGTTATTGAATTGGAAACTGCAATTCAATAACACAAAATTTCTAGCAAATAAAGTAAAATGTATATGCTTAGATACACTGTAGATACGATAGAAATCATGGTGAGACCGGAAAATGCGACACGGTGACAAGAAATGAATGCCTGAGTGCGTTCTATCAATTTCCGTTAGCAGAATAGCGGTGCGTGTCTCATAACCTCTAATGCTTAAAATCATGGTTGAGATAGTTCACTAAAGGGATTGCATAAAATTTTATACATATAAAATATATTTACGGTCGATTTAAGAAAACTACTCCTCTTTTGAAGTAGGTTAAAAATAGTTAAAAACTAAGTTAATTATTAATTTGTTCACTAGAAAAACTAAAAATTTGAAATGACACCAAATACTATGATAAATAATAAATTAAAATCTCAGTTTCCTTCGCGGGGAAACTTTGAAGATGTAATAACAACTTTTTTAAAATGCACATATAGTTAAGCTTTACATTTCAAGGTTATGTTAGATTTTATAAATAAAATATAACGTAAAGTGAGAAAAAAATTTCCTCCATTGATTTGAACATTTTTAAAGAATCCTAGTTCATTTGATGTCCTTTTATTAGTGACCTCTCTAATCATTGAATGCATATATGGAGATTTAGTAACCTTACGTCTATCGTATGTAGTAGGTACAACGGCTGGTTCCTTAAAATTTGTGTAGCATCAGTTACCTTTGCTCCATCTGAGATTTGAACTTGACTTGACTTGAAGTAACTCGTAATCATTTTCTTAACCCGAATTTATCTTCTTCTTTTGTCTTCTGCAAACATGATTATGTAATCGTTTTTGTGTTAGTCAGACTTTGGTTATTTATTGTAATAAAAAAAAACCGCGCAGACAGGTCATCAAAGAAACCGGAAAAACCCTTTTCAGCATTACACTGACAGCGACCCCAAAAGAATTTGAAAAAAAAAACACGCCTTTATTATTTATATATCGCTAGCCTTACATTTTAATAAACATTCTTTGAATTTCAGGAATCATTATAATCACTTAATAGATTTTTTTAATTCATTACACTTTATATAATATTCCAATAATATTTATTCACGACTTCAAAATGTCCTTCTTAAGTTTTTTTTTTGTTGAACAATGCCATGTTCAGGCAGTTTGGTTTTAAATACAACAAAACAGGTCATATCTAAGCAAAAGAATTCCCAGTGGCTCACCGTCTCGACGCTTTGTGAGAAAAAGGCCTGCTTGTTATTTAAAAATCTTTTTACAACAAAATGCCTTCGCCTCCGAATATTATTTTGACATTGTAGAATTTAATATGGCTTTATTCTTGTGAAATTATAATTACGGGAGACTTTGTAAGGTCAGCTCAGATTATACGCTTGGAAAGCGTTATTTAGTTCATTGCTAATTATATCATGACGTTAGCAAATGAGAAATGATAGTTACATTTGAGTTTACTTTACTCTCAAATCAAGGTGTGTCTTCAAATTGAATTGTTTATTTAAAACTTAAGTAAAGAAATTGATAAATTATATTACTTTAGTTATAAGAGATTATGCACAATAATATTTTCAAAATAAAAAACTTTCAATTGAAAATTCAAGTAAAAACTCATAAGGTCGCATTAAATCATTTGGTATTACATTGCTTGCACTAATTTTGGATTCTGCTCATGCTTTCCACCTGGCAGAGTAGAGATATTTGTGCATATTAGACGATAAAATTGGACATCATAATTTATCTATCGCAGTTCACAACTAGACAAAAGCCTCCCCAGGATTTGGATACTATATACATAGAAACATTATATATCTAACATTTTTGTGACCCATAATTATTACAGACAGGTGCTGGTGCGGGTCTGGGTGCTTCTGTTTTAGTTAAGGAAGTAAATTCCATCTTCTGTGCTCCCCATCGGTAACAGATTATGCCCCTGGTTTGGCCCATCTTCTAAAAATGCCTCTCACAGGAAGTGGGAGGCTGACCAAGCATTGGCAAGGATTGACAAGAGTCAATTTTTGCCAATGCTTGGTCAACCTCCCGCTTCAGCTCAGGCTTCAGCGTCATCCTTCCGTAACTCAGGCTTTCTGGCCTCTAAGACTATTGAAAAGAATTTCTATTAGCCACCTTTTCTACCTCTATACATAGGAAATAATTCATTGGCCTACGACGCAAAGGAAAAGGTCGATCTTCATGCCAAGCACTTTGCATCCAACTCTACCTTAGATGATAGGGAACAGGAGCTGACCCCCATACCGTGGCGAAAGAGCCGTATGCTGGACATCCAGCTCTACCAACTAGCGCGTTTAGCACTTCTATCCCTTGATATTAATAAGTCGAGTCACGCTGATGGAATCCCTCCTATTATGTTAAAGATGTGGGTTCCAAAGTTAGTTGGTTTTAACGCCTTCATTAACCATCAACTCCTGTGATATCTATAGGTTTATCATCTGCTTATTGACCAGCAGCACGGTTTCCGTAAAGATCGATCAGCTGGTGATCTTCTAGTATACCTGACACATCGCTGGGCACAAGTGATTGAGACTAAGGGCAGGCAGTTAGTTTGGACATTTCGAAGGCCTTCGATCGGGTCAAGCTAAAGCGCTTCTTCCGAAGCTCCCTCCTTATGGGCTTCCCGAGAAACTATGCAAATGAGTCACCAGCTTTTTAGTAATTAGAAGCATGAACTGTGCTAGCGCCACTTTATTTCTCCTCCCTATCAATGATTTGTAGCATTCATTATTATGGGAGTAACGGTACGGGTGACGCTTTTTACACCGGTCATGCCAATATTTCGGGAAAACATTGAGAGTCGGAACAAACTTGTATCAAAAATTGATACCTCTTTGAAAAAGGTTTCAGATTGGGGTAGACCTAATTTACGCCAATTTGAACCCACAAAGACACAAATTTGCGCGTTCACTGCGAAAAAAACTGCCAATGGTCGTAGGTCCTTGTTTTGAAGACACTCCCCTGCCTGCCTCAGCCAGTATTGGAATACTTGATGTCGACATATCGAGTGAAGTCCAGTTTCGATACCATTTAGAGGGTAAGGCAAGTTGACCTTGAAGAGACTTGGTGTGCTCAATAGATCGAGACGGTTTTTCACGGGCAGGGGCAACCCAGTACCAGGTCCTTCCTCTAGAACGCACCCAACGAAGAGTGACTTGAATTGTCGATTGCCAAGATGTTTCTAATCCGCTGGATCCTCTGACGCTGCGTAGAGATATGGCCTTGCTATGCATCTTCTACCACATCTACTATGGGCAGTGCGCCGAGGAATTGTTTGGACTGATCCCTGTCGCCTCTTACCGCCATTGTCCTACGCGACAGGAGTTTCTTCCCCATCATCTAGATGGTTAGCAGTCCACAATTGTGCGCTTCTCCAGACACTTTCTGCCTCGCACAACAAAACTGTGGAATGAACCAATACGATCTTTAAACCCTGAAGAAAAGAGCGTACTGCTTTTTAAGGCCAGCAACGCACTTGTGACGCCTGTTGGTGTTGAGAATGTCCGTGGTTGGCGGTAATCGCTTACCATCAGGTGATATGTCTGCTCGTTTGCCCTCTATACCATAAAAATATTATCTATATCTAAAATTTTGTAGAATTCAAAATTGATAAATAATACTAAACAAAATCACTGACTAGTGATAATCGAAAGTAGTATTCTAATAGCATATAAATCATTGTCTTTTTGTGTATATTAAGTGATGATAAAATGTTTAGTAACAATTATTTTAAAAAAATCTAAACCCAGGATATTGGAAACGTCAAACGTTGTTTCCAATCACAAACATTGCAATGTATGAACAGTGGTAAAAGCGGAAATATCTCAAATAAAAAGATTTATATACTTGCCTGACTCGGAGGTTTGCCATACGTAACAAATATGTGTACTCAAAACATACGGCAGTTCTTTTTATCGTTTAGACTTCCGTACCCGTAAAGGAAAAAGAAACTTTGATGCGAGCACTTCATTGTCTCTCCGTGTGCGGGTGTGTGTGTGTGTGTTTGTCAATTTTCTTATTTTTTAAGAAACATATTTATTTATTTTTTTATTTATCTTTATTGTATATACATAGTTAAAAAATGGTACAAGAGGAACAGTCACAAAGTATGTACAACAATAGTATATTTTGCTAACATTTATTTCGAAACTGCAGAAAAATCACGCTTCTTAGTAAATGAAACTTAACGATGTGATTATTTTGGTTTTAATTTTTAACGCATATCAAAATTATAGTAAACAGCGTATCACGGGGATGTTGGTCTGGTGATTAGTGATTTTGTTGTAAGGTAGATCATTGGTTGTCTTTCAACTCACATTAAATATGAATTAGTGACTTACTTTGGCGAATAAACATTCACTGTCTAAAATCTTCGATTACTTTCCTGTTTCAGTTTCAACTATCAACATACATGTAAATTAATACAAAAACCTCCTGGCCCTGGCCTCTTGGGCTAGCAGGCCATTAGGCATGTGATATTCCAATTTTTTCCATAAGCCAAATCATGTAGTATACAAAAAAATATTTTCAATTTGTAGAACGCTTTAGTAAGCTTTTTGTTTGAAATGCAAAACATATATGAATATTTCTGACAAATATTTAAGAGATAAAAAGTAATACACCTGCAACAAAAATACTTACTCATTTTAAACACAGCAAATCAAAAGCAAAGAAACGTCTAAGTTGTTTGACTGTTCCAAAACTGCTCTATCGTTTTTAAGTTTAAGGGTCAGTAATGTCAACTTATCTGTAAAATAATTACGGTTTCACAAGTATTTTATAGAGGCCTATATATACATACACACATGTGTAAGATATACGTATATTTATCAGCAAATTTGATAAATTAAATAATATTTTGTTGCAGATAACTAACAGAAACTTTATCGGGATGTGGTGCAAGTTACCCGGATTTACAAATGATGATATTTATATTAGATATTTTAACAAAATCAATTCCCTAATGACTTTTCTAATCCCTCAAAATCAATAGCAGCCCCTCAATATTGACTATTAAATATTGTATTTTTCCAAGGAAAATGAAACTCTAACTATTTTTATTTTTTGTTTCAGATTTACTTATCAGTGTTGTGACTGCAGATCTGTGAGTATACTATTGAATTAGTTTTGAGTTGTTATTATGTTATGTAAAGCGATCTTTAATATTTAGCTGTAGTTGATCTTTTTTTTTCTTATATAAAGAAGCCTTCCAAAGTGATTTTAAGGCGCCTGGTGGAAAGTATGCAGACAATATATTAATGCGGTATAGTGACTCACACTATGACGGCTAATTAATTTCTACATCATTGAAACTCTGGTCTTGAACTCACCAACGAATTACGTTAGCCTGAATGCTGTCATTTAAGGTTGGTCTTCTTTGACATAAGCTAGTCCGATCGGAGCGGTTTTACCCTCGTACCGCCCCGGTCGAACCAGCCTGTACATGCTGAAATCAGTGTGGCTCACTCCCTATTTTGAAGGAAAGTTTTCACACAAGGTTTCTGTATCCCTTAAATCAGTATATCTGTATTAATATCATAATACGCTACTGTACGTAAATATTTAGAAAAGTGGATAATTCAGCACAGGATCACTTCTTTTCAATAAAGTTTGCTCACCCGACGCAAAAGTAGCGTTCAAAACATTACATCGATTGAAGCCCTGAAGAATATTCTTGAATCCATGTATATCAAGTGTATATCACTTGCGTAGATCATATTGAAGTATTAATTATTTATATTGAAAATTTTACTATGATTACCGTCACATAAATAGAAACACAAAAGTCACGAATCTTGTAATGCTTAGTATCATAACTTCAGTTCAAAGAAGATTTGTCTGGTTACCTAGCTCTTACAAAGTGATTAGTGAATGGTAGTTATAAATAAATAAATATAGTTCCTGGTTGAAGTGCCCCTTAAAACACTGGAATAAATAGATGGATATTTATTTCAAAAACCAAAATGAAAGCAATCTTTATATAAATTTAGGGCGGGCGGGAGATAAAATTTAAGGCTTTGAGTTAATGCTTACACATAACTACATTTTAAAATTTACATCCTTTCCTAACCTTTATGCAAATCCCCACAATTATATTGAGTTTTATTCCTGCGGCTTTACTTTAAATAATCTATCCCTTCGTTTTCTTTCAAACTTCTTCCCATACTTTGTCTCGTCTTTTGATCTTTGCTTTCGTGTCTCTACTGTTTTTTGTAATATATTACTTTGTTATTTTCCTATACATTCTAAAAAAAATAAATAGACAGATTTTGTTGGCCTACCTTACCTTTGCCGGTAAAAACTATAATCTATATATGAAAATGTAAAACAAAAACTTTATACCCCTTTTTACAAAAAAGATGCGAACGGAGAAGTATGAAATTTGGTACTCTCAAAATTTATATATAGGAGGAGGACAGAAGGCTAAAAATACTTCCACCACTATGCATGTAAAAATGTCAAGAAATATAATTCTACAATAATCGTAATATTACAGTATAACAATAGATTTCAATTTCAATTTATATTAGGTTTCAAAGTTTCAATAGCTACCAATACTTTACTTAACACATCATTTCATTAATATGCTGGCTCTGTTTAAGATAATCAATTTTGCTCAAAACATGCCTCAGGAATACACGCCACAGAAAACTTGAGAAGAAAATTAATTTTATACATGAGTATCTAGAGTGTTCAATATTCGTATAATGACTCAATTTAATCCTTCAACCATCAAAAGCAAACAGATTACATCGGGTTACGATATTTATGTACGTATAAGTTATGTGTAAATATATATTGAAATTGCTTTTTTTATGGGATAGAGGGCAAACGAGCAGACGTATCGCCTGATGGTAAGCGATTACCGCCGCCCATGGACACCCGCAACACCAGAGGTGTCACAGGTGCGTTGCCGGCCTTGGGGGATTGGAAGGGGGATGAGGGAAGGGTTGGATTACGGGCCTCCGGTATCCTCACTCACTCGGTGAAACACAGCGCAGGCACTGTTTCACACCGGTTTTCTGTGAGACCGTGGTATCACTCCGTTCGAGCCGGCCCATGCATGCTGAAGCATAACTCTCCCGTGTTTTTACGTTTTGTGTTGCTATACACGTTTTAAGTGCTATTTTACCATATTTTTAATACTTTATGAATGAATAACTGTAATGAAAAAGTGAAGACCGAGCACAATAGAAGTTCCAGCACAATAGAATCGCTACAATGATTTTTTTTCAACATCGTCTTTATCGAAACTAAAACGTGCCTAAGTAAAAGAAATATTCTTAAATAAAAACATTTTGTGTACGGTATAATTGGAGCTGCGTAATTTGAACATGTCTTAGCCATCGTAGCCTATGTCTAGTAATGGACTACTAAACGCTGTTAAATAATGATGATATTGAATACAAACGTTTTGTAGACCTGTTATCTGTCTGTCTGACCAGTTAACTGTGAATATCTTTACACCTTAAAACATGAACTTAAGTTTAAGTAAAGTTTATGTAGAAACCTTATCCGAACATAACGTTTTACATGGTACTAATTAAACTATATAATTCACAGACTAATCTGCACAGCACTTTACAATTACTTATCAAATAATTCCCTCAATAGCAAACTAAAATTTATTGAGTCTTAATGGTGCAAGAAAGTACTTTAAAGATCTCATAGAGCTATTAATCTGTCCCGTTCGTGTTTCTGCGTTGATACGGCTCTTTGGGACCCAAGAAAATCATTTTTTTGAGATCATCACATGATCTTTATTTTGAGATTTAAGCTACTAAATTTTTTTGCAAACTTATCTTATCCAATGACTAATTCATCAGTACAAACTATAAAAAAACCTCTATGAATTTTAATTTCAAAAGAAAAGGTTCATGTCAAATAAATCACGTGAAACCTGTTTTATATATATGTTACATCAATATTTATATTTTCTCAAAATTCTCTATCTATAACACTCATGTATGTTGTCTTTTAAATAAGCCTGACGTGTTCTATCTCATCTGTTTCTGAAGAAACTATTCTCCAAGTTATGGAAACATTGCAGTGCTTTAAGGCTTACGCAAAATATATTATTGTTTCAGACTTGGTTATGAAATATGATAGCAGTGATCACAATGTCAGTGAAAAGATGAAAAATGCCTTTAGTCAGACTTGGCTGTCCAATGTAAAGTAATAATTTTCGTCAAAATATTTGTATATCAATCACTATTACAATGATGCCACAAGCGGCAAGTATTTTTAGCGGCTTACTTTATCAACATTGAAATTGCAATTGTGAAGTAACCCGCTAAGCTGTTTATTTTCATTAATAAATTTAGTAAAGATTTATTTTCATATATGATACAAAAGTAATAACCAGGTGATACAAATTGTATGCTTGTCAATCAGACATAACAAGAAAAAATCTTAAGCCTAGCTTTTGCCCGCGTCTCTTTGGGATTAAAATATCACAAGGATCACAAGTAATGTGATGTTCTATTGGTAAAATAATTTTCGGTTCATTACAGAGATTACCCCTACAAACTCACAAACGTTATCTTTTCATAATATTTGTATAGATGTGTAGCAGTTTTAAAATATTTGTTAATGAATTTAGCTGCAGTGTACCTGGGGAGAAGCCTATGTCTGACAATGGACTGCAACGGCCTGATGATGTTGATATACACATATACAAAAGAAGTAAAATAAGAATTTAGGTGTCTTTATAAATATAAATACTTAAATTTTTATATCTTATTCGCATTCGTAGATATACCTTGCATGACACCAGCTGTTGCCCAAGACTTCGTAAGTTAAACATATTGACTTACACGAAACGCTTCATTTGAAACATCTGTTTGAAATTTTATTTTATTTTGATGTCATTCATATATTGATCGCTAGCTAAACTAGTAACATTTTATTAAATCTAGTACTGGGTACAACGCCAGATCATTTCAAATCAATATTTACTACTACTATCTAGGAATAGGTTACTTTCTAAGACTTTTTAGCAAAGCTACGTGTAGAGCTGTGGAGGAACGGGTCACATGTCCCTCCAATACAAAGGGAGGATCCTGGGAGGGCCCGGCAGGCCACTGCCCAACGGTTGGTGTTGGGATGTTTGTATACATATTAAATGGCGCTAGACCTTCTATTGCGCGATGCAGGATTAGTAGCTTCTTCATACACTACGTTACTCCTTAGTTCAGTGTATTTATGGTAGATGTCGCTTTAGTATCTTTCTGTTGCGTTGTATAAGCAGCCGCCGGCCATGGACACCCGTAACACCAGAGGTGTCACAAGTGCGTTGCCGGCCTTTGGGGGATGGGGAGGGGGATAAGGGGAGGTTTGGGGTATGGGCCTCCGGTATCCTCACTCACTCGATGAAACACAGCGTAAGCGCTGTTTCACACCGGTTTTCTGTGAGGCCGTGGTATCACTCTGATCGAGCCGGCCCATTCATGCCGAAGCGTGGCTCTTACAAAACAAAGTTCATATGATCACTTAACATAAAAGAATAAGTTCTAGAATTACTAAGAGCCCTTTATTTATTCTTTACGAAGTACGTTATAAAATTTAAATCTTTCAGGCACTTTTATATAAAAGAAAGATCATTCTGTGGCACGGCAACCTATGATAATTTCAATAAACGAAATATAAGGCTCAAAACCTTTTTCTCCGACGATATTACCGACTAAATATTAAAAAGAAATTTCACCCAAAAATACGAATAAAATATCTAAATGACGTTATTTTACTACAGCAGAGTCACCGTGACAAGCGTAAACAAGGGGAAAAAGTCTCATTCCATAAAGCTTACTTGTTCCACGGAAAGAAAATCATATTACTGTTTTGAAGGAGCTTATATCGATTTGTTCTTAGTGCGTTGTGTTGGTATTGTTAATTTATACAACCGGTTGGATAGGGACGACCCTATTGTTGTCCTTCATTGAAGTTCGAAAATTTTCTAAAAGTTACGGGTCTTTACATTTTTGCTGTATTGTATGGCTGTCGAGCCGTAATTACTTTTAAAGAGTCCAGAAAATAAGATGAATAAGTTCAATTAAATGTAAAAGTTTGGTGATATTTTTTGTAAAATAATGTAACACTGCTAGTAATAAATTGAGGACTACAGTTTATTGTGCTTCTCGAATTAGTAGCAGCATCTATAAGGACGATGATCCTATTTTTGATGTGAATTAAAAAACAGGCTTCCACGATACATTGGTATAATACCATTTACTTAAACATTACGATGAAGTGACTATATTATAATTTATAGATATAAATTTAAAGACAAACATCTCAATGCATTGAAAAAATCAACCATCATTTAGACATGAAACGTGTTAAAAATACACGAATTATGTCGCCTACAAGCTGACGTGATTTGTGGTTAAATTATGATAAAAAATATTCATGATGGTGTTCTGATGAAAGTTGAGTTTAAACTGTTTTTTGATTCATCAGCCTAATATCATCGTTTAAGTTTATAAAGAAACAGTTTAGTAACAGTTAAAAACTCCTTTTTCCTAAACACTTAAATGTAACGCATCGTTGACTATCTCGAAACGGTTTCTCAATAGCTTACTTTACACACGTCGGTAGATTTACAGACGCATGTCATTCAATGGCTCGGTAAATTAACGCAAATGTGTTTAAAATTTACCGTTGACACAATATAATATTACAGCCTTCGAGCTGGAAATCTGCTATCCGTTAGTTTTGTATAGATTACATGAATCTAATAGGAGTTGAAATTAGTTTTTCTAGTAATGCGAGGGCCTATAAATTAAATCATACAATTTTAAATTTCTGTGGAAACTTTTTTTTCAGCCTCTGTATGATATTCTTAAGAACACATTTAACTATATTGGAATCTGAAATAGGCAGGCACATTTATGACCTCATTTTTATCATACCTACCTAATTCTCTAGAATTCGGAATAAACGGAAGGGTTTTAGTTTTAACTAAAACCCTTCCGTTAACATTTTGGCAGTCTATCTATGTATATATTTTCAACCGTAGCACTTCCAATACTGCACCGGTTTTAATGATGAGATGTCAATAGGTCCTTTACAGTGATCCGGGTGACATAGGCTGTATAACTTTTACCAAAGTTTTATATCGTCGGGTTATCGTTTTCTTAACTTCTTCTTTTAATGTTCTGTACAAGTACTGTCTGACTTGTTATGCACTCCTAACGTAAACTGATAGCGGAAATAAAGGAAAGTGTGGTGCTTCCCGAATGAGTGCGATATGCGCTTCTTTAAATCTTAAAATACGACATTATCTGAGACACCCAGTTCAAAGCTAATAGTACGGATCAAATGAATTATTTAATTAACTGGACAAATACAAATAATGATACAGAACACCGAACCACGAATCAATACGATGTACTTATCTACCAAAAGCCCCTAGGCGCTTCCCAAAGTTTCTACCAGCTCACAAACAAAATATCTTTAATAACCATCGGTTTGACGATCTCTTAGAGTACTCTTACTAATTATTCGATGCTCTCAAGTTTCGAAATGAGTTTATATTGATTTCTTAATTAGCAACTTGATGTCCTGTTACTAAATTGTGTTTTCGGTATTTATTATACAAAACTGAAAAAAATATTTAATTAAAAACTTGTGTTTTTATTAGATTTTTGGTTTTTTGATTCATGTATCTGTTTACGCGATATTCAAATTTATAACGCATTTATTTGTTAAAACAGGTTGCATAGGAATTCTGAGTGTACTGCATTGCTCACAAAGACACTACTAGCCTATCAATAGGTTGATAGTTTAATTTAGTTGCTAGCCAGCACCGCGACAGTCAGACAACTTACATAACGTCTACGGCGAGGTCTGAATATTTTCTCATATTTTCTTCATGTCTAAACTACTGAAGTGATTTTAATGAATGGAATTGTAAATATATTGGTAATAATGGCCGGGTGAGGGATTTGATGCCATGAGGCATTTTCTCTCAGCCGACCTTCAGGTGATATAAAAATAATGTACGAGAGGTGCAAAGATAAAGTTTCCCAACGATTTTGTAAATAAAATCTATCCTACATCAAATACAACCAATCATCAATTATTTAGCTTACCATCACCATTTTAGTCAACCTGTTCTATGCTCTGCATTATGGATTATATATTTTGATAAATCCTAAAATCAGTAACTAAATCAAACTGACCCGGCGAATTCCGTACCGCCTTATTTATTTTCATTAAAAAAATTCTGAACTACCGAAAAACTTATTGTAGTCAGCCCGTGTTAACTGCCCTCAGGGCTGCAGTGTATACGACCAAGCGGACTAAGAAAGTATAACAACTTCGGTTTTCTTTTATTTTTTCTGTACAAACCTTGTCCTGATAATAACAACAACATAATAAAAGAATAATAGTCGATCGAAAGTTGTGCGCGTATATACTTTTTGTGATAATTTTTTATTTATATAGATTAGATGAGTACATGACAAATTGTATATCGAATTACTTATAATAACTCTAATATATGTAATTTCGTCGTAAAACTCGTGTCGCGGTGTTTGTTACCAAATTCCTCCAAAACCATTAGGCAGATTTTTTACGAAACTTGGTACGCATATCTGTTAGATCTGAGAACATCTATATTTCATATCCCTAAATGATAAGGGTGACCCACCCCTAAATACTTTTCTTTATTTTCATGGCAATACAACGTTTGCCGTAAAAATAAAATTAAACTGCTTGCTGACCCAGCTAGTAAATGTATAAATAAGTTTTTAAGCACATTGCACAAAAATTACGGAGCAGGTTTTATCTGAAGTTTCTTATTGTTAATCTATAATTAGAAGAACACGTATTATCCCATTCTGTTAATGAGTAATTAGCATCACCCACTCGTGTACAATTCAATGAGTAGATGTCACAGAGGGAATTAAGGAAAATGAAGCGTTAATTACGAACAAACTTAGTTGCCAGCTCAGATAATTACAGATTACACAAGACTATAATTAATTTAAAGGTTATACACTAAGCGAAGAGAGAGCCACCATTTACATTGGGGCGCTAACCTATACCTATTTGTGTTTGTTATAAACTCCAATTGTTAGTGAAACTGGGGCGCGGTACAAGTTTACAGGGTGAATATAATGTTTATATGTAGGTATCTCCACCAATAGTATAACTATGTGACCTGCTAGTCAAGTGGTTCGTGACCCTTAATATTATATTTAGTTAAATACCAATTTTACAAAATAAAAACTACAGCTGATTAGAGGTAATGCTGCTTCGAAGTGTCAAACTGGGATCTCCTTATAAACTAATTTTACTATTTTAAATTAAAATTACAGCTAATTAGACTAGTGATTCTGCCTCGAAGAGTTTAAAATATTTTTCTGATATCCGGCGGAGGTCCAATGTCGTCATCCTTATCGATGCACACTCCACGACACATTCCATGGCCATTATAGTAATAATTTATTGATTCATTCATAATTACAATGTTAACTTAAATATAAAAATGCTACACCAAAGTCATTAAAATTTAATATCATACAATGCAATAGAGACACTTGACAGTTTGATTGTAGATAATTAGGCACTAAAACTGATTCCCAAGCTAGGCAGAGCTTGTATTTTGGGAAACAGGGTTCAGTCGCAATTTTTGTTCCAATGTTTTTAAATTTGAAGTTTGGAGAAAATGTTTATGGATACGTTACAAGCTGTCTTCTTCGGACAATACAGACTCGGGTTAGCTTGGAACCAGAGAGTCGTACGTGAAATGTTTGACGTTATTACTGTACTAGGTTATCATTGGTGCTGCAAGGAAAATTCGAGAAAAGCAGATCTCGTGGCAGCATAAAATTGAATGGTAGATGGATCTCATCAAATCATTGATACACTACAGCGTAAATGATTGCTCCCAGTATAAAAAACATGGAGCTATATGGCAACATATCAGTTTGTAATTAAAGAAGTAATTAGAAAAGATACATAAACCACGATAGTGCACCAACCTGAGGCTATAAAACATAATAAATTATGATAAAGTAAACAAAAGTTATGCTACTATGACTATGCACTACTGAGATATTTGCTGTACTGAGCAGGTAGAAACTTTAACGAGGTTGAGAATTAATTGCGTTAACACAAATATTATCTATGAGTGGCTGTTTGAACGCGTCCTCTTAAACAAGGAAAGTACAAACATTCTTGTTCATAAGGCAAACTGAATGTTGTGGTGAGTGTCCCAGTTTGCGGTTTTCTGTAACATCAAAGCAGGTAGTTTAGGTGTTTAGAGCCTGTTTACATTTGACACACTTACGTCGAAGGGTTACAGCTATTACAGCGTATTATGCACGTGTGCTCCACTAAACGGCCACTTGTAATCTCTTTGTAGCACTTATTTCAAAAAGAAATTTAAGAAAGAAAGAAAAAATATCAGACACATCAAAATTTAAAATTAATACGAATATTTAAAATTAATACGAATCTTTAAATAGGATTTACCTCTAGTTAATAAGTCATCTGTCTTGTGTACCTTTCATCTCATAAAAAGTAATTTTTTCAGGTATTTTAATTATGAACCATTTTTAATATTCTTTAGAATGAAAACATTGTATATTTAATAGTCATTGTATTTTCTCTTTACCAATCTGTATGTTGTGTTACCAAAATTCACAACGATTCATTGAGTTTATAATAATAAACGTAAAAGAAACACTTTTATTGGTATTAATGATAAAAATCTGAATAATAAAATAGCTTTGGATAGGTTCCAAAATATGATAAAATACTAGTGTTGAGTAACTTAAGCACTGATCAATTTGAATTATAGTGAAATAAAATTTTTGAAATTTAACAGAAGACAAAATGATAAACAAATAAAACTCACTTGTCGTTAAGAGATTATAATGTGGTCAAGAAATTAAATTTTGAAAAATTAGGTAATTTCACGAAATTTATAACCCATAAATAGAGCTGTTAATGATATAATAGGCAGTAAAAAGTATCATTTTCAGAGAGTACAACTTACGATTAAGCAATAAATCAGTAATTTTCTGCGTCATCCGTTTTAACATGAGTCGTTACGATTTCTTAACCTTTAAATTTTACTTATAGAGAATCGCCGAGCCCTCATCCCGAGAGGTTAACTAATTCAGTTGTGCTCTCCCCATAATGGTGCCCACCTCTAGGATTAGCTCTAAATTAAATTTTCATATAATTTAGTACAAGAATTTCTTAATGTATATTTTAATTTGAGCCGGTGTAATTTCGACTTAACAATTTCGAGATATTTACATATCTACTCTTAAAATTTAGTTTGGAAAAGGTTTTGACAGTAAAACAGAAAAGTTCTATACACTTCTTTCTTTTGAAAACGCGTTTTAAAATAAATTGTGTCCACAGGTACTTTATACTACAGCACTGCTTGCAATCTGTTGGGTTTCACCTTTATATTTTATAACACGTGCTGAAATTGTATAGAAATTTTGCTCACGCATATTACGAATTAAAAATTAACTGGCTGCTAATAAATGAAAAGAAGTAGTTCTGATTGATAATAATCACCACCGCGTTAAAGAATAAAAATGTCTGAATACGTTCACAGTGGCCTTAAACCGATCTGTCGGTTCGGTAGCCTTCTGTGGAGTCGTAATGCTCCAGAAAGAGACCGCTGAACGGGATCGGGAGAGGACCGATCTCGGTCGTTAATAACGTCAGCGGTGGTATCAGCCTTCGATAGAACCGCAAGCTGCCAGAGAGTGGGGACATCTGGCAGTAAATTGATTGCTGCGGTCAGCGGTAGGAGGGCGGCCTGGTCGCAAAACTGCATCCAGGCTGCAACATATAAAGATTGGGCCGATAGGCAGAGGGAAGTTAAGGCTTTCCCCCGGACAGAGTCTATATAGGCGCCGCGTCAATCCTGAGGAGGACCTTAAATAACATGGTCCGAGTCCTCCTCAGAGCGGGGAACCTGAGATCCGAAGGGATTTTCCAACCCGTAAACAAAAAAAATAAGCTTTTATCGTTAGGTGATTGTGAATCGCTGATTAATTAGTTTCAGCTTATTACCGAATAGATACAAATCAAGCTGATTTTAGTTTTTATAAATAAATACTATGTGTAGATATATACGATGTGCGTGATAAATAATTCAGAACAATATGGTAAAAAATTTTTGACTACAAAGGTTAAATTTTTCTAAATTAATTTTTTCTTCTATAATTATTACATCAAACAACGTAACACAATTCAATAGATCTTTAGTTCTGTAAATAATCTATACCAAATGATATATGGTAGATAATATAAATGTAAGATGTAATGTATAAATGAACGAGTAAGTCATCTAACTTTTCGGTTAGCTGTACGTGTTTGTGTGTTTTCAAAAATTATTTATTTATTCGTGAATATCTATTCATGTTTTTGATCGAAATTGAGCTGTTTTGGTACGAATTTTGCGGCGACCTGTCTTATGCCCAAATTATCGATTAAAATCGAATGGCACGATCAATATGCCTAGCTCCTCGGCAATTTCTCTAACGGTGATTTGACGATTGGCCAATGCCATTTTCTTCGCTTCATCAATTTTTTCGTCTGTTGTTGAAGTGCTCGGGCGTCCGGCACGCTCTTCGTCGTTAACATCTTCTCGGCCTTCGAAAACATTTTTTACCACCGATAAACGTTACTTTTCTCCAAAGTAGCTTCTTCGTATGTCACAGTCAACATTCGGAATGCATACGCGCACTTAATTTCGTTTTTCACACAAAATTTGATACAAATTCTTTGTTTCATTTTCCAAAGCTTAGTGCACCTTTACATTTATTTTCGCACCACCTGAAGGTAGACTGTAAGATAATGCCTATGGTATTAAGTCCGCCATTGTACTTCTTGTGCATAAAGTTGTAAATAAAAATATCTTTCCTTTATTAATCATCCAGTCAATTATATTCCAGTATCTGCTGATACAGACTGCCGAATTGATAAATAATTAGTAATGAGCATGAACTTTGTGCTTTGTCTGGATGTACTTTATTTTTAATAATTTTACCGGTTTTCGGTATATATATTGTCTAAACATAAATACTCATTTATTTTTTACTAAGTCTAAAAGTCCATTAGACAGAATCTAATCCCTGATTTAAGACAATAGATAAGTTTGAGCAGTGTCAAGCTAATTACTACTGATCATCTAAAAGCAATCTAACAGGTATATTTATTATATATATTATTATTCAGTGTGCATTCAGTACATACAAGAGAAGTGAATAGATAAAACAAAACACTACATCAATTCTACTGTAAATTTTACTATTTACTATACCAGTCCTCCTTTCTTTCTTTATCTCTCTATTGCTATAATAGTCTTTCTGACAAATTAGGTTAACTATTAATTTACTGTAGTGAAAATTTCACCTTTTCTTTTTTTCAACTCGGAACCATGTATTGGCTTTTCAAACCCATGCCAATCGGTCAAAACCTAGAACTTCTAACCAGTGCATGTGTTTCTAACCCAGTTTGATCTGAGTTATTTAAAGCAGCGTATGAAAACGCAGATCACGAGTTCGCTGTATTGTGGATCACCAGGTATAATCTGCATTCGCAATAAGGATGGCGACTACTGTGGAGGGACGGGTGTCATGACCCTCCAACGCAAAAGGAGGATCCTCCGGCCAGGCGAGGTGATCGTGCGTGGCGGGCCACTGCCAACGGTTGAAGTTGGGAAGTTGTATGTGAATCGGCGCGAGAACTTCTATTGCGCGATGTAGAATTGGTAGCTCCTTCGTACACTACGTTACTCCGTAGTTCAGTTTATCTTCGGTAGATGA
The DNA here is from genome assembly GCA_003709505.1 of Hyphantria cunea. Taxonomy (NCBI): domain Eukaryota; kingdom Metazoa; phylum Arthropoda; class Insecta; order Lepidoptera; family Erebidae; genus Hyphantria; species Hyphantria cunea. The sequence continues at coordinate 99,421 of PKRV01001159.1, forward strand.
CGTAGTCATATGTTTATGTTGCCGTTGTATGTGAAAGTCGCCGCAAACACTACTTCTGGAATCTTATTATGCTTTCCATAAGTAGTAATCATTTTGGCAGATTCTTATATAGCAAAACTTTACTTGTAATAAATTTCCACCGAACCTTATCTATATTATGCGGATTTTTATAGGGATAGTTTCAGTACAAAGCATGTTCTATGAATGAAATAACTGCAATCACTGCAAAATTTCGCTCATCATTCTTAAGTTTCTTATTATTAGTCTATCGCAATCTCTCTAATAACACGACAACTGGTTTAATATATACCTTCAATGTAGAGTTTGGTATAATATACTTCAGTTCAATTAATTATACCATCTTTATTTTCAAATAAAAAATTCCATACTTTTTGAACACATCAAACTCGTAAATACTTGTAACAAATATTAACTGTTTTCTCGAGATGTTGAAAAGATTATTAAAGTAAAGATCACTAAAGAAGTTTCAAAACCTCCTATTGTAGTGCTTTTGAAATAAGTACAAAAGAGCTTCAAGTTCACAACAAAAAGAGGTAACCGCTAAAAGATCAATGGATATTTGCAAAGGGATATTGAGTTTTCTCTTGAAAAACACGTAACAATGGTTTTGACGTGGATCCGAAAGGACAGCAGATATGAGTGCTTTTGAACGTCGTTACTTGATTGGACTTTCTAAAAACGGAACATAGCTTTATTGTTAAATTAGTTTTATTGAAACGGAATTGATCATGATTATTATTTTTAAATTCAGATTCACTTAATATAATTGAATTATACAACAATCACATAAGTTTAATACTGTTGTTATTTGTTTCAGATGTTTAATTGCCATGAGAAGAACATGAATTGGTAAGTAGGTCAAGCTATATTTTGGAAGAATGCAAGGTTGTTATAATAAATAATGCGAAGAGCTCCTGAATTCAGCGTGTATTCTTACATACCCGTCTAAATGTGTGTAACAAACTTTATAATAACATTTCCCTTATCGATTGTCGTTTAAGCAACCTGAAAATAATTACATAAGATGATTAAAGTTGTTCACCGAATATATTTACCTTATTATGAATATTCTTTTACGAAAAAATATTCTGTCGTGACTCAAATATACACGGTGTATAGTGCCAGGCTTTAAAGTCGATTCAACATACTGTTTCGTTCTTAGCTAATGTGTAAGAAGTTGGGCAAAACAGACCTACATGATGCCTATTCTTGAAAATAAAGATACAACTCATATGGTATTTGTAGGTAATTAATAATGGCTATCATATCTAAAAAAAATATTAATTAATAAAAATTTATGTTACAAACCAATGTACCAGAGTTGTCCAATTAATACTTTAAAGGTACACTTCGTTGAATTATGACAATAACTTAGTATATCGATACGGCTTCGAATGCCTTACTAAGCATTACCTGCGCAAATCATCCCTTCTTACTTTTAATCCAGGGTCGTCTTTATTCTCTCGGATTTCTACGTGGAACGTATCTCAGCTGTCTAACAAAAGACTATAATACTTGCCACTTACATTGAAGTTTTATAGATGCCCGTGATTTTTAATTTTTGTTTTGTAATACTCATAATTTTATGTAAAGATAAATAATATAAGGTAAACTGCTAATGTCACATTGTTGTTTAGTTTTTATTTTAAGAAGCATTGTATTCTTGAATATATCGATCCAAATAAAATAATAACTATAGTTTAGGGTGAGCTGTAGTTACATACTACTGGAGTGGGTAAGTAGGCCTAGATCTGGATCCTGTGGCTCTAGGGCTCCATAACTCTCTTACTATATTTAGATAAACGATCACACGCTCTATTTACCTGCATTTATATATATTCACCAAATGCCATTACTCCATATTATCGGAACAATATTGTGACATTGTGAATTGTATTGAATTGAATACAAGAATTCTGGATCTCGTAGTAAGATAACTACTATTCCTCGAAGATAAGATCAAATAACAATATTTTTTCGTTGATATATTCATTTTTATTTATTTTATCAGCAATTTGTAGTGTAAATTGCAATATTTTCCACGTAATTTATGGCTAACAAATCAATTTCTCCTATAAACTTATCTAGGTCCTTAATTCGAGTAGCTTAAATTTACCCATATGTACGTTTTTTACTACTAGTATGTCGATTACCTGCTACGCAACCAATATTATAGTATAATAGTATATTGAACTCCAAACGATTCAGAAATTCAAACGAGCCCATCTATTTTACCCGATATAAGAAAGCCCTAAAATTCGGTACCAATGTATGAAACCGTTCGGAGATTATTTATCGCTCCTTGAATGTTTGGTGATTTAGTAGACCGCTCTTCTTACTATTTGAAATTCAGTACAGCGATTTTGAATATCACTTCGATATACACTGCTGACACGCATGGCTTTTGAATCATAGAATGGCATCAGAATTGATGAACGAAAAGATAATGTACAGCAATGTTATATTAAAAATCAAGTATCTTGTTGATGGGTAGTAAGGTGGTTTCTCTTAATCGCGATATTTTATCAGCGTCGCCCTTTGTCAGGTTATCTACAGAGATCATTCCTATTTAAATTAAAAAAGAATTAGGAATAGACAAAAATTGTCACATAGCAATTTACGAAGAGCCAGTTTTTTTGAAGTCAGTTTGTTTTTCTTATAAAAAGTTTTCTCTATTCAAGTAAGTTTTATTTCACTTCATTGCTAAATTATGGCAATTTTAGCAAAGACTGTGCCAAATTTGAATTGTTAAACTTCCACTTTTTACTTAAATTATTATGAGTAGTTTCTGGTTTTATATTGAAATAACAATAACTACTGATGAGAACTTACCATTTATTTTATTGTTTCATTTTAGTAAATCTTACAGAAAATATTACCCATTTTTATTTTGTAGGTTTTCATTGCCCATTTCTACTTAAATGAAATCAATTTAAAAAGCAAAGCGAAGAATATAATACTCATTTTTTATTTTAGTGTGGCAAATAAAAAAATGGGCATTATGATCATCACAGTGTGTCTTAAATCGAAGTGGTAAAATAGGTCAATAGATCCCTAAAATACGTAGAATAAGTATATTTTCAAAGTGAAAAATTCTTTGTAACAATACCAATCGTGTAGCATCGTAACAGAGTACTACGTTCGTGTCTACGGCGTAGTACATAGCAGTACTTCATAAAAGATCTCGATTTAAGTATCCGATGCGCACTTTTTGTAATGGTTTTCAAGAGCTGTTTGAGTGAAGGTTTTTAGCCCGTTATATCTCTTAAAAATGTTAATTTATATTCTGGCTAAGCAGTCTGCTGGCTTATATTGAAATACGTATTGTTTAAAGGCGATTAGTGTCCTCAACTATTGATGAAATAAGAATGGTATGACATATTAACCTAAACACAATTTTTCATCACTTACTCTTTCTTATTTCATGTCAGACTGAACAAACCAAAAACCAAACGCCGCTTCAGCGAGTAACGAGTAACGAGTAGCGAGGTAACCAGGTGTAACCTAAAATAGAAATCATTGGTACCCCGACGGAAGTATTATTACTTGTAATATCTCATATCTATTTATCACTATCAAACTTTATAATGGCTTACACCACACATTCTGTTTCTCTCCCTTTTAACTTTCTTCGTTATAAGCTTATTTAAAATTTCAAACTTCAGATATATTTTCCGTGGAACCATTGATCTTAAATGTTGTTAATATTATCGTATACGAGTTCAAGAAACAAGTAAACTTGTGTTATGAAATAAAACTGATAAAGACTACATTGTATTGAGGAAAATACGAACTTCTAACGTTTCTCTTAGCGTTTTAAGGGGTGGTTTCGTAAATAGTCATATTATTGATAATTTTATATATTCCATGGAATTGAAAAGTGTTGTATATATTTATTTATTTTTTTCCGCATTCGCATTTACACTTGTATGATTGGGTAGTATTCAAATTTGATGTGTACACATTTTAAAAAAAAGTATTTTGCCTGATTCTGCTGTATATCAACAGTTGTTATTTATATACATTATTTTTGTTTTGATACACCATCCTTAATAATTTTAAGACCATCGTTTGCAGTCGTTCATCAAAAAGCATACATTTCAACATCTTATTAAGAAAAACTCTCATTTCAACTTATTTCACCCCACAGTCATCAAAGGTATCCATATATATATATATAGAACATGTCAAAAGATAAACGGATATAATAATATATTATTATATTCGTTTATCTTTTGACGTGTTCTTAGTATATTCACGTTTACGGAGCAAAATGAGACCACGTTCAACATAGACGTGACGCATTTGATGCTTTTAGGTAGAGATGACATTAGGAGGAAAGTAATTTTTAATGTCTTTGTATGGATATACTTCTTTTTCCATTAGCTTTACTCAGGCAGTGACACATGAAACGAAAATTCGCGTATAAATTTTCAGTTTACGCATTAAATAATGCTGTACATATTCTAATTAAGACAGACAATCTCTAAGAAAATTTTGCTCGTTTTACATAATTTATTCGTTGTTGTTAACAAAGATAAAATAAATTTAAAATTACCTGAACAGATGTATGCGGTTTTATGTAATATTAAGTTATATGTATTTAACATCTATTTATAGGTGTATTAACCTGTTTTGGAAAAAAATTGGTGAAGTGCGAATTGGACTTGCGTAGGAAGTTTTCCGTACCGTTACGTATACATTTCAAACGATTCCTTCAATATTTACTTTATTCTGGTTTTTAGTATTTGTTGTTATAGCGCAACAGAAATAAATCATCTCTGAAAATTTCAACTATCTAACTATAACGGTTCATGAGATACGGCTCAGCGACATCAGCAGCTTACGACAGCGAAGTCTTAAAAGAGTCCCGTTATATCCTTTGGGTACGGAACCCTAAATATGATGGCATTTGTTCACGCTTGATTGCTAGTAATTATCTTTGTGTCTTGAACTTCATTGGTCTTCAAGAGTGATCTAGTAGGGCATTCTACTAGAGTTTTGTATGTAGCAAAATGGTATTTCAGGTGGTGACTAATTTAAAATAAGAATTGTCACTAGCCCTGTTCGTCCCATGGGGGTCGTGGCGTGGCGTGGTAGTGGCGGCTAAGGGAGAAGACTACTGCAAAGAGAAAGGAAAACGTAAAACAAATACTGTACTAACACTTTGCAATGCAATAAAATTTCCTTTGGTTTGTCAAAGAATGGTATACCATTCTTTGACATGCCCCTCCAACACAAAGGGAAGATCCTCCGACCAGGTGAGGTGATCATGCTTAGCGGGCCACTACCCAACGGTTGATGTTGGAAAGTTATATATATATATATGTTAATCGGTGCGAGAACTTCTATTGCGCGATGCAGGATTGGTAGCTTCTTCATCCACTACGCTACTCCCTAATTCAGTGTATCTTCAGTAGATGGCGTTGTCATATGTTTATACGGCCGCTGTATGTGGAAGTCGCCACAAGTATACAGTTACATATATAGTTGACAAAAATCTCCTTTGGACAATCAAAGACTGTTGATGATGAATTCGCTTAAAAGCGCAGTTCGTTGAGTATTAATAGAAATAAAATATTACTAAATCAGACATAAATTGTGCAGTTCATACAACATAACTCTTGCGCATGGCTTACCTCAAAACTTTTTTCATTAAATTTGTTTAGTCATTCTACTATTATAAATTGATAAACATCTATCTGTTCAAAATTATACTATTATTATGGTACTAAGATAAACATAACAGAATAGATAGACAATAGAATTCAATATCAAGTGAAGTAAAAACATATCAAAGTACCCCTTCTTTATGCTTCGCAAGAAAATTTAATTTACAAAAATACTATCACTCCATCGTTGATGAAATTTCTCATAACTCGCTCAATAACGTTAATAAATATTCAAGAGTCGGCGCAACTTCGATGCAAATCAATTTTGCAAACTCACTTAATGTAACCACGAGGACGCTTTATTTTGCTTCTAAAATGTTCGATAGCCTTTTGTTTATAATAACCTTACAGGTTATGATATTATGCGACTATGATGTTCTTAATTGTGTCTTTCGTTGATGGTATATGCTAACATTAAATAATATCTAGCAGATGTGCTGTAATCATTAGTATCAAAAGTTATCGTAGTATTATCAGGAAAATAAAACGCACTTTCTACAAAAAAAGTGTTTTACAGCTTTAGATAGACACACATTCATAGACAATAGCAGCTAAAGAAACTTAAAGGTATTGGATTGAACGACATACAAAAATATTGCTTTGTTGTATACTACACTGATTACATAGTGATAAAATTTATTAACAATTCTGCTCATAAATAAAAATAAAGTAAGACATGAAATACGAATCCACTATTTAGTCACTCCTATGAATATAGTACTATTCTTTGATTGTGTTTCATATCCATTACGCCGCTGTGCAAAGTTAGCGAGGAGCGGAGCGGGCTGCGGGCGCTAGAGCGGCTTAGTGATGTATTATAAGAAACAATACCTCGTAAAATATAGCTTGATACGGATAACAGATTACACGAAAACATATTAATGATTTTAAATAATTAGTGAAAACGATCAATGTTTGATAATATTTTATTTAATTGTGATACCTACATATGTATTTTAATAGCGTCATAAATAAGTATTTTAAATGTATTTTTCTAAAATCTTTCAACCCAAGCCATATCACCACAAAGAAGTCTTGATAAGTCGTAATCGTAAACGTAATAATTAACTATAATTGACTAATTGTTATTAGGTTACTATACTCATCCACTTATCTCCTATGAGTGACACAGAAAGCACAATGAAAAAAAACATCAACTAAAGGAACTAAATTACAAGCAATAAAGATGATTAAACTTATTGAATTGAACTACAAATATATAAAATATTAATAATTAAATAAACTTGCAAAAATTCACAAAATTCCAAAATTAAAAGTCATTAAATCCATCCCTATTTTATTCATCTATTTTATTCCATCCCTATCTTACACCACTACACTGATGCGCACCGCTCGTACTTCGCTTGTCATCCGCTCGTCGCCCCCTTCCCGCTGCGCTGTGTACGTGAACCTAGAAATCTATACATATGGGTGTTCCGCTGCCCACTCTGCTCCACTCCCGCTGAATTCGTGTACGTGGCCTTACATGGGAACTCTAATGAATAGTGTGGTATAATGTTATAGCAACAAAAAATATAGTAAAATCTAAAACATAATATTTTAAGGCAGTAATCAAGTAGAAAGACATGAAATTTGTTCAAAAAAGTGAATATCCCACTGCTGGAATTACACTCCATATAGGCCTTTCCTTAAAAATAAGGTTTTAGCCTCATCCTCATCCTATACCACGCTGTCCAGATGGGTTGGTATAGGGTTTGTTGTAAATTTTCTTTTTCTTTCCATTGATAAATCAATCCAAAAAAAAAGAAAGGAGGTGATTAAGGGAGTAAACCTGCATAGTTTTCTCCCTTAATCACCTCTTACGACACTCATAGAATAAGTAGGGGTGGAACACTGTGTATTTTTAATCCATCACTAAAGGATATAAAGAAATTAAAACTATACAATCAAACCCTTCTAACTAATTAAAACCATTTTAAATTCAATAAATTATTCAATAAATGCAATTTCGTTTCTGTACTTCCATTTAGGTGAACACACACTACGGGGTGACCTTAATATCTAAGAATAATGGAACCGGTTGTTGGTATAAAACTGGCAACTGAAACATAAATCAAATCAAGGTCAGCGCGACGGTTCTGTAAAGTTTTATTCCGTTATCAAAATAAACGATTCAAAACACCTTGTATAATATGGCTTAAGGTAAAATAAATGTAGTTTAAAAAAATCTTATCTTAATATTTTTGAAGAGAAAACATCTTTAGGCGCTTTGAGCACTTTTGGGTGTACAAAAATCAAGGAACTTACGTCATCGTAACCGAACGCTTGTTTAGTTGTTTTTAGCTATTGAATCATTTCAAATATCATCAACTTAAAACTAAACCATAAAGAACATAAAATCTTCCACCAATTACATTATCATTAAGTTTTATAATTATGACAGCAGTTAATAAGTAAAATGCTTTCAAAGTACAGTAGCATGTCACCGTAGTTGCTTCACCGATTAAAGAAAATAATTACAGATAAAACGTGATTATCATTAATTTTAATACCTGAATCATTATTACCATTTTAACTAAAAGTCGTCCACCATCAGATATAGGCTTCCCCCAAGGTTCTCCTCAGCAACCGGTCCTAATAAATATTTTATGTAAATAGCCGAAATTTAATCATAGTAAAAGTAAATAATATCTTTCATAGACTTGTTATTTGAGAAACGGAACTTCATGAAAACTCAATTAGAAATCCGCAAATAGACACTACAAACAAATTATGTTATAAAGCACTTTTGAGATTGCTTACCAAGAAATCAAAGCCTATAAAACGTTCTAGAATCTTCTTATAATATTATTCAGTACTTTGCACCAGCAAATTGTACATTTTCAATATAAGCCGATTACATGTCTGAGGAAGCAACGGCAATTATTGGTTAGGACTGGATGTTTCTCTCATTGGAACGCTTATTATAATAAACTCTATTATCGCTCTACTTATTATGTTCAATGTATTTTTTCATATTTTTTCCATTATTTATGATGGAACTTATAATGTTTTAATGATTTTAAACTTTTTAAAAGTGTATCAGGATATTACTCTTTTTAACGATTTGGAACTATTAAGCCTTTAATATGTTCGTCGTATTTTTTTAGGATTTTATGTTACACAATGAAATCTTGAGCTGTTACGAGTGCAACCGATTCCATGTAAGTAGAACCATTCAATACAATTGATTAGTTTTACCGTAGTCATAATAGTGAGGATTTTCTATTAACACTGACTAAAGTACAGCCTAATTTGGTTTGAAAGGTGCTGTGGCAAGTATGTTAATATTAAAACTATAACTAATTATAATTTAGATTAACACCTTGGTCCCATGACTGTAACATTGTCTTGTTGTCACTCTGGAGTTGCACTTACCCATAGGCGGTGAAGAACTCCTTCCGTCACTCTCGTGGATGTCGTTAGAGGTGCCTAAGGTAGTGAAGCAGAACAACGTCACTTCAAAAAAAGACTATGAGGAGGACAGAGTTTTCTGTTCCTACAACACAAAGGGAGGATCCTCCGACCAAGCGAAGTGATCGTGCCGGGCGGGCCAAGGCCCAACGGTTCATGTTGGGTTGTTTTATATATGCTGATCGACGCGAGAACTTCTATTGCACGATTCAGAATTGTAGATTCTTCATACACTACGTTACGCTGTAGTTCAGTGCATCTTCGATAGATGGCGTTGTCAGCGGACTGTTAAACGCGGGTCGTATGTAGTACTTACCATCAGGTGAGACGACTGTTTGTTTAAACTTTTAGGTATACAAGAAAATAAGTTATGAAAGTTCAAAATGATGATTACACAGAATGAATCCGACATTTTACAACAAATTTTAATATTAAAAAAGTCTTCTATATACATATGAATATTAGGAAATTCAACTAAAGGTAGTAATGGATGAAAAAAATATTGACAACACTTTGACTCCGAAGCAACGAAAATGTCAGTCATATTTTCGTTTCGATATAGTGTTTTTACTAGGGCAGGAAATCCATTATGTGTGAGTACCGCGAAGTGTCAAATAAGAAAGTAACTTTTCGCAGATCGATTTTGTTACTATTCTCTATGATAGTATTAAAATAACATATGGTAGCAATATATCACCAATGTAGCTTTTTCTTCTTTTTAAATGAGACAGATTAAGTCTTTGCGGTTTAACTTAAAAATGTAACGCATGTAGAGAGAGAAAATGTATTTATGAAAGTGACCTAAAGTTTTCATAGTGTACACTATAATACTCATAAACTCCACACACTAGCACTCGTACAAACACAATCACACAGTCACAGTCACACAATCACAACACGCATACTATATTACACTGCACAACTTTTGTCCTCGTCTTATTTTTTAATATAATTCCTCTTATTTTTGAATATATAAACACCAAAATAAACTTTGAAAGACATAGTACTATAATATAGTACTGAAAAACTTGCTTGACTACAAAAAAATGTCTGTCACACAGTTTATAAAAGTACAGACATCGCCGTTTACGCTATCTTCAATGATTATGTATAATTTAAATTTTATAATATTGACCTATGTCAATGTTAAAAATTTTAATCAAAACCACGATTACAATATTTTCTATGTAAATAATGATTTTAGTTAACAAAGAATTATTGATAGTATTTAAATTAATAAGTTGCGGCATTGTTCTATATTGCATTTAGTTTATTGGTAGATAGATAAATACATTATTTAAGTAGTGCACGTAATTACTATTTTTTTAATAGAAAATATTAACCTATTGACCATATTAAACACATGTTGCGAACAAATTAGTTTCATCCTGATGGTGGATTGAAATTTATAAATTTATCGATAATATATAAGAAATCTCTTACAGAATCTATAAAGAACCTATTCATATAAAAAAGCATTATAATACACATAAATATATTACATTCTGCATGACTGCACGTATGGCCTAGTGACTTAAGCGGTCAGACAGACCCCAGGGGACAACACTTTGTGTGATTCTCAAATTGTTGTTCTGAATTTGGGTGGTTTTTGTGTCCTTTCCATGTACATTTGTAAAATCAACCGCGATACTGGATTTATAACCACCGCGGGAGTAGCCTTTAAAAATGTCCGTATAACTAAAAAAAAAACTATTATCGTTTGGTACCTCCATATTGAGAATACTTTAAATTACTTTTGAATGTTTTGATCGGTATAACTTGAAATGATTACACATATACGTTAACTCGCGAGGCCCGCATTTGTCAGATAAACATTTGATACCTGTTATTGTCAGACACAGACGTTTCGTAGTTGTTAATACATAACTTTTAGATGCATTTCACATACCTTTAAAATTATAAACTTTCTGCGCCACTATACTTTAAGTATTTCATAACTGTCAATTCTAAGCTTGCGAAATATTCTTTAAAAGTAGTATGAGCTTCGGACACTACCCTATACCTTTTTTCGATCATTTTTTCTCTACCCTATGATTGCTGGTAAGAGATTATCTCTGAACGATAGGGCAGCAATTCGTACCTAGTTTTCTTGTATTACATTATTTTTGTAAAATAGTTCCCTGATATAGTAGCTAAAATAAAAAAAAATACCACAACTAATTTCCTTGATGTATTAAGAAAAAAGATGATTGGCATTTTTTCATTTTCTTTTAATTTCAATATTATTTCGAAAATCTGACACACAACGCCATCTAGTCCCAAACTAAGTACAGCTTGTACTATGGGTATTATACGACAGATATAAATACATTCATAAAGAAGATTATAATAATAAAAATATTTTTTTTGATTTTCTCCCATAAAATATATGTTACATTGATATACTTAAAACTAATAATGTAATTTTTTGTGTGAGTCAGGAAGCCAAAATAGGACGTATTTTTTTTATGTATGGCTCTGCCGAAATGGCGAGTATTTGCACAGGCACAACCTAGTAGCCAAGATAGTACATCAAATATTTTATTATAGATTCGGCGATCATTGTTCGTCTGTCCTACTTGACCCGGCTCGTATTGTGAGGAGGTGCCTGACTTTGGAGCCCTAACCACCGGTTTCTTGGTCCCTGCACCCGATGTCGGTGATCTACTATTTTTTATATTTTTAAAAGTACTTCTTGTTATATGTATATTTAAAAATGTAAATAATATGTAAATATGATTTAAATAAAGAGAATAATAATAATAATAATTCTCTATAAGAGAGATAAAACTTCAACATTATGACTTATATCCGTCACGTATGAGTCACTAGTAGTTTATTAATGTCACATTCTAATGTACTGTAAATTGAGAAGAAGTATTTATAAATTTATCTAAAACTAAAACAAATTGTTGTCTGATACAAAAAAATTGCATTTCCGTAATTGTACCTAAATCTGTATACCTACTCAAAATTCATATCACTAACAGTCTTCACATCAAATATCCCTTATACCACTTTATTATTCTGAGATATCAAGGACATTTCGTCCCGTGTGTTCAGCAGAATGTGGGAGCAGGTACACGATTGTGCAATTTATCGCAGAATGGTTTATTGCTCACTGGAGGGCTTCGTTTTCTTTTGCCTACTTATTTTATATAAATTTTTAAGCGTAAAGACGAAGTAAGTAAAAATGAGTTTTCATAATAAAATAGAGAGTTGAAAATACATTATATCATACTATATGCCGATTGATTCCCAGGTAGGACCAAATGTTTGTATGATCTGTATATTTGTATTTGTATATTTGTTTCGGAGTTTGGGTGTTTTCTATGAATAATATGTATTTATTTACAAAAAAAGTATATTTATATATATATATATACATAATATATATTTCATACATCTAACACACAACGCCATCTAGTCCCAAACTAAGCAGAACTTGTATTATGGGTACTAGATAACTGATATTACTACATAAATACTTTTTATTTTGTAAATACATTCATATTATACATAGAAAACACCCAAACTCCGAAACAAATATTTGCAGATCATACAAACATTTGGTCCGACCCAGGATTTGAACCCGAGACCTCATGAACAGCAGTCGCGTACGCTACCACTGCGCCACCGAGGCAGTCAATATTTATATATATTTATATCAGTTGTCTAGTACACATAACACAAGCTCTATTTAGCTTGGAACTAGGTGGCATTGCATGAAATTAGTTATAAATATTTCTTAATATAAGAACAAATAATTTGTTAAAACTTTTTCCAACTGCCATTATCGTTAAAGCGAATGAATTACTGAAAACTTTAAACTCTTGATAAGAATCCGTATATACATAAAACTTGTAGTAAAATTTAGAAAGATTAGTTTTTTAACAAGCTTGTGTCTCTGATTAACGTTTGGTACTGAACTAAAGACAGCGATAGCTGAGACGTGAGATATCCAAAAACGCACTGTACTCTAGTAAGATTAAAGTGTATAATGCAACATTTTTTTAGTGAATTTTAATTTAGTTATGATTACAACAGAAATACCACCAATAAGTATATATTGTGAACTAGTAACATAATATACCAACAATTCAATTTCATCCCCAAACTGAGATACTTCTCCACTATATGTTAAGAAACACTCCATAATTTCCTTTAAAGGAGTTCTTAAAAGGTATCCAAATATCTGAATTTTGCAGAGTATTTGCTCCCAATAAATTCACATAGGCCTTGATCTGTTCTGTTCTATAATAAACTTTAAACATTTTGCTATTAAAATACCCACAAGTGACCCTGATATAACTTTTGCTTTCACTCAATATTCATAGGAAATTCAATTGCTGTTGCGAACCGCTCTATGACAAACAATCTTCCTGAGTTTATCTAGGACAAGAGCAATAGGTCAAGGTGTTACAGGTGGTCTTAACATGCGAGCGGGAACTAATGCAAGTTCCTGTATTAGGTCAAGAGCGTTTTGCGGTTCGATTAATGCTTTACACACCGTTCACTATCAGTTTGCCATATAATTCTTGCGCCTTGCTGACGTATAATTTATTTCTCGACTATGTCAATTAGATTCTTAATTACAAGCTTTCAATTTCACCTGTCCCGGCGTTTATTAGTAACCAAATCTTGCAAGTTAAATCTGATCTACTTCTCGGTTTCCAATCGAGCTGAAATTTGAAATGTACATTTAGTTGTGATGATAATGCAATAATCGATATTATTATTAAACCAAAATGGCAGCCATTACAAATAGCGTCGTAATATTTCTGAACAACCCACTCAATATCGGTATTAAATGAAACAGCTAAAAAATTTTATTTTTATTAACAAGTTGTAAGTGCTTATATAAAAAAAAACATTTCAAATTAATCACTTCTTTATGCCATAAAGGCAAACAAACAGACTTTTTGCCGTTCTTATCATAAACAAATGTTGAGTTTGTTTTTGTTTCAAAATTAACAAGAATATTCCAGATATTTTTTTAGTTAATACCGTTAAATGTGAAATATATAGTTAATTCAAATATTTTAATAGACGAAACTAGTAAACATGGACTGCAATAATATTATTTTACCAAGCATAAACAAAGCATATGCCAAAATCGCAGTTTATATCTAGGAAATGCATTTGTGATGTTTATTTTAATACTTGTGTACACTGAATATTTTTTATGATTTTTCTTTATATTACATTGGTTATGAATAGTGATAAGTTTGGAATGGATTAACAATCCTGTTTATAAAACAAAAACCATCGAAGGTTTGGTAGAGGGTTTCGGTAATTTAGAATAAACTTCATACTGGATTTGTCAATAATGACCATTGCGTTGTTTATGCTAAGCTCGGCAATATCCACCTGATGTTTCATAGAAAACGATCACGGCCTCTCTTAAAAACTACAAATCTTATGCAACACAAGTACTTTGCTACCTTTGCTTGTCCTTTACACCTCATTTATTGGGTCTCCGGTACTATGTTAACGTGTAAAAAGCAAGAAAGAGCTGCTCAACGTACCTACATGTTAAATTGTTAAGTCGTGAAGAGATCTAAGACATATGTACTTAAATCACTCATACTTTTCTTTGACTAAGCCCACAAAGACTATGAAATGAGACATATTACATGAGTAATTATTTAGGACAGACAGTACATAGTTCTTTGATCAACTATATATTTTGGAGCTACGCAATGTTAAACATTTACTTAAAATGTGTATTATAATGTGTGTGTTTGTTAAAATATTCATGGTTTTTGAGGGATCGTACTTTATTTTGTAATAAACAATCATTCAAATTAATATGTAAACTCGGTATTGAGTTCAGTTCACTAAATATTAATAGTACTATTCGTTAATTAATAATATTAAGGAAAATGTTATCAATTTAACTTTCTTTTTAAAATAATAGATTCAAATAACCATTGATCACTAGCATTTCAATATGAAAATTCGGGGTAGTGCTAAAGAGAAAGTCCCTTATCAATAGGTCTATAAGGTATTTCTTAATTTCACTACTTAGCTACTACTACTTATATAGCAATAACACATTATTGCAGAAAAAACCAATTTAACAACGATATAAATCTGTTGTATTTTATTAAATGTATATACAAAGCATCAGATACATACATAGTTTTTGAGGAATGCTATTTTATCACTTTAATATTTGAAACCCTAAAATATTTTATCTTTTGCAATCGTTGAGGTTCGTGAATCAAAAATATACCATCTTCATATTCAATTAAAATCTCACACATACCCTGAATAAGGTCTTCGGTTAAATGCGGTCATACAAAAAAAAGGATAGCGATAAATGTTTTTCTACGTAATCAATTAAATGTATAGTGTGTATGGATACAAACATACGTACATGCACATATTCACGCACTCATACTATAGTACGCAAACCTTTCCGTCAAAAACTCCCGATAGAGTTTGTGAACATTCACAACACAACAACATTGTGAATTTATAAGTGAATCGGATTGTAGACAATCTGGTTTCAAGAAGGAGCGCATTCCAGAGATTCCTGAAGTTCTAAAGTTCCTTTGCGTACTTTAAGCTTTCCGATGTTATTTTCGTATAATAAAATTTAAAACTTATTGCGAATCACGTGAATCTCTTTGATACCATATATAAATGCTTAGTTTGATTCCCAATAATTTTAACATATCATCGAGAGGTTTCTTGCCCTATTATATTATGAATGTCAATCATAAGCAACCTATTCAACGTGACAACTTCGAAAGATAAATAATAGCTCACTAGAGCAAACTTAATTCAAATGAATACGGCTCATTGAATCCAAATGTTCGATAAGAGTATTCATTTGGGACGTAAATAATGCTGAGGTTCTTGTCGTCACAATTGACAATAGACTGACATTGTCAATATTAATGTTATTTCTGTAATAAATTGAATGCTTTGAATTAGTTTTCAAATTTAAATATAAGCGACTTGATTATAATTAACTTTTAAATCAAAATTATTTTGAACATTCTGTTGAAAGAAATTAAAAAAGAACCACTAATACTCTGTAACTTACATTTCTGTAAATACTTCTTTGTTGTAAATGTTTATTTTGATTTTCTAAAAGATTTCTACATTTGCCTAACTATACTAACTAATTCTTATAAAAAACATGCATGAACCAATTAACAAATATCAATAATTTGCTGAACACGACGACCTACCTACTTGTTCAATGAATAGAATACAAACCCAAGAATATAATTGTCCAAAACGATTTAGATTTTAATTAAATTCGACTATTAAAATGGTTAGAAGACATATAATGCTTTTAATGAAAATTATTTTCTACTTTAAGAAAAAGAAAAATAAAATCATTTGCAAGTCTACCGATAAATATAAAAGTAGCGACTTTTTATAAGATTTCTTTTCAAAATCTCAATTAAATAACGTTTATTCAAAAGTGAATTCAAATAAGATTACAGAGGTTACGGTTTTTAAATATTAAATAATACATTTAACACTGAACAAACCGTTTAGGTCGCAATCTTTATACGTTTTTAGCATAAAAACCAAGAAAAGAAAGAAATAACGGCGTTTAAAAATGTTTTAATTAATTCGGAGTAACTCCATTGGAAACATTTTTTAATTATCGAATGGCTCTTTGAGCGGGGAAGAATCCTTTTAAAAAGTCTTTGGTTGAATAATCCGTAGCGTTACGTGAACTTAAGCCGAGATTTGGCAAACTATTAAAATATATTTTATTTTATTTTTTTTGGAATAAGGGCAAACGAGCAGACATATCGCCTGATGGTAAGCGATTACCGCCGCCCATGGACACCCGTCCCACCAGAGGCGTCACAAGTGCATTGCCAGCCTAGGAGGATGAGGGGAAGGGTTAGATTATGGGCCTCCGGTATCCTCACTCACTCAGTGAAACACAACGCAGGCGCTGTTTCATACTGGTTTTTTGTGAAGCCGTGGTATCACTCCGGTCGAGCCGGCCCATGCTTGCCGAAGCGTGGCTCTCCCACGGTGTAAATATACATATGCTTTTTGGTAATAAAAGAACAGACCGTTCTAAAAAAAATACTACATTTTTTTTACAGCTGTTAAAATGAGTCTTGTTTATTTTTTACTTCGACAATCGACTCGTATTTAACCTGATGGCTAGCATGAGAAAAAACCAAGAGTGTGAATGCCCACACCATGGTGGCCTATTAAGATGTTTTTTTATGCAACGCTTATAGGATCCGCTTAAACTGTTTCTGAATGCATACCGAAACTGTGGAGAGAGGAAAAAGTAGTCTTCCCACCAAAAATAAACAGTGAGGATAATACAATAGCTAAATCATTTAGGCCAATACTTTTAACACTGAAAAGGTAAGT
Source organism: Hyphantria cunea (assembly GCA_003709505.1). Classification (NCBI taxonomy): domain Eukaryota; kingdom Metazoa; phylum Arthropoda; class Insecta; order Lepidoptera; family Erebidae; genus Hyphantria; species Hyphantria cunea. Next base: position 116,898 of record PKRV01001159.1, read on the forward strand.
GGGCAGAAACCCACGGGATGGAGTCTTTAAGAGTACTTCACTACGTCTCCAACAACATGCATATAGAAAAAGCAGATTAACAGAGTCTATCCTACAGAAGAGAGAATTGGAGAATTTCGAAAACAAGCACTCAATAATGACGGTTTTCATATATATAGAAGGTGCTTTCGATAAAACTATACACAGTATTTACCACGCCCTACGAAAACTGAAAGTCAAATTCAGAGCCGAGGATATACTTCTATCGGTTATGCGGATTACCTTACAATTTTGATAAACGGAAGCGCGTTCAGCTTTTCAGATTGTAAAAGAATTAAAAATTATTCAACACCAATCTCTCCCTGCTAATTCAAGTAAAATATTTGGGCGTTATTCTTGACAATAAATTGAACTGGTTGGGTTTCATCAAAGCAAGCATAGAAAAGGCTTTTTATCAGTTCAAAAGACTTATTGGTAAAAGATGGGGTCTTAACCCATAGATCACACTTTGGTTATACACTGCAGTTATTAAACCCTCCGTTATCTGTGAGTCAGTTGTATGATGGCCAAGAACGCAACTATCCACAGCTAAAATGAAGCTCCAGATTCTACAACTGGACTATATTTAGCAACCATTGGATAGATGAAAGCTTCCCCCTCAGCAACATTAGAGTATCTCTTGAACATAGAAACCTTTAGATCTGGTCATCTAGCAGGATGCGAATGCAGCTGTCCTAAGACTAAGACCAAACAAAGTGTGGAAACTAAACCAGAAATAATGTAAAGGTTCTTTAGGGGATCCTTAAGAAAATTCTACTCCTTGAGGCCATTACAGACAGAACTTCATGTTATCATGTCTTCGATCGAAGTTATTGTATCCATCTAATCACAGAAACAAAAGATAGCCTTAAAGTCGGCGAAGTTAGGATATATATAGACTGCTCCAAAACAGAAAAAGACACCGAACCTGGCGTCTTCTCGAACGATTTAAATATTAGGATATCAACCACTCTAGACAAACTAAACACAATCTTCCAAGCAGAATGTGTTAGCATAATCAAAGTAGCATTAGCACTTGCAGCCAGAAATGTGAGATACTTAACCATAAATTTTGTCTCTGACAATGTATTCGAGCTTCAAGCCCTGCAAACCAATAAGTAGACCTCGACCCTTTTCAAGAAATATTATGACAATTTCCGGTCCATTGCAATCACAAACAAAATTACCCTGTAGTATATAATAGTAAACTAAATGGATGATGACGCCGCAGACGAGTTGGCCAAAAGGGGATCAGAGGCTACAGTTTGTGGACCACTACTACACTTGCCCAAGCATGGGCTTTACATGGATAAAAAAATATCTACGCGCCAATACTGAAGTAAAACAGGAAATCCAATGAAAACAACAAAGGATGTAGACAAACAAAAAGTGCAGTTCCGGTAGCATCAAAAAGCTTAGCCCACAACGTGATCAGACTGAAAAGGGACGATATCAGGAAGGTCATAGGTATCCTAACTGGACATTGTCCCTAAACAAGCACATATTCACTATTAGTGCAATAGACAGCTCTCAGTGCATTGGATGCATGAAAGCAGAAGAAGCGCTGCAACACGTTCTCACAGTATTTAGAAGTGTGGCAGATGAACACCTACAACATCACAACATCCTATAATCAACATCTCTCCTGGCAACAGACAACAGAAGCTCAGCAGCATTTTCAAAATAGCGACGTGAAAATGCTGCTGAGCTTCTGGGATGATTTAGGGTGGTTGAAGTAAGAAAAAGACTAAATCCAAGTGCAATGGCCCAATTAAAAGGCTAAGTACGCAGACAGCCCGGGAATACTAAACCAAACTGTTTCTGAAATGAATTAATTAAAGAAACATTCTTATATCATGAAACTCAATACACTTTTATTGTATATAAAAAATAATCAATCGAGTTATGGCCTCTTCTCAAAAAGAGATCTTTTTATTAAGCCGGAATTTGGCTATGTGTAAACATTGAACCTTTTTACAGCCCGACATCCACTAAAAAGTAGAAATCATTGCAATTTTTAAGCACACTATTCATCAATCTACATGCCTTCAGCTGATATAAGGCAAAAAATAAATGAAGTAAATAGTCACGGGAATTGTAAAAAAAAATCTTTGTTAAGTGCAAAAAAGTTAAGTATATAAAATATATGTATAAGTTTTTCTCCACAAGCTTTTCAACGTAAACACTGTCATACTTTTCCTGCCAATTTCCTAACATGCCAGGCACCCATATATGAGTTACGAATTCAGTTGTCAACACAGGTTACCGGACTTCGTTCTAAATAGGTATGCAGAACATTTTAAATTGCTTTCGTTCGTTTTATGTTCGAAACTTTACAGACATTTTAATACAGTTCAGAATAAAATAATTAATATTCACTAAGTTTTTATTTGTCTTTCTGTGTTTATGGAAATTATTAACGACTATAACTTTATATTTTATTTGTAAACGATGGTCAGTCTTACTTAGAAGTTGTTTTATCTTTCGTTATATGGTATAGGGGGCAACCCAGTCTCCTTAGCCAAGATGGAAGTATTTCGTATCGAGCCTTTTCCTATAGTCGCCAATATCTCTAACGTTTTGTATTATTGGTTAATATTTTGTTTTGATTTGATATTGAGATTTAGTATTGGAATGACGTCATATCCATACATTTGTTAGTTTTCTAATAACGTCGACGTTTGTAGAATGTCGACATAGTTAGGCAAGCAGATGTTATGTACCTACCGCCGCCGATGGACACTGGTAAATCAAGTAACACACGTTACCGTCCTTCACCTTGGACTAATGGGACAGGGGAGGGGGGGTGGTTTGGACTCCGGTGCCTCACTCACTCAGTGAGATGTAACGAAAGAATTATTATTTAGCGTTGGTTTCGGTGCCTCGGTTCGCAGTGAGCCATTGGGTATGGGACAGCAAAGAATCAGTTGTTGACGAGAGCTTGGTAGAAGGCCTATGTCCAGCAGATGTCTTTTGGCTGAGATAGTGATGATGATTCTAAATGTTTGTAACTTTTTCTTATTATCAGTTCTTTTGCAGTTCACTACTAGACATTAATTGTTGACATTTATTTATGATTTATTTTAGTTTCTTCCGTTACATCAATTCCAACTATAAAATTTTATGGAACGATCGCTATGATATTACAAAAATAAATATCATATTACAAATCTTTTGAGGTACAGCGGTTATTTCATTGCCCAGTAAAGAGTAGTGAAGCAACAACCCGTTGGTCAACCGACATAACTAGTATGACTGAAAAATAACAAATGAGATTGACGGAGGACCCGAGAGGAGGTTGACGTACGGTGCCCGCTTCAGTGCGGGCAGGCGCTGCGAGGGGTCCGGATGGCGTAAGAAAGCGGTTCCCGGATCCCACCCGTCTCAGGCGCAGAGTGGCACACCGTGTGGTTTTAGTCGGTTTCGATTCCGACATACCACCCACCGCAAACCCCGGTGGGGTGAAGGCCCGAGGGGGTTTCCATATGTAAAAAAAATAGATTTTGATTTGCTTTGACACAGAAATTATGTGGAAAAAAATTTAGTTGGCAAGGGCTTAGGTTTTTGTTTAAATTGATTTATTTAAAATCAAATACTATTGGTTATACTGGAGATATGAGTGTTAAATTTCACAATAATTGATCATTTTGATTTATTTTCTGAACCAGTAATCAGAATCTGAATCAAGTATTTTTTTAGCTATCTAGGTGGTTTGAGGACTTAACTAAATTATTCATTTTTCAAATTTTTATCAAAACCAGTATAAAATGTTACAAAAAAGTATTTATTCCCAAACTTTCTTTATCTAGTCGTTATTAATTATATTATTTATTTAATGAAGTAAAGAAAAAATTAACAGCGATGAAAAACTCATAAATAGAAACGAAATACTTACCAAAGCTACTGGATAAACCCAATTTTCATGTTTTAATTCAGTATATTGAAACCTTTTTGTGTTCAAAAATACATGCAAAAATATTCAGATGAAAATATTGGCATATTTTTTACGTGTGTGTCTCGTCTTGAATACCACTTTGACATTTTATGCAAAATCGGACGGTATTACTTATAACAATACTAAAGAAATATACGCATTCATGCTTCTATAGAGCAGTATTTCATTGAAGTGTAATATGTAAAAAACATGAATTGTATAGAGTTAAGTGGCAACCCTTGTCAAGACGAAGAAACCGACAAGTACTTCCGCACCTGATGTGGGCTGAAAGACCCTTCATAGCAACGTCAATAACATGGCGGGCTATATTTACGTACTTACGACAGATTTACTAGGTGTATATAAAATATTTTTTCTTTGATCATCCCTTAGGTTGATGAAAGAGATTCTAAAAATGATTCAATTTGTAGTATCTTATTTATTCTGGTAACATTTTGCAAGGAATATCTTATAAACAGGGATATAGAATTATGTTGCTCCAAACTGTAACTAATAAAAATTCTTAAAAATTATAATTATGACTATTTAAACTACATGTTACAATAAAAAAAACCGGCAAATGTGAGCCGGCGTTGCGCAAGGAGGGTTCCGTATAAACCTGTAAATAAAATTTATGCTTTTCGCAATTTTCTGTTTATCTGTGCTATAAGACGATGCTTTGTACCAAATTTCAAAATTCTGACTTCTCGGGAAGTACTCTAGATAGTGATTCCCTTGCAAGTATCGAAAATTTGCAGCATAAATGGCTGTATCTTTTGAATGCATTGACTTAGAAATTTGATTTTTTCACAGCTTTAAGAGACAATAGACTTGAATATTTGAAATTAATTTAAGCTTGATAGCTCTACGCGTTCTTGGGAAAAAGGGTCTTGATAGACAGACGAACAGCATAATGATTCTATTCCGCTTTTTTTCTTTTGAGGTGCGGAACCCTAAAAGCATATTGTTATAAAAATAATCAACAATTATTTTGCTAATTGTATTAAAGCTCATTTTAGATATTCAATGCTATAGATAAACTCACAAAGTGGTAGACGATATATGAAAGTAAAAACTAAGCTTGTTGTTCGCGGAACTTCAATGATCTAGATCCTAGAAGTTATTCCACTAGGACTATAGTTTACTGAGATAATTTGCTACTAACCCACAAATGAACTCGCGGTTACCCCAAATTGTAGACAGCTTAATTAACAAGTCATTTTAGGTATATTGTTTGTCTTGAGTATGTTCTCCGAAGTGAATTTACTATTCTATTTGTTGCGAATTCAGCGTTATCTGTACTAATATTATAAAGAGAAAAAATTTGATTATTAGTTTGTTTGTATAGAATAGGCTTTGAAACTACTGAACCGATTTGAAAAATCATTTCATCGTTAGAAAGCCTCATCATCCTTGAGTAACATAGACTATATTACATGTGCAAAAACGTTACTGATCCGTATGAAATCTCGAGACTTAGTCACGTGTTTTAAGCTTGGAAAGTTTGCTAAAAGCGTATTAAAATTTATAATATTTAAATTTTTGGGAAATACCAATGTCAACCCGTGCAAAGCCGGGCGTGCTGCTTCTTTCAAGAGGAATTTTTAATCGTTTAGATTCTTTATACAAAATAACGTGGCTTCCTTCACCTTTCTCTTAAACTACAATGATAAATCATCAACCTGTAATCAAACATCGTAGTTGTGGATCCGTCTAAAGTCTTTATGAGGTTATCGAAGGTGTAACATCATTGCATCTTGTCATAATTACGATCAGTCTGACCATCGTGGTATCGTAAGCTAAACCTTCTATCTACAGGGAACCTTATGACCAGTGAGCTGTTGAGAGCTGTTGACCCGATGTGATAAGACGCAGTGTAATATATAAATTGATAACTAAATTGACTTATACTGAAGTAATATTTTTCTGAGGGATACTATCTTTAGGTATAACGGTTATGTTTACTTACTCTTCGTACATAAATTACAGATACAGCCATACGTTAAATATGTAGAGAGAACATATTCTATGTATGGCTGTATCTGAAATTTCTATGACAAGGGTCAAAGTTCTGGAATGGCGAGAACAAATTATTTAGGGCCGTCCTTATGTTCAACATTATGTTGTAGCAACATTTTGTGGTAATAATTCATAGCCCAAAGCAAACCATTGTTTTCGTCTTATAGCCATGTTCAACTTTTGTACATATTCCTAGTTGTTAGCTAGCTGGAAAAATGGCTAATGTTTTAGCCTCATTTCGAAGTAAATATTTCACATTAAGGGAAATAATTACTTAAATAAAGATGAATGTATTTTTTTTATTACAAATATGGAAACTTTGAGTTTTTGTCATAACAAATATTCGTCCATTGGTTGACAATCAACAAGATTGTCAGTCACTTGTAAATAAATAAAAAATAAAGACAATTGATATAAAACAATGGAAAAAATATTAGTTGGTACGCGATCTATCCCCTTATGAAATATTTTTACTTTGTATTTTCGATTACTATTCATTTACTATTAATAATTATGTACATGACCGTGGGAGAGCCACGCTTCAGCATGAATGGGCCGGCTCGACCGGAGTGATACCACGGCCTAACAGAAAACCGGTGTGAAACAGCGCTTACGCTGTGTTTCATCGAGTGAGTGAGGATACCGGAGGCCCATACCCCAATCCAACGCCCCCTATCCCCCTTACCATCCCCTTTCCCCCCAGGCCGCCATGCTGCATTGTTCTTTTTCGCATTGAGGATGGTGACCACCACTCTTGGATTCTGCTCATGCTTTCCATCAGGCAGGGCAGAGTCACTTTGGCAGCTTAAATATAAAAAAAAATAAAAAAAACATAATTTACAGATACATTGCTGTTGTTGACGTCATACGTGTGTTGCAATTTTAGCTAATTGAAAATAAGTATTTACGATTTTTATTAATATTTAAAGAAACTTGAATAACAACTATTTCCTTACTTTCAGACACTTAACTCTTAGCCTTTTATACTTTGATGATAAGTGTTAATAATATACCAAAACTATCAAAATCTGTTTTGATAAATAAACAGGTATGGTATTATTAATTTATGGATCCATGATGGAAAATTTTATTGTGGTTCAGATTCTACATACATTTTGAAGTAACACACACATAAAAAAAACAAAACAATCGTTATAATTGCCGTGGGAGAGCCAGGCTTCGGCATGAATGGGCCAGCTCGATCGGAGTGATACCACGGCCTCACAGAAAATCGACATGAAATAGCTCTTGCACTTGTTTTCACCGACTGAGTGAGAATACCGGAGGCCTATAGCCCAACTTCTCCATACATGCATATCCTCCCCATATTCTCCCCAACCCCAAAGGCCGGCGACGTACTTGTGACACCTCTGGGGTTGTGGGTGTCCATGGGCCGTGGCAATCGCTTACCATCAGGCGATACGTCGGCTTGTTTGCCCACTACATCATAAAAAGTGGCATATTAACCACTGTGGACGTATGGATCCTATAATTTTAGAATCAGGGCACATGATTCAGATGTCTAAAGCATGAAAAGTGCGTGAATAAGTGAAATCAACCAAAGTACTTATTTTAATTTTATAGCTTACAACAATGTCATGGACATGTCTCAGCCATTGTATATAACTTTTCCGCTTTTCCATTTTTCCAAATCAAAAGATCTTCATCAGAGTACGGAAATTTGATACCATTTAGGAAATAAACATTGCATCGCTAGAAGAATATAAATCTGTTAAAAAATACATTACAGAATTAAACTGACTTGAACTTATTCCACTATCTTATTGAATTTTAATTCTGACCGGTTTCCTCCTAAAGCATTATCAAAGGTTAAATTAAGTATACTTTGATAATGCTATGATACCGTTACAGGTGTGTTTTATTCTAGAACGTATTTCAATACGCTCCATTATGTTCCGAAAATTTAGTGTGTAAATTACTATTAAAAATGCTTTTCAAAAGTAGTTATAGACGTTCATTCTATTATTATGTGTAATGTGAATTGGTTTTTATTACACTCTCTCTTTCTCACTCTCTCTTTAAGTTTTCAAACTAAAAGGACTAGGCTTATTTTAGCCATTCTTTCACCAATGAAAATCTACATTATCAGCGAGCCACACAAGTTAATTTTTACAGTAATAGCCTACATACAAGGTCAAGCCTATGGTTAGTGACTTATATATATATCTAAAATAAATGTACAAATATATATATAGATATCTAAATCTACTGCTTATAATTTTAGTCTTAGCACCGAAGCGTACCACAATACTGAGGGAAAACTAACAGAACTGTACAATCAATTAAAATTAAAGGAATGAAACTAAGATTGGTTCCGTGAAAGCTCTCTTATAAAATGATCGTCGATACTGTTCAAACAGAGTCGCTTGTTCATCCAAACATTTGTTCTTAAGAAATTATTAACTGAAACTTCATTTTCCAAAGTTAGTTTCGTAATTAATAAAGCTTGCCTAATTTAAAACGTGGCAAGTTTGCTTCATAACATATTTTTTTAAAAAGATATTATTTTTTGATAAATATGAGTATAATAAGTATTAAAAAAGCCTTTTTTGTTACCTCGTGGCCATATATGCATTTAACTAAAATAAATTCCTTATTTTACATTTTATTCATATCTGCTCGAAATTAAAATATCTGTATCGGTGCAAAAATCGTTCTTGTTGAGGTCTCAGATGTCATTCCTGAAAATTCAAACTTTTAAACTGGTTGTGCGACGAAGAAAAATCTGATTTTAACATCAGTATTGACTATAGGACGCCTTCATTATGAACAAGAATAACCATATGTTTCTATGAAAATTGCTTGCAATAGGGCAATAGGGTAATAAATAGTTGTCTACTATACGAACTATAAATTATGGTATTACTAATATGATAGAGTCACTTAAACCTTTCCTAATTTCTTTGTTTCAAACAATCACATATTAACTGACGGTCGAGTGTAACAGCTTTGTCCTAACATTTTCCCTTTACGCATATATATTTTACCAAAAACATCGCGAGGTTAACATGTTTAAACAAATTACCCAATTTTTTTCCTAAAATAATGTAAAAAATATGTGAATTATTTTCCACGTACTCGATTGTTTAATCAAGACCAATCTTTAACAGTAAACCAGGTTTACTATTTCAGGTTGTTACTCACTAGGGCGAAAGTGCTTTATTGCTTTCACGCTGTTGCCATATATTTGAAGGAGTTTTTAGAACACATTTACATACAAATTGAGGGCTCGGAACATTGCTATGTAATGCGTGGACAGGACCAAATTGTTTTTAAATTCTCCTTATTATAATGTCCTTTGCTCGTTTCGTAGCTTTCATAAAAAGGGGACTAAGTTGTTATTGGTGGTTTATAAAGTCGACGTTTTAAAAAAAGTCAACATTAGCATCATTAAGTTGATAGTCAAATTAGTATTACTTTTTTAAATATAGTCATCTTTGTTGATTGTCTGTACAATAAATTTAATATTAATTTTGATTAAAAAGTAGTATTCGTACTACAAGACCTGGGTTTTCTCAAGATCCAGTTATATAAATACTAAAACCTAAGTTTATATTAAAAAGGCCTTTCAACTTTAGTATATTAAAAAAAGGTTAAATGTTAGCTTAGCCTACCAAATAATCCGCTTACTTATTACTCTTGTCAGCTAACTAATTTAGTCCACCGTACTTATTTATAATCCTGTAATAAATTTCAAGGTAAAAAAGAAATTATAAGGAAAATATTAATACATAACAGCTAATAGTAAACGTTTAGGGCCCCGCACGTTCATGATGGTTGTCATTAAATTAGTGATGCTAGACTTGCTAAATTGCACGACCTTACTGAAACTAAATTAAACTAAAAAACGTGTCAGAAAATCTAAAATCCATTTTTAATATTAATTCTTTAGTTGTTTTACACCGAGTAATGTTACCGGAGTTCGTATCTAGCTACTCCTAATTTGTGATGGGAGCAGGGGGCAAAGCACTTGGGACTCAAAAGCCTTCTGCCTGCATAGAAAGTAAAAGAATAAAAAGGCCTTGTACAAATTTAAAAAGTAAAGAATTTGCCGTCCCCCCTGTACCCGTTCCCTTTTTTAAAAATACTTATTAAATAAAAGTATGCAAAAGTTGTTTATTTAGGATTTGAAATTGATTCAATTACGTTACGAAAATAGGCGGATGTTGAATTATAGATGAGACTGTAACGTAAAATATTATTTAAATACATTGATTGAATTGTACGAACTCTGCTTTGAACCTACTCAACATTATTATATCACATCACAGCAATAGCCATTAATAGACCAATACTGGATATAGGTTTCCCCTTAAAATTGAGGTTTTGGGCTACCATACGTCTCTTTCAGACGGGTTTGATTGGTATTACATTTTTCTTGTCTCTGCACTACCTTTTCTTAATCCCTCACCACATGTTATGTATTCTTAATTACCAATTTATCGCTCAATATTTTCCTATATTATCTCAACAAGGAATACTATAAGAAATACATACAACGTGTTATATAGAAAACTCGGACTATTATTATTTTATTTTACAAATAATTTACATAACAATACACTAATGACGTTCGGTTTCCATAAAAGTTTATACAAAAAAACAATAATTCTGCGTATAATAACAACCCCGCGAAGGCATTCATTACAAGTAGACGTATGAATAAAAGATGGAAAGTAATTTGTTCCATAATTTGGGTCAAGTATTCTCCACTCACCCTTGTACTGTACTTTTATAGACTGAACATAATACAAGATCATTTGGCGTAATGTTGTGGCTTCATTGAATTTACACAATGTTTGAACAATGACTTAATTCTTACACACACACACACACACACACACACACATACACACAATCGCACACTCACAGACTTTTGTCGGTCGGTCGGACTTTTGCTGCGAGATAGCTGATGAGGGAGTATGCGAGATATATCGAGAGTAACTTAGGCTATTTTGCTCTTAAACAAGCTTCGCCCCGCCAATATGTTGTTTTTTTTTCTTTTCTTCTACTGTAAAATGGTGACTTTCAAGGCTAGCATTGGTTGTTATATAGAGAAAGGGAGGATATGGGCCCAGTTAGAAGAGTTTGTAAAGGGCAGTTGAAAAGATGACATCTCTAATTTTAGAGGCTCAAGGGACTATTGATAATGCAGACTACTCGCTGCTGCAACCGATCTAGAGCTTCCTGATAATCCATACTCAATTTGGGACCAGTATTCAATGCAGGACCTGCATCTCACACGGGCGTGTAGAACCATCTCACTTCGTTTAGCACACCTAATTTCCGCGAGGCCGCCTTAATGACGCTCTCAATGTCCTCACGCAAATTGATATCCCAGCTGATATCCATACCCATTATACCAAGCATATCCTGTCGTAACAGTTAAGTGTTCTAAACATTTGTTATTGGTTTTCACACACATATACGAATGAATTTACCCTTTAGTTATTTATAAGCTTATAGCAATATCTAATCTTAAACCACTCTCAAAGTTTGCCGAAAGTAAAGTGCTCGTCACTGTACATATAATATTTTCCTTCCGTTTGATACGGAATGAAAGTGTATATGGATAGGATAAAGAATTAAATAAAAAATCAATTCAGATATTGTACCACCGTTACTGCTGTAGTAAACAGGAAAGCTACGTCCTCCAACCGACTTCTTAGCGTCCTCGGTGGTGCAGTGGGAGCTTATGCGCCTAGTACCCATGGTGTAAGCTATGCTTAGTTTGACACTAGATGGCGTTATGTGTTAGATGTTCAAAATATTTTTTTTAATATTCATTTATTGGATCTATCGCAATCGTATTAGGTGTACTCTCTATTATCTCACTGCCATGATCCGATGGGACGGTTATCCGACACGACCGGGGAAAGATAAGGTGCAAGACTGACGGCTTTACGTGCTTTCCGAAGCACGGGACATGAGACCCCAACTTCCCAACTCCAAGCTGTTATTAAGCATTTCTATAATCAGAAAAACTCAATAACACTTTTTGGCCCGACCCGGGATTTAAGCCCGAGATCTCATGATCAGCAGTTGCATACGCCAACATCTTTAAAATCAATTGTCACACTTGTTTAAGATATATTAAAAACTGCACCTAGATCATCATCAGAAATCATTTCTTCTTTCTCTATTTAAGAACTATGCCATACAACAACGTGCAACATATACCAAGTACACGTGTACTAGAAGTGTTTACCCACAACATCGGATTGGAACTAATAAGGCCAAGCCATCCCTTCACGTAAAGACAACAGTCTACTTCGAGTATGTTTTCACAGGTGGCCAATCTTCAATTGCCATCAAATTGGATCGTCGTCGGGTTCCGATCAAATAAATTGCGCATCTGACCGTACCGTATCTATGAAACAGTTTTAGTAATCTGTAGTAAAATTTATTTGGAGCGTGATTTTATGTTAAAGATTATGATAAAATTTTATTTGATGTTCTCCATTTGTTTTATGGGATAAATTTTCATGTCATTTCAGATAAATATTAGATTCAATAGCATAAATGCTATATATAAACTAAATAAATTTAGTTAGGTAAGATCGTACTAGGTTAGCAGAATGAAACTTTAGAACAAGAAAAAGTTTATAAAAACACTATAACTCGATCAAATAAAAATAATTAATATATAAATAAATATTTTAGGCATCTAACACAACGCCATCTAGTCCCAAACTAAGCAAAGATTATATTATGGGTACTAGACAAGTGATTTAAAAATATATATACTTTTTTTAGTAAATACATACTTATTATACAAAGAGAACACCCAAACTCCGAAACAAATATTTGTCGATCATACACATGCATTTGGTTTTGGGAATCAAACCTAATACCAAAAACACAGCAGGTGGCATACGCCACCTCTGCGCCATCGAGGCAAAAACTTTGATAAAATTTATACAGCCTATGTCACCTACGCTATTATCTCGAATATATTGCACCTCATTAATTTAAACAGTTCTTGTTTAAATTAATGAGGTGCAATACATTCATTTATTAATTGAAAGGCTGTAACAAATATACCTAAAACTTCTAAATATGTAGTTCCTAACCTGCGTTATGTCATAGCTTATAAAAGTAATTTATTTGAAATAATAATGAGATAATAAATTTATGATATAACTACTAAGGTATACGATGTATACGTAAAAGAATATTTTAACTTTATTTTAATTTAACTTTATGCCTACTCTTAAACGCGAGAAAAGGCAGCTAAAGAAGTTTTCACTTAAAATTAATGTGTAAAATTAGAAATTTCATAATGTTTAAATCAAAATTATAAACATCTACACTAGTATGTCGGCGACGCGAACTTATAAGATTTTCTCCTAACAAAAGTGCTCAACGCATCTAAGGAATTCTTCACTCCACAAATATTATAAAGGAAAGAAACAAAAATATCACTCTTTAATATTCCGAAATAAAGTACATAACAGTAATTATATATTACGATTTATTAAAATCAACCGAATAAAGCTAATTAATACACAAAATCTAACTTTTAACGGCCAATTCATAATCCTTTCTCAGTAAGTTATAGTTTATAATAACAATGCTATCTGAGTCCATGGATATTCTCACTAATTGGGTTGCAGAGATCATATAGCTCTTTGTTGTATGAACTAATTAACCGCACTCTAGTCTAATTAGAAACTGATTAGGCTGTTAGACAAGGGATCCGATTAGGTACACTAAAAGCTGGCCACATACCAGAAAGTTAATTTAAATAGCGGTAACTGGGGCTGCGAAAGGCACCCAATTCGATCACAATTATTAAATAAATAATTGAAAAAATATTTAAAATTCATCACATTAATAAATACTCCTTAATAGGGAATTTATAATAGAAAACTTAATGATAATACTTTTTTGGTTGATTCTTAAGTGTTTCATTCTTTACCATTTATTTACAGATCACTCATCATTACCAGTACAAAAGCTGTTATTTTCATTAATAATTAAAATAGCACGAAATCGATGTCATCATGTCAGACAGACGTGAAGACTGTACATCGCGCTTACTAAGTAAGGAACGGATACATAAATGAAGCAAATGAATTAATTATCATATCATTTAACTATCATAACTAATTATTCCAATTATTACTCAAAATTAAATCATAAATTCATCACTCAGCTTCAATTGAAGGCTCACAAACTTACATGACGTTACCACAGAAGCTTTACTATACAGAATTGATTTAGTAGACAGTGATATATTGGACTTAGAGGCGAGACTGTCAACTTTAAACCAGAATACAGTATACAGTGAAATTTCCAGAAGCTCACTTTTTCGTCTGGTACACGTCACTCATGACATAATTCTGAACACAGTTCGAGAGAACTTAATAAATGAATGTTAATCCCTCTCCATTGTAATAGCACAAAACATTTTACAATATATCGGCGCGAAAATAAGAAAACATAATGAACAATCGTATAAAAATGGCAGATTTCAAATTCAAAAGTAATATTTCTTTTATTTTTAGAGTAAAAATGGAACGGATATAGGATCACGTCGTTGTAAATCTATCTGTCAAGATACTTTTCTCAGGTATGCGTCAAGCTCAAATTCATATCAAATACTCAGGTCTACTGTCCCTTAGAGCTGTGAAAAAATTAAACTTCTGATTCAAAGCAATGAAAAGGTACAGCCAGTCATGCTGCAAATTTTTGATACGCAAGAGAATCAAAACCTATAGGGAAATACTTCAGATAAACTCAGAATTTTGAAATTTGGAACAAAGTAAAGTCTTAAGGCACAGATAAAGGAAAAATTGTAAAAACCATAAATATTTAGGTACATCACATAATATACCTACAGGTTAACTAAACCCTCGGTTGAGTCGCCCGACTCGCACTTGGCCGGTTTATTAATCATAACCATATTTATTAAAAAATAGTTTATGCCCGCAGCTCCACCCGCGTATATGTCGGCTATCGCGTCAAATAGTAGCCCATGTGTTATTCTGATGTATCAGCTATATTACTGTAAAGTTTCATTTAAATCAATCCAGAAGTTTTTACGTGAAAGTGTAACAAACATACTTACAAACTTTCGCGTTTATAATATTAGTAGGATTGTAGCTTATATGTTTTGTGTAAAATCGTTTCCAAGATAATAAAACAAAGATTAAAAAGAAATCATTTTAGCTTTATCCACTTTCTTCAACTTTAACTTAAGCAGAGGTTCATTTATGCTGTAAAGGCGTGTTGAAAGCATTTATTAAATGCTTTAAAGTCAACCAAGTGGATTTATTCAATTGAATCACACTATAAAATCAATGTTGAGTTAAACCTTCTGAATCGTGCAAATTTATTCAGAGCTATTACATTATAAGCTTCGGCTTAAAGTATTTCAAAATTATGTTGGTTTGTTCCCTTTTTCACTATAGTTTATTTTATTGATAATGTTTTCTATCCCTATAAAATAAATGAAAATAGTGTTTTGTAAAACATTTAGCTTTAAAGTGTATTAGTTTTTGTGATAAGATAAGACATTACAAACAGGTATGAACGAATGGATTTCCAAAAATCAAATGTAATCACAAATAACAAATTTTTTGCAGTGGATTTATTATCTAGGACCATTTCTAGGCCTCAAGGAGCATAGATTTTTTTTTCAACATGTGCTTTCTGTACATTATTAACAAGTAAATAAATAAATACTTTCAGACATTTTAACACACAACGCCATCTAGTCCCAAACTAAGAAGACCTTGTACTATGGGTACTAGACATTTGAACAAATATTNTATTAAAACATATATATATACTTTTTTCTGTAAATGCAATATTATAAATATAAAACACCAAAACTCTGGAACAAATATTTGCAGATCATACAAACATTTGGTCCGACTCAAGAATCGAACCCGAGACCTCAAGCGTAGCAGAAAACAAACAAACAACAACCCATAATGTCCCACTGCTGGGCTCGGGTCTCCTCTCAGGAGAGGGTTAAGGCCATACATCCCCACGCTGGCCAAGTGCGGGTTGGGGACTGGCAAGACATCGTTGTGGCTACGTAAATCTTGCCGTTGGATGTTATTAAGCCGCCCGAAGGCCTCCAACTAAGCTTCACGACTGTTATCGTATGTATGATAACAACCGGGACCGTCACGGAGACGCTCATGGTAACATGCCACCAGCGGTCACCCATCCAGGTACCGACCGCGTCATCGTTGCTTGCCCTCGATGATTGTTTCTAATCACCGAGTGCAACTGGGCTGTGAGCGCCCAAGCGTAGCAGTCGCATACGCTATTATCGTATATTCACGACTATTAATAAAAACCTTCAGCACTCGGTGAAAACTTACAGTAATTAAAAAAAATACATACAACTCTGTACAGTAAAAATAACATACAAGTCTAAATAAAGTCATAACTAAATAAAGTCTAAATAAAGTGTTACAGTTAAAATAACATACATTTCTAAATAAAGCTTAGTTTTCAAATGAAACATATCAATTTTATAATGTTTTTTGATGTTTATCTTAACTGACTTTAACAATTATATAAAAAACTTACTTAAAATAAGAACGCAAAGAGAATTTTATAACATTTCATGTTTAAATGGCGAAGTGTTTTACTGGACAAGTCTAACGGTCTTGGAGCTTCATCATTACAAGCATATATTTTACGAGAATGTTCAAAAAGAATTTCTTTCACTATGGAATTCTGGAATTTTTTGAGAAGCTTTGAGAGGTTTAAAAAACATTTTTAGACTTTTTCAAAGTTTCATTGATGCATTCTTTTTTAAGTAACATTTTGTTTTTAATTTATAAATGAAATGTTACATTCAACTTTGGAATTTTAAATTGCATTGTTAAATGCAATAGGTAGTTCATTGAACTTTGTCATAAGGGATGTCAGGTTGTATCAATTGACAATGTTGAAATACTCGCTTAGACCAAGGACCAAAACCTAACTGATTTCGAGAAAACAATCTTTGATCTTTTATGATTTTAGAATAAAAGATCAAAGACATCCACTAATCGTTAATAATTTTACAATAATAAATTACAAAACAAGACAGAACAGAATATATTATTCTTAAAAACTTTGTAGCACAGTGAAATTTATAATATACAACATTTTCATTGAATGAAGCAAAAATACTACCTCTATCAAGGACGGGTGTTTGTACAATGAAAATAGGTCAGTGCACGTATTTATTCTCAGCAGTAATCAACAGCTTACTTTTATGAATTATAGGTCTATAGTACACGAACCATTCAAGAGGGAATCGTTGATTCGGTCTTACTGTACTTTTACGTGAGAACAATGTTTTTAATATAAAATATATAAATATCCTTATTATTGAAGAAGGGAAATATTATATGTAATTTGTTTTTTGTTTCGAGTGAGGTCAAGATTAAATAAAATAATGATATTGTTACATTATATAGGGTGCATAGGGTTCTCCTTGAAAACTTAGAGCTTAATGCCAATCGCATCTGTAAGTGGAACACGTGCTGATTGTCAGCCGAGGCTCTGACCAACGAAACATCCTGACAAGCAGTAATAAACTCACCATCTATGACTTGGGACTACAAGAACTGGCGAAAAGTGGGCTTTAAATATGCTTATGCCCACCCCTTCGGGGGAACAGATATGATTTTGTGTTGTTGTTGTTTTTGTTTTCCATGCTAGAGTACATAATAATCGCTCACATCCTTAGAGCGAAATCTTTACATGAAAAGTCGTTTTTTAAACCTTACCTTAAATGGCCATTTTGTGGTCCGCCTGTCTGTCAAGTCCCTTTTTCCAGGAGCTAATGGAGGTATCAAGCTGAAATTGACATCAGATACTTAAGTATACTGTCCCATGATACTGTGGAAAAATCAAACTTCTAAGCCAACACAATCAAAAGATACAGCCGTTAATGCTGAAAATTTTCGACACTCGTAAGGGAGTCCAACCTAAAGGGTTACTGCCCGTGAACGAAATTCTTTAAATTTGGTACGAAGCAACGTCGTTCAGATAAAGGAGAAATTACAAAAAGCATAAATTTTAGTTAAATCATATAATATGCCTACGGGTTGGTAAGGAACCCTCGGTTTTTTATGAGATGGGGACGGCCACCTGAGGATAGGTACAACTAAATGAATTCTACCATATTTACACAACGTCCGCCACACCTCATTCATATAGTCCCGAACGAAGCAAACATTGTGTATTTCTAGTACCCACTAGACAACTGATGTAAACACAAACAAACTCGTAATTTATACTCTCGATTGTCGCCATTTCATGGAACTTGTTGCAATACATTCTAGAATCAAACTCATTTGTACTTATTTCACTATTTTAATTACGTTTAAACTTGACCGCTTTCGTCTTAAGCCGCTATCAAAGTTAACAAGCATACTCTTTTTTTGTAAAAACTTATTTTACATAATATTATTTAAGTAAACACCCCGTTACAAATATTTTCTGACCTGAGTTCTGACCCCCGTACCTCAACAGCACAACAATCGTATTGCTACCAATGCACCACCGATGTAGTCCGACGTCCATGGTCAATTGCGACTTATATATAAGTTAAATGTATTCTTCGTTTAATATATGCTTCGAATATTATTCCTCTCTCCTCCACCTGGATTAAAGAAAAATGATTGAGCCCTCGGTAGTTGAAATCACTCAGTTTAAAGCAACTTGAGAATTTTTGAACCCAGATTTAAACGAGGCTGGGGCATGCCTTGGTTAAACTGACGTATCAAAAGCACCCGAGGCACATAATACCTTTAAGCGAGCAAATCTTTTATACTTATTTTGGCCACTTTTACAATTAAAAATAAACAAAATAGTACTTTTGAATTTCGAATATGTCATTTTATCTTATTTTCGCGCCAATATATTGTAAATTATTTTGTGATAAAATGGAATGGGGTGATATAAAGAATCGAATCACTGTAATTGCATTATGTAAAGTAAATAGGAGCGAACTACAATTTTTAAAATCCCAAAAAAATATTGTATACCGGAATATTAATAGGTACAATGAAATTTCCTCTGTTTTTGAATAACATTATATCTTAATAGTAAAACTATTTTTGATATTACATTCAACAATGCTGATATTAATTTTACGTTTACGTCTCATGTAATAATTTGTAAAATTAAATTTCAAACTAATATAAAATATTTTTGCTATACCTGAACGCTTTGTTTTAAAGTTTAATGGCTGGGTATTTAATTTAAATTCATCAACATTTTATATTACTAGTTATTTAGTAAATTTAGTAACCACTCAATCTTTAATTAACATCGAGTTGACATTTAATTTATGCAAGTTTGAATTTGTTCCCGAATACATTGCTTGTTCGATACTAATTATTTACTGACAATTATTATCTACTTCATACAAAGCTAGGAATGTATATAATACTCACTACACTTTGAAGACTAGTAGTGAGCTAATTAGTGTACACAGGCAGTACACAGGCTCTTAAGAGTGATTAAAGCTCTCTAAATAAAAATAACATGAGAATAAAAGACTAAGCGTTGTTCTCCAGGGCGTGAAACAACGCTAAACTTCCAACCTCCGATCTGCTATGAAAAATTTCTTCTAAGAAAACACTTTTGGCCCAACCTGAGGTTCGAACCCGAAACCGCTTGGTCGGCAGTCGCATATGCTAACCGATAGAATAAAGAACCAGTCAAATTTGTAAAGGTCGTTAGTGAAAACAATAAAGAATCCAAAAATGAAAGTATAATGGCTTTACCAGAATTTCTCAAACGGCGTTTGTCCATGCATTTCAAACCATATATTAATTATACTAAGAGTCACTTCCTATCCATAAAAATATTAAATTAATAGATTGAAAAAAAAAACAATAGCAACACCCATGTTTTTACGGTTTTCATTCTCTAACAATCGAATCGAACTAAGTGGCGTGCAATTGGAGAGGCCTATGTCCAGCAGTATACTGCGATAGGCTGATGATGATGATTCTCTAACAATATGCTTAACTACTTAATAACCACCGGAGCAGGCTGGGTTTCGGAGCGGATATGGCACCATAGACCACATCCACACAGTGCGGCAGATAATACAGAAGACCGAAGAGTATAATCAGCCCCTGTGTCTAGCATTTGTGGACTATGAAAAGGCCTTTGACTCGATTGAGATCTGGTCTGTTCTGGAGTCCCTGCAGCGTTGCCAAGTAGATTGGCGGTACGTCCGAGTGTTGAGATGTCTCTACAAAGCCGCTACTATGTCCGTCCAAGTACAGGATCAGCATACAAGACCCATACCATTGCATCGAGGAGTGAGGCAAGGGGACGTTATATCCCCGAAATTATTCACTAATGCAATGGAGGACCTGTTTAAGACGCTGCACTGGAAAAGGCGCGGTATCAACATCAATGGCGAATACATCTCTCACTTGCGATTTGCAGATGACATCGTCATCATGGCAGAGACGTTGCAGGACCTACAACAGATGCTGAACGACCTGGCTGACTCGTCTGTGCGCATCGGCCTACGGATGAACTTCGACAAGACCAAGGTCATGTTCAATGAACATGTACTACCGGAACCGGTTGCGGTACACGGTGCCGTTCTCGAAGTTGTTCAAAAATATGTATACCTCGGGCAGGCTTTGCAGTTAGGTAGAAACAGCTTTGAGGACGAGGTGAACAGAAGAATCCAGCTAGGTTGGGCAGCGTTTGGGAAACTTCGTCGGGTCTTCTCATCATCGATCCCACAGTGCCTAAAGACGAAAGTCTTCAATGCGTGCGTCCTACCCGTAATGACTTACGGAGCCGAAACGTGGACACTTACGGTTCGACTGGTCCATAAGTTTAAAGTCGCTCAGCGTGCAATGGAGAGGTATATGCTCGGCGTTTCTCTAAGGGATCGCATTAGAAACGAGGTGATCCGACAAAGAACCAGGGTCATCGATGTAGCCCACAGGATTAGCAAGCTGAAGTGGCAGTGGGCTGGCCACATTTGCCGAAGAACCGATAACCGTTGGGGTAAACGAGTTCTTGAGTGGAGACCGCGTCTAAGCAAACGTAGTGTAGGACGTCCACAAGCCAGGTGGAGCGATGATTTGCGCAAGACGGCTGGCAGGAGCTGGATGCGAGAAGCCATAGATCGAACTAAGTGGCACGAAATTGGAGAGGCCTACGTCCAGCAGTGGACTGCGATAGGCTGATGATGATGATGATGATGACTTAATAACAAACAACTGAAAAAACACATAAAACTAACACATTGGTATGCTCTTTGATCTGTAGTTAAATAACAACAACGGGACGATAACAAGCTTTCCTAAGCATGAATATGTTTTTCTAAGCCAAGGTAAATACTCTGTTCCCCTATACTTATGAATGCTTGCCGTGATTTAGCAAGAGTTTTAGCTCACCTTTCATAATAGGTGAACCTTTGTAATATGGTACTGTTTGTAAGTTAATAAATAATAGTTGTTCGCGTGATATATTGACGCTATCTATAGAAGTCGTATAACAATATTTTTATAAAAACCTCAAATATAGCAGAAAATAAAAATCAGAGAAGAATTGATGACTAAAATTATTTATTATGCTGCTAACTTTTGCCTGCAGCTCCATCTTCTTATCCTCAAGAATCGAAGTATCTCCAAACTTATTTTTGTTCTATCAATTCAGTGGTTTAATTGTGAAAGCGTAACAAACATAGAGACAGAGTTATTTTCGAATTTATAATATTAGTATGGAAGTTAATTAAACTAGTACTCACATACTTAAATCCATCCGCGCAATATCTCTTTAATTCCTATCTTTCGTATCTGCTTTACCTAGCATACACGTCTAAGCTGCCCTGATGCTAAAATTATAGGATCCATACGTCCACAGCATTTAAAACGCCACTTTTTTATGGTATAGGAGGCCAACGAGCCGAAGTATCGCCTGAAGTTAAGCGATTACCGCCGCCCATGGGTATCCATGCAACACCAGAGACGTCACAAGTGCGTTGCCGTCCTTAGAGGAAGAGGAGGAGACGGGGAGGGGGGATCAATCACTCGGTAAAACACAGCGCAAGCTCTATTTCACACTGGTTTTGTGTGACTTTAGGGGATAAAGACGTCAGTTTGATTGATCAAAACTAAAAGGTCTAAATATCAACTTTAAGATAAACTTAGTACTTGATTTTGAAACTATTTTAATTAAATACCTAGGAGTTAGGGCACCTACGCACCCCAGGACTTTGTGACCCTTTATTCAGGACGGTCGCCTAAATAAACATCGACTTAGAAACACGAACTGGTCTGAGAATATTTTCCAATAATTTCATATTCGATTACAACTAAGTTTAGATCACTGTGTCTGATCTAAGAATATTAAGTTTAATAATGAAGTTTACTCAACAAACTTTATATAAGCTACTTGTAAAAGTATATATTAAGTTTTAATTGAAAAAATATCACATAGTGTTAAGTAAGTATGTTTTAAGTACATTTTACAAGTACAAGCTTTGATTACTAACTCAACTTATTATTATTTTTACCAAATAACCTTCCAATTAGTACTGAACTAGTAATATGATTGAACTAGTAACTTTGAGATTAAAATGCGCTAGGAAGACGATGACCATCCACGTGGTGAATCAATTAAATCGAGTGGTATAGTGTGGCAATGTTTTATAGCCAACTATACATATACTGCTGATGTCGTCATATACTTTAACGGTTTCGATTAACTACTGAAGATGCACATTTTTTGTTTTATTAATCTTGTTGTGTTTGTAAATTTACTAGTATAAAACAACTGCTAATATGGTGTATGCGGATTTCTAGTAGTTTCATGTAAAATCGCATCTTAACTGAGTTCTACTTTAAATTAAAGTCTGTTCGAATAAAATTGAACTAAATATATTAAGAAACTTGTTCAGTTAATGACGAAAATATGTACACCAAATATAACCAGCACGAATATACTATGGTTAAATGAAGTATATAATATATCTGCATACTGCAAGCAGATAAGTCAAAAAAAATCAAAAATCAAAAATGTTTATTGACACTGCAAAAATTACATATACGTGTCTCTTGGCCTGCATACTAAGTATAAACTTGTAATAAACTTGGCCAAGATGATTGCCACTTATAATTATACATACAGAAACAAGAGAAACAATAAATAATGTTATACATAATTACTAATAATAATATTAGCAATTTTTTTTTTTTTAACCTGTTCATGTTCGTGTGTGTGTGTGCGTATGTGTGGCGTGTGTGTGTGTGTGTGTGTGTGTATATGTGGTGTGTGTGTGTATATGTGGTGTGTGTATGTGCGTAAGTACGTATGTATATGTGAGTGGGTGTGAGTAATCGCATGCGTGTGCAAGTGTATTAGGAACTCCTAAGCATATCCTCAATCTCCTCATAGCCGAGACCCATAAGNAGTACGTATTATATGTGAGTGGGTGTGAGTAATCGCATGCGTGTGCAAGTGTATTAGGAACTCCTAAGCATATCCTCAATCTCCTCATAGCCGAGACCCATAAGCCATCTCGTAGTCTCAACCTTACATTTCTGCTTAGTTTGCGTGTATATATTTAGTTGTTTGTTACATGTGTTGTATAAGTGCGTGCTAATTACGTTATAGTGCCTTTTTGCAAATGTGGATTTGTGTCTGTAAATTTTGAATACATTGGTGGTTTTGCGTTTGCTGGCGATCAACCTGGCATCATGGTTATCAGATGTGTGTTTTCTTAGTAAAAGATATAAGTGTATATATAGATAGAATATAAGAAAGAAAAAAGATTCTATAGATGTTTTTTAAATAAATTTTCAAGCTAATACAAAATAAAAAATTTGCCAAATGCGAGTCGCGCCTGCGTAGGGAGGGTTCCGTACCATTATCTAGATATTTCAAGCGTCTTCCTATTGCCTTTATGAATATATATAATAATAAAAATATCACGCTTTTCGTATGGGAGCCCTTTAAATATTTATTTTATTATGTTTTTTTTTGTATTTGTTGTTATAGCAGGAACTGAAATACATCATCTCTGAAAACGTCAACCCTCTAATTACCACGTTTCATGAGATACAGCTTGGTTATAGACGGATGGACTGACAGACAGACGGACAGCGAGATCTTAGGATATATAGAAGTAATAAGGTCCAATTTTACCCATTTGGTACAGACCAGATATTTCCGTATTTCAATTCTTGGAAAACCATTTTGCAATTTCTATTCAAAACAGGGAGCCAAAATACATTTGTTCTTTTTAATAGGAAAGAGTTAATTTGTGTAACAGTAGATACTTTCGGGATCGAGTTCTGTGTACTGAATACTCAAGTGTAATACTTCGGCTCCCTTTGATGTGACGTGTACAGTTATTTTACATACTCGGACGTTGTTATTTTAAACTTAGAACAGCGTGAAATCGTAGAACAGGTCAGTGCGCGTGGTGCGTTCATTATGCTGTGTGGGTACTGCTGGCTTGTACGTGTTTTAGATATTTATACCTTTAATGAAATTCAGGTGATTTTTTGAAAGTCCGTATGAAGAACTATAAAAAAAATCCGTTTCGTTAGTTTAATATCGTTTAAAAAATTATTTAGTATCGTTTTATAATCGTTTTTAATATTTTTGAAAGTTTGAAAGTTTCTGCATTTTTTATGGTGATTGAAGCGGTCACCTTGCTGCTTCCCACTGCGCTGAGTGTTATTGGTTCGATCCCCTCATGAGACAATACTTTGTAATTCACAATTGTGGTTCCTTGAATCTGTTTAACGACTGCTTGTAAATTTCCCCGCGGTACTGAATATATTCCTAGTGGGAAAGCTGTCTTAAATTTTAAAAAAGAATGATAGTGCGGTGTCCTATTAACTATTATATGAAGGTAAGTACTTCTATTAGCTTATTGCTAATAAGCAGCATTAGTTTTGTGACATCGTGATTGAGTAAAATACAAATTTTCAAACTTTTTGAGAATAAATAGTCAACTAAAAAAACTGTATCAATAAATGAATTAAACCTTCTTTTTACTTTTGTACTTCATCGGAAAAATTGTTTCAGATTTATTAACTCTCACTTTGGTGAGGCAAATAAATATTTTTACCGCGTACACACTAATATGAGCATCACTGAATGTCAGGAAACTTGTGCCAACAAGTTTTAATAGTATATTGTGTACACAAGTTGGTCTCGGATATGGTTCCCAAACTAGCAACTTGACAACTATAACTAGTTACTACTTACCTACTTAGATTTTATCAGAGACGAACTTATCAAAGTCTGCTTGCTAGTAATTTGTTCTGCAAAAATATTATAAATCAACAGTAACTATTATTTTTTCAACTTGTTTCAACATTATTGAAATACGTTATTTTTAAAACAGGATAAAGTCAAAGTAAAATCTTTTATCTATTTAAGTAAATATGATACTAACAAAATCAAAGTATTTAACATCTTAAATTTCTTTGGTAAAGGATAAACTGATAACTAATTCACAGTACTAGTAAGAATAATGTTAGTTATATTTGAAAAAGATTAAAAAAATTGCTTCTGAAGACCCGAACTAGTAGAAAAAATAAGCGTAAGCAAAATTCAAGATTGGTGGTCACCACACTCATTGCTCTTGTAGACAATGCACTATGGCGGCCTTGTGATACTTCTGCATCATCGGGCCTTCATTAGTCTTACAAATATCTTATTTATTAACTATAATGACCAATTATAATAAGCATACTTTAAATATTAATTGTAGGAGGTATTTTAACTGAATCATCATAACAATCCATTGTTGGACAGACCATTTCCTTATCAAGGAGATTTTTCTATTGGTATTTATTCTTTATTGTACACACTCAACACATAAATATAAAAATAAGTGTTATCTACAAAGGCGTCCTTCACCCAAAATTGAGTTTTCTTCCAGCAAACCCTGAGTGAATTGACTATAGCAGAGAAATGTAAGGGCACAGCCATGCGTACTTAGGAATCAGAAGAGGAACGAATATAATGAAAAAGTAATAATGGAAATTATTGACGTTGATTTATACAGTAGAATAAACACATACAGGAGGTTTTGCCTGTTGTATTACTTTAGAATCTGAATAAACTGAATAAGTTCGCTTTATTGAAATCTGACCTTCAATTATTGTTGAGCTAATAATTTTGATTTTGAAGGCGCTCATAGCCCAGTTGCACTCGGTGATTAGAAACAATCATCGAGGGTAAGCAACGATGGCGCGGTCAGTACCTGGATGGGTGACTGCTGGTGGCATGTTACCATGAGCGTCTCCGTGATTCGGAGGTCACGTTAAGCAGTCGGTCCCGGTTATTATCATACGATAACAGTCGTGAAGCTTAGTTGGAGGCCTTCGGGCGGCTTAAAAACATCCAACGGCAAGATTTACGTAGCCACAACGTATTCTTGCCAGTCCCCAACCCGCACTTGGCCAGCGTGGGGACGTATGGCCTTAACCCTCTCCTGAGAGGAGACCCAGCAGTGGGACATTATGGGTTGTTGTTTGTTTGTTTGTAATAAGTTTGTAACATTATTATAAATTTCCAGAACATTCGAAGATAAGATGAAATTACATTATTTTAGTATACTTATTCGGAACGTAAATATATATATGATAAGGTAACCTATTTATATTAACCAAACAACGGTAGGTCGGTGTCATAAAATAAATAATCCGTCCAAAATAAATTAATCCTATATTACATGGAGGAAAGATCTCAAAGAGAAAAATGATGTTTGCACTGAGTAGGAAACGAACCTGTGAGCTACGTGGTGGAACTCGACTGAACTATGCTATCGTCCACACCAACTAGATTAGCTATACATACATACGTATACACATCTAGAAATAGGTATATTGCGTTTTTTCCGAAGTCATCTTGATTTATAGTTGATTTATAGTTACCTTAAGTAAACTACTATTCAATTACTACACTATCTCCGACCACACGAAATACTGGACTATTCACAGATATTTGTATCCCAACCCTTCGTAAAAACCATTCTTTATTATGCAAATTCATCTCTAGGGATAGGATTTACTATTCCTTCGATATTTTATTGTTTGTCGTACAATACATTTTGCTCTCGTAGTGATTTATTTTGCTGTTTTTTTTTATATTGAATAAAGTATTCATTTTAACCGTTTGTTAGGTTTGAAGAAATAGCTAATGTGTTCGTCCACTCATATGCGAAATGTAAACTTTAGGAAACTTATGTGAACACTGCATAAATGTAGATAAGGAAAATAATATTAGACTTTCTACTTTAACGAATAAAGTTGACAGCGAGTTTAAAGCTTAACTGAGTAAAGTAAAATAAAAAATTATTCGGCTTTTGAATTGTAAACCTTTAGGGAACTAGTATTTGGAGGTTTTTAGTTTGTTTTTGCAACTTATCTTTTTAAGAACAGCAATCCTAAAAGCTAACGAAAACAGCGACCCTTACTTTTATTTAAGTTAAAACATTTCTAATGTATATACCATTTATACCCTTAGTATTCATTTTGGCTTTGTCAGTTTATTTTCACCCGTATTATCTTAAAAGAGAGATAAAACTTTTTGTTTTCTACCGGTTTGTTGTATAGAGATAACCTCCATTGTTAGAAACGACCACATGCGCCATTTAGACTTTGAGACTAATCTTTTAAGTCAGTTTGTTTGAGGACAATATAATTAATTTAATATGTTTATTTACATATTAGTATTTTCTGTCTAACTGTTATTTTTTATATAAATTAAAAACAACACCGCTTAAAAAATTATAAATCATTATTATAGGTTTGAAAGTTCTGAGAATGTATCTTCAGGATATGATGGACCTATAAAGTATTTCACTGTGATATCTGAAACTTATAGAAATATGTTGGCTTTTAAAAGGTGATTGGCTTCGATGCCAGTCAGGCAATATATAGGGTAGTATTATTAGTATACCCTATACCCATAGGGTAGGGTATACAAATTTAGAAACGACCATTGACCTAAAATGCTATTTTTAAAACCTAATAATATATGGAATACTGACTTTTGCCCGCGTTCAGCCCGCTTGTTTATCGGTAATCGCAGTAAAGAGTAGCCTATGTCCTTCCTCAAGAACTAAAGTATCGCCATACCAAATTTCATTGAATCGGTTTAGCGGTTTGGCCATGAAAGCGCGACAGACATTACTTCTGCATTGTGTGGATAAAAGTTAAATAATCGATATTTCAAATTAAATATAATCCAGACGAAGCGGACTTCACAAACACCAACAATTATGGATCAGACTATTTGCTGTCCCAAACAAATTACCTGTATGTCCTGTCCTGTCTCAAAAAAAATGTGGGGTTTGACTCACACTATTCAGCGCAGTAGAAAACGACATTGCAGTCATTTACAAAAACTTGATAATAGATATTATATATCAATCGCAAGCACATTTAAATATCATATATTCTTCAAAGTAAAATTAATATACAGCTAATCAACGGTAACAAGAGAACTGCATGAAAAACATGAAATGAAATTCATAACATGAAATTTTAATAAATGAAGTTAACTGTCGAGGACTGGACTGCACGTTTTTTTTAATTGGACAATATAAACCCTATGAAAGAATAAGTTTAAAAGTCTTGCGGCGACTTCCACATGCAGCGACCACAAAAACATATGGCAACGCCATCTACCGAAGATACGTCGAACTACAGAGTATCGAAGGAAACTAAGAAACTACCAATCCTAAAACGCGCAATAGAAGTTCTTGCGCTGGTTAACTAAGAGGAATTATAAAAACACTCTTTTTAATAGATCTTATGCAGAAATTTGGCTGCTTGATTCGTTGAAGTGTACTTTACTTTAATGTAGTGTTTTTGTACTTACTATCTTTTTATACACACGTTTCAAAAATTCGGAAGTCTTCACAGGACATTGTGACAAAATTTTCCTTTTTTCACCTAATGATTCTGAATATTCCTCTTTTTTTACCCCGCGTACAAGAAAATCTAGGTGCTTACATTAGTTATAAACGAAATTAGATTCCTCGTCTTGTTTGTTCTTCAGCCTTTTATTACGAAATAAGAGCAAGTCACAATAAGATCAAATTAATACGGGTTATCCGTTCTATTTTATTATCTTTCGTTTCTCTATTGTTTCGTAAGCATCCTATCAATAAACACTTTCAAAAGTACATCTCTTCATTTGCTATAAGTCTATTTCGAGTTGTCCCAAATTTGATCCAAATAGCAGGGGTTCTGTTAATTGGGTAGTCAGTATATAATAAACGTGTTACTTGTAATCCGAGATTGGAAAGTGCATTCAGTCGAACTGGTAACTAATTAGTCCGAGTGAACCGCCACAGAAGCGGTTCAAAGCCGCATCACAAAGCTAATGGCTACTCATTTGAGAGCCCTATTCAATGTATTGAGGTGTATTGCATGTTAATATAGATTTACATCGTAGATAGCTTAAGTATTAGTAATCTGAAAATTATATGTGAACATGAATGGTTAATTTAGAAGGAACTTTAGCTTCTTGCTGGCACGTCTTTTCTATATATTAACAACGTTTTAGATCATATAGATTTTTAATATAACTACGTAAGAGCGTAGGTGCATAGTAAAGTTTTGCATTTCTACCTTTCAGTTTTTCCCACTTTTTATTATTTTATTCATACTTTCCAGAAAAGTTTGAATTCTATTCCATTCATTTCAATTTATATATGAGGTGATTATTCAGATCAATCACGCCAACATTACTTTAATGACAAATATAATATTTTTTTTAGTTTTGTAAATCATAGAAGCCAAGGATCGAACTAAGTGACGTGCAATTGGAGAGGTCTATGTCCAGCGAAAGCCTGCGATAGGCGCATGATGATGAAATCATAGATTTATGCATTTATTTAAAACTATCTTTTTTCCACTGCTACGCCTGCGTGTGTAGCAGCGGTAAGTACAAACTACAAACAAAATAAAAAATATTTCCATACCAAATTTCACTGAAATCCATGCAGTGGTCTAAGAAGCGTGTCAGACAGCCGAATAGAGTTACTTTTGAATTTATTAGTATAGACTATGAGACCGACGGCTTTGACAAATTTGCTTATCGTAAAGGATCGTAATTATAAGTTGCCACACTTAGTTCAGTACCTAATAGTTAATTAAGGTTCCGCTCTTGCATATAAAAAACGGAACCCTTTTAAGGTCGCTTTGCCGTCCATTCTGACTCTCTGTCTGTTTATTTTGACCTTCTATTTCGAGAACACTTGAAAGTATCAAGTTAAAATTAAAACCGTATACTCAGGTTTTTTGTTCCTTGAATTTGTGTAAAAATCAAACTTCCAAGTTTACGTAAAAAAGATACGGCCGTTTATTCAACAAAAAATGCGTATTTCGATACTCCATGGGGAATCAAAACTCATAGTATACTTCCCGTTGTTCGAGAACTATGAAATTTGGCAATAAACACTATTATAGAAAAAAAATCAAAACTGCATATTTGCAATAAAACCTTAAAAAAATAGGAGTCTAAATTTTAATAGGGTGTCGAAATTTCAAATTTAAGCTACTAGTTCAAATGGGGTATCAAATGAAAGGGCTGGGTGTGTATTTATTTTATTTATATTTTACAATACAACAAATAAGAAAAAATATTTAAACTGAAAATTATCAAATAAAACCGTTCCCCTCTTTATCTTCGAAATTATTTTAATTACGTATTATCCAGATATATAAGAAAATTTTGATATAGTAGATAAATGAATATACAATTTAATCATTTCATTTATTATTTATATTAATAAACTATTTATTTAATTTTGTAATTAATCACAATCCTATATAGATACCTACCTACTTAAATGTCTAGTGCTTAATAGTATAATACTTAGTGTACGAGTAAATATTAGGTATATTTCAACCGTTGATATAATAAGGGTAACGCCAACCTACATCTATAATTTATTATAGTTGGTTTTATATCCTCTTATCCTATGTACGGAACCCTAGTAGAGTCGTGAATCAAGCCGAAGATCTCGTACATGTTACTTTCTTGGAAGAAGTTTTTATTTGGTAGATAGCACCTACAACCTTCTTTTTTCGGGTTAGAGTCACCACTGAGCATTTTGAAGGATTGAGGTCTAGCTTGTTCATGAGGCAATAATGATCTAGGCACCCGAGGTAAGAATGAAGTTTCTCCACATCTGCGACCGATTCTTAAGTTGCAAAATTTTTATGTTATTGGCAAAAAATTAGGGCTTTGTAAGCTTGAAGCATTTATCGATGTCATTGAGAAATATAATAAAGAGAAGAGGCCCGATTAGGGAACCCTGGAGATTGCACCAGCTATGACTACCCAGCTGGAAATATATTTTTTAATTATCACGGCTTAGGATCTTTGTTTAAAATTAAATCAAAACCATCTGAGGAGATCCACCCTTAACCCTTATCTAGAAACTTTCGTAAAAGCATACTTTGATACACGCTATCGTATGCTTTGCTATACTCTAAGTAAATGACATCCACCTGATACTATTATCCATAGCACCCATTAAGAAATCGAATAGGATCAATAGAGGAGAATAGGCTAATTATATTCGCCCTTATATAAAACCATGCTGAGAGGGATTAAAACAATTCTCAAATGAGGAGTACAGTTAGTCATTAACTCAAGTACCTTTGATACTACGCGTAGTTTGAAGATTGGTCTATACTTACTTACTTCTTCTTCTGTTTTGAGACCTTTCTGTGTATAGTTAATGTAAACCGATTTACATATTTGCGAAAACAGGCGCTCCGCAAAAGTTTTGGTACATCCGGGTAGGAAGCACGTATGTATTTTATCTGGGCCTATGGATTTAATGGGGTACAAATTTGGACTAAAGTTTTCGACCTCGCATGTTTTTACTTCGATACTATTGATATTAGTATCATTAAATGTCTGTGATTGGTTTGAACATATTAGACTAAGTGAATCGCTCGAATTGACAAAACTTAAAAAGACTAAAAGAAAGTACTAGAAAGATAATAACACCATGACTAGAAAACGTTACAAATATCGTCACTAGTATTTACCATTGAATCTAGGTATTCAAGAGTGCAAAGAATGAATTGGATCTGTTATGCGATGTTACAAGCGATCAGAGTTGCCTTTGATTGCTAGTAATGAATGAATGAATGAAATTTTTGCTGACAGATAGGATTCAAAACAGATGTTTAGCCCTTTCGGGAAACAGGTTAAGCGTATCGAAATTAGATGCGGTTTATATATTAATCGATTCTTAGCGCATTAACACAATCTTTACGGGATAAAATGAGTTTTTTTCATGCTCAACTGTATCTAGAATATAATAGAATTTACAAATACACACTCTCATAATATTTTGCCTTTAATATTGCATTATATTGGTGTGATATGATGTTATTCTATAAATGTATTAGTATACACCTAATCGATATTCTTAAGAACCATCATTGTATACTAAATTTACATATTTATTAAATGTCTCTCTAAAAAAACAGCATTTTAACTGATTACTTTAAGAGCGATACCTATAAAACAAGATTGCTTCAGCATTGTGATTATAAAATACAGCAGCTGCTTGTTGAAAAGCTTGTTACTTTGATGTATAATATACTCGGGCAACTCTCAAAGGGAGGTCAAATACCTCTGATGTAACTAAGTTGAAAGAACTGCAGATCCTTCAACCTCTGTTAAATTTCACTCGACTCTTTGTATTTTATTTATGTAAAATATGTTGATTAACAATCTGCGACTTTAGATAGTTGAACTAGATTTAAAAAATCATTAATAATGACAAAGTCATTTGAACAAGACGACATGGTTGCCTGTTAGAGATTGACTCCGGGCAATAAGGCTGACAATTGTACTTCCCTAGTTAAGGTAACCTTGTTACTAATCCGGTATACAATAAAGAGGTTATTTTCATTATTATTAAAACACCAAGAATACAATGGAGTCGATCAACTCGCTTAGTTAATTACTCTTAGTTCAGTATACTGTAAAATTCTGCTAGTATCTAGGAATAACTATAAAATCAGCTGTAAATCTATACTTAACCCAGATAATTCTTTTACCATATACCAACACATAATATATTATTTATTTAACCTTTACGTAAAGTAATTTTCACATTTTTTGAACAATTATTATAAGATTTTCAAAACCGGTAATTTGTTGGATTTTTTCCCTTTTGAAAACTGCACAGAAAATATTTAAGGCAGAAAAAGCTTACAGAACAAATACTAACTCGTTTTTTAAACATTCATTGAAGGCGATAAAGTTGACTTTAATCTGACATCAACATTATTGAAATACACATAAAACTAGGATTTCTCCTATATCTAACAACAAAGGTCTCTTCTTTAATCCCTTTTACATAAGCCTGAAGTATTATATCATTATTATTTGTAGTAGCTTTTCTGGTCCTAATCGCAAGTCGCA
Organism: Hyphantria cunea; assembly: GCA_003709505.1. Lineage (NCBI taxonomy): Eukaryota > Metazoa > Arthropoda > Insecta > Lepidoptera > Erebidae > Hyphantria > Hyphantria cunea. The sequence goes on from PKRV01001159.1 coordinate 150,322, forward strand.
GGTGTGGTTCCCTAAATTGGTCCCGCAATGAGCCGGCCTGGATATTGCTACAGTACATCAAAATTATTGTCGTCTTCTACTTGATTTATATGCCAGTTTATCACCCACGCACAAGTTAGAACATTTTCTCGCTAGGCAAAAACTTTGCGACTAAATATTAGCTTTATGATTAGCAAAAGTTTTGAAATGAAGACTATTAAACATCTACAATAACATATATTCAGGACTTAATAAACATTAGGTTTCTTCGTTGATAATCGTCATTTTTAGTTTCCCCGTCTATTGTTTTACAAATGTAGTTCAGGCACAGTTTTATCAGATTCAACTGATATTTGAATTCAATAACTCTTCCATCCGTACTTACTACATAAAATTTTGAAGTTGATAATTTAACCACTGACTCAGCTTTCAGTTAATTATTTTCGATTTTTAATCAGCTTCGGTCAGCTTATGTTCAGAAAAATATATATTGTATCAATTGACTGCAATACATTTTGAAAACATTATTACATACAATGAATTAAATCGCCATATATCGCCAACGTAGTTACTTATTTAGCTTAAATAAATAATCTGAGCGCTTAAAAATGGATTAAGATTTATAATTTGCCATCTGAGAACACCTCCTTAGTCTTTCATCTTTTGGAGTTTACAACATGGCTATCAAAAAAAGTATTTTGTGCAAAGTCATTAATTTAGATTTGGTCGTCTAACTTTTTAATCGTGGAATAAGGTATAGCCTATCCTTGAGATAATCATGAAAGATGATAATATTTAGTTCTAACAAATAAATAAGTTTGATTAATGGAGTAGTAAATAAATGTCCTAAACTTTTTTCCAAATTATAACCTTACAAAATTTAAACTGTCTACCACGGACCAGTACACCAAGTTGAATCAAGATGAGTTCACTTTTCTTTCATCTTTTCATGCTTGATACGTAAACTAGTTGAATTCTGATACTTACTGACAAGACATAGTGATAAAGCTGGGTTGCAAGTTTTTTTTACAACGCCATCTAGTTTCAAACTAAAATACATTCACATTGTACATAGATAACACTCAAACTCAAAAACAAATATTTGCAGATCATACAAAAATTTGGTCCGACCCGGACACGAACCCGAGACCTCAAGCACAGCAGTCGCCTACGCTACCGCTGCGCCACAGAGGCAGTTAATTGCAGAATGGCTTACCTACAATTATGTGTAAAACAAAATGAAAAAAAGATTTATTATACAATTTTTTATATAAGTCCTGTGAACTTTTTTCGGATGATTTGATTTGAGTGTAAATGATAAATGATTATATTTATGGATAGTATAGTGATTCATAGTATTTACATTTAATTATGCCTCTAGACATACATAAATTTTGTACATTATACAGTTATATAGAATACTTTACATTACATTACATACTGTATTAAAGTGACAAGTGTTTATAATTTCTCGGAGAGAAAAACTATTTTGTATTTCACGTTTAATATTATTTATTTTCTGCATGTCTTTTTCACAATTTCAGACAGCAATTTCCTGACTTTCAGAATCACTACTACAGCAACAAAACAATAAACCTTATTTAAAATAATAAGGTTCTAAAAAATGAGTATAACTTCTAGAAAAAAAAAAATTATCTTTAGAAGCAGGCGTCTTTAGGTCTGGGCTTAAACTACAATATGTAATGTAATACCTCTATACTGACTATAAAATACATTTCATAAAATATTCAAAACTAAAAGGTCAATTCGACTGGTGGACATCACTTAACTAAACCACACTATAAATACAGTATAAGCAACTTTTATTTCAATGGACCGCAAGTCCCGCAACCCATTTTAATAAATGTATAAGCTACCCTTTCGGTTTTCATAAAGAGAAAAGGTATCTTTTGTGGTAGTTTCAATTATATAAGGTAAAAGTTATAATATACAGAACATTTTCAGTTTGTAGAACGGAAAGGTCAAACCTGGATTAGTACTGTAGATTTTATAGGTGAACCAAAATTGTATTAGTTACTTTGAAATTTGAGTAGCCATTCGTAAGTAATTAACTACGCTCCATTCTATACAGAATCGTAACAAAGTAAATCATTTCACTTCATTAAAATTAAAATTAACTATACTTTCGTACAACGCCAAAAGGATATGTGTATTTACAAGTGGGTATAGTTTACTTACTACACAAAAACATGGGAAAACTATTTATCTATAAAACTACTACTGAAATATAGAATAGTTAGTAAAATAAAAAAGCCTGCAACTAATGATTATATTTAAGAATACCAAAACTAAGTTAAAAGAGTGATATTTGTCCAACGGTAAGACGGCAGACGAAGTTTTATAAGCTATTATAATATAAGACTAACACACGTGGTACATTACACGTGTATTTTATCCAATTTATACCAGATAATTCACCAACAATATTTGTACTAACGTGATCCTATTGGGCGTGGATTAAGTTACACAAAATGGGAGCTCTATTATTAACCAATGAACAATATCAGCTCTGTAAATAATTTCTAGTTGTAAAGTAATATCTTTGCTGACGTTTTAGTTAATGTTTTTGATAGATACATGGTTATATTTATACCAGTAAATCATCATCATCAGCGTATCGCAGTCACTGTTGGACATAGGTCTCTCCGATTGCACGCCACTTGGTTCGATCCACAACTTCTCATGTCCAGCTCCTGCCAACTCTCTTGCGTAAATCATCACTCTACCTGGCTGTTGACACATCCTACATGTGTCTGTCTGGAAATTGAAGGGTTGCCAACCACTAGACGAACAGGCCCGTATCGATAGTGTACAGAGAGTACACACTCAAGCTCGTATTTCTCTGAAATGCTTTCCAGGATTGTTAGACAACAGCTTTGATCAATACTATCGCCTTTACGTAATAGTAGTTAAATGATTGAGATACTGAGAAATATATCTCAACTCCTTAAAAATGGATGGTTGTAAATCTGGCATATAATGGACTGGATTCATTTGCTAATGATTGACAAAACAAATTTGTTGATACTGTGCCTTGTAGTTAGTTTTGAGTATACATAAAAAACAGTTTTAAATAATATTGTTTATTTATGAAATAAAGATATTTTAACTTTACCTTGGGCTGAAATATTTTGACAATAGATTATTTCCACTTACATTAATACATAAAATAATTTCAAAAAACATGCTTAGAACTTTATTCGTTGGTAATAGTAATTGAAATAATTAGACATGTTATACAAAATATATAAATAAAATATAATATCTTGCCTTTATTAGTCCCTTTGTGGCCTTTATTAGTCCTAAGTTTAAATTGATGCCGGCTAATAGTTCGACCGGTTTTACTTGAATATTAGTTTTTTCACGGAGCGACTGGTATCGGACCTCCGCAACCCTGAGGCTGAAGTGAATTCGAATTTTGAACTAGTTTTTAGTATATTTAAGGGCACTGACTTCCCAATAACGATTGCCATAGATGTTCATGGCAACAGAGACAGACGTTTTAACGTGCTCTCCTAGGCATAGGCGGGAAACACAGCCACCTACCTTACTCCAGGTTGCTATTAAGATATTCTCGTAATAAAAACCCAACAGCAATCTAACCCAGGAATCGTCCCCGAGATATCTCGATCGACAGTCGCTTACGTCAACCACTAATATTATTATTATTATAATAATATTTTCAAAAATAAAGGTAAAGAAAAAACAAGGTATTTTTTTTAACTAAAATAATAAAACACATCATAATATTTTCTAGGGATATACATGAGCCCAAAATGTACTAATCTGACATATATCGAAATTAAACCATTTTTAGATTAACATAATGTAATAGACTTTTGTCAGTTTAATTAAGAAGAGATGTTTTTAAATTAAGAAGGGAGTCTTCCTAATTTAAAAACATCTTGCCATTTAACGCAAAATAATTAACTTTACAAAAAGCTTCTACCTTTACTAAATCCAATTTAACACCCTTCGAAGTTTAACTATTCATTAGTTACAAGCTATAATAAGTTACTTAAGCTTAGTTATTTGTCTAATAGAATGTTTAACTTTTAAATGTCAGTGGAAGTGCTTTTATGAGTAACAGAGTGATGCCCATTTTAACAAAAGGAAAGTAAAATTAAAGTCAAACGTTTTCACGGAGTGCTTTTAATTTATGACGAGTAATTATTCCCATTCTTTATTTGGACAGAACATGAGTCCCTGAGATTGCAGAAAAAGTCTTTTAAATTTAATTGGGCTATATTCTTTTCTATAGTCGNAATTATTCTGACATCAATATTTTTTACTACGGTGCTACGACTAAGTCGACATGCTACTTGTACAGCTATGGGATTCGTAGCCGAGCTACACATAGTGTATCACCGTAGCATAACGAAGGGTAAAATATTAATATGTATTATTAATATTAAATGTAACCTGTCTGTTTCAAACTTGTATAAGAATGAATAGAAGTAGTTTGTCACGGACTTTTATTTATTACTGTTTGGATTAAAATATCTATCGAGGCACTATAGTGTGTATATCGTTAAAATTAATGATAAAGGTGTAAACTGTAACATATTGTGCAATTATTGATTCCGTATTGAGTAAAGTCAACAAAAATACTAATTTCGAATAATTAAAATAATGTTAAATCCAATTAAATCGTTACATATTTTAAGAAAAATATTCAAGTGGGTATTAATTATTATGTATATATATTAATATAAAAAAAAAGAATTTTTTANTATAGTCGGTGCTACGACTAAGTCGACATGGTACTTGTACAGCTACGGGATTCGTAGCCGGGCTACACATAGTGTATCACCGTAGCATAACGAAGGGTAAAATATTAATAATAACCTGTCTGTTTCAAACTTGTATAAGAATGAATAAAAGTAGTTTGTCACGGACTTTTATTTATTACTGTTTGGATTAAAATATCTATCGAGGCACTATAGTGTGTATATCGTTAAAATTAATGATAAAGGTGTAAACTGTTACATATTGTGCAATTATTGATTCCGTATTGAGTAAAGTCAACAAAAATACTAATTTCGAATAATTAAAATAATGTTAAATCCAATTANGAATGCCACGCTGATTTCAGCGCGAACGGGCCAGCACGACCGGGGCGATGCTACCCTCGCACAGAAAATCAATCTAAAATGAGAAAGTGTAACTGAGTATTCGTTTTTCGTTGGTGAGTGCGAGACGGGAAGTCCAATAATGCAGAAGCATCTCTATAGTGTGGGTCACTTTGCTGCATTGTTGCATTGTCTGCATTCGCAATAAGTATGGTGACCACTACTCTTGGATTCTGCTCATGTTTTCCATCAGGCAGATGGAATTATTAGATTACACTTTGGAAGACGAATATATCTTATATATATTGCTTAGCCTCGGTGATTGCTTTTAATCACCGAGCCCAACTAG
>PKRV01001163.1:0-47475 GCA_003709505.1 Hyphantria cunea
GGGTCGCCGCAGTCGTTTTATGCGGTAATGACAACCTCCGAATCTTAAGGAGTGAAGGTATGTCACGAGGTCCATACACTCTCAAAATAGCGAACAATTTCACAAGTCACTATATAGCTCCGTATTTACATACACAGTGCTGTTTACAGCCGCATCTTTCAGTACTAAAATAGAGTTGCTCCAGCGGCTGCCGCCAATGTTATGATATCGAATGATGCGACCGAAATATATCGTGTTGGAGCCTATACAGGTACCGGACGCCTAAATTTTGCTTGTTGTGACGCATTACCAATGGAAACCACCGCCCTCGCATCATTACATATTTAATAGCGATGCAGTGATGAGATGACTCAAACACAATTACTACAACAAAGCCGTGTACAACACACCAAAATCCTTTAAATATTAAGGTATAGGGCTGTGTAAGCATACTCACAGATCTCTGTTACTAGATCCTTTTAGGGATTTAAGTAATCGAAGAACTGAACGACTGCTCCTGGATAATTTTATAGAAGAAATCTGCTAATTTACATTACTCATTGGGTTGTGTGAGACAATTGGCGGCTAAGTAATTCGTGAATCAACACATCTAGTCTTAAGTGCTTGCAGACCTTTCGAGTTAATAACTTGATGATAGTTCCCGGTAGTTATCTAGATTATTCAAGTACATCTACAGCTGAATACACACTTATCTGGCGATTTATCCTACTAATATTATAAAGGCGAAAGTTTGTAAGTGTGGATGGAAGTTTGTTACTCTTTCACATAAAAAATACGGAATGTATTTTAATGAAACTTTACAATAATATAGCTTATACACCAAAATAACGCATAAGCTACAATTTATAAAGATATCACATATGTTTGTACAGCGAGTAACTCCGCGGGGCTCAGCTATTCTCTGTATAAATATTCGTGAGGTCTCCCGTAACGCTCTTACAAGCTTCCTAAAGGCACTGGAATTCATGACACAATACATATAGAACAAGACCTATACCTAAATATAATATTGAGCTCAGGTAGGTTTATTCGTAGAACCGAGGGTCGCTGACTCACTGTTGTAATGTCTTATGTTTTAAATTCGTGAAAATCTGCGCACTTCACATTCGAGTCAGCCTGTCAGCATTCACAATAAGTCAGTTTTTATACACAAGTAACCTTCCTACTCGTTTAACAACGATATGTATGTATTTTATCACGGCGTAATTATGCCACCACTACGGAGTGTGGCGGAGCGTGACTATAGCTATGTTAAAACAATAACCCTACCTAAGTAACTCATCCACGTGTGAACAAAGGTATGCACATAAATTTTGTGTGAAGATATCTATCTGAGAGTTATAGACCTTTGCGATATGGCAATACACAATATTCGAAACTGATAAACGTGACAGCGCATCACACGACCATAACATGTTACTGTGCACACTTGTTAATGGGATTCAATTATCAAAGATTGTGTCATAATCTTGTGAAAAGCGTTTCAATGCTTATTATTATGAAATCTATTCGATTTGGATTCTCATGACGGACCGCTGTCCACGGATCTACAGTGTCCTCCATTGTCTTCCACTGGTGTTATTATAAAGCATTTCATGTTATTACAATTTATACTATTATTACAAGTTTTATTATAATTTATATTTTGGAATTTAATATTGACTTGTCCGTTATGCTTGTCTATCCGTGTGACACTAATGCAGTTGGCACATAACATACACATCATCATTGAAATGATACGTGCGCCCCGTATCTCGGACGAAACAAAGAGCCAGCTAATTGGAGTAATGAGTGGACGACGTAACATTGAAGTGGATTCAATTATGATATGGAGTCGCCATATATTGCTACGAACGCTATTCGCTTGCAAAAACACACCGGTAGCAGGCAAGTGTATCACTTTCCTACGAGTGGCTGCACCACACAAATCCGTCTCGCTCCAGAAAAACGGGAGCGACGCGACGTGCGACGCGGTGCACTGGCGCCACAAGACATCCTGACACACAGCGCATTGGTAGAACACTAGACCACTCATAGAGGCCAACCCACCACGTGAGCCTGTCCACTGTCTCTTGAATTAAACGACGTGTTTGACGTACGTTGCGTTTTTGACACTCGTGTTGGGCCAGTAATTCTGACTAATAAGCTAGAGGAAGACCTGTCCAGTGTGGATCCCACTTTTTCGATTTCCACACGGGACCAATTAGTATGATAAGCATGATTATTTATTTTGTATCTGGGTGTAATTTTTTCTATAATTTTTATGTATTTAGAAATATATAAGATGATCAACAGTCTGATTACCATATTGTATAGTTTTCGCCATAATTTCATAATTAAGGCCGCGGCCGGTAGGTACTGCTAAGATTGGGTACGCCTGGATGGATATCTGACATGCATCGCTGCGACACAACGACCGTGCCATTATCAATGTTGTGCAATAAGCATACACGGATTTCTGCTTTTTGTGATTTGACAGCTTCCATTTCAAACAGATACGGCGAGGTCTACGAGTCTACTTATTATTTATCACTGCTTTTAGAATAGATACATAATAAGTAGACTCTTTCGCTATTGTACATCCTCACATAAACGTATGTGTGTGAGGATGTACTCGTATAATAGCGAAATATTTGAGAAACATAAATGTGCTCTTTTCACTTGAATAACTATACCTAGATCTTGTCGATCAATTCGATAGTTCTACTCTTTTTAGGAGCTAACTTTACGTGCGTTTCTGTGGGTTGGTAGGCTAAAGGCTTTATATGTACTCAACTAAGTATTTTACATACAAACACATGTATTTAATAAAAGAACAAACGCTCAAAAATCTTTCAGCTCCGAATGTGATCAATTCTCAAAGCAGTGATAATTATTTATTGAGATAGACAGAGAAAGGAAATCACACCGAAACGACAAACCGTGTAATTATGGAACTCTCACCATTTTGTTTTTATAATATTAACTTTCATTATATTTTAATGTAAGCGTCGTTTGTCTTGTCAAAATTTCTTAAAGTGTGCAATTAAATAAAACAGACCTGAACAGTATTGAAGTATGCCTTGAATATTTCTTGAAAGACTACGTTAACTTGATATTTCCAATAATACCATATTGCTGATAGAATTACATAGAAGTATTTTTTATTTTTACTTCATAAATGGAAGTAATAATGTCTCGCTCGAGGGCATTGTTCTTTTTGTCTTCTATTTGTCGTGATCAGAAATGATTCTTAGAGAGTATTTGTGTTTAGTTTCTTAGCACTGAGTTACGGGATTGCTCAAAAAGTTTCATAAAGTGAATGTCCCAAATGCGTACATCTAACTTGAGAGCAGACAAAGTGTTAAATCCACGGAGCAAAACGCCGCTCGCCGTCTGGAGTACCAGTTGTTCAGCGTTGCGTCAACACATTAGCCGCTCCGCTAGCTCTCCTACCACAAGCGACGATAATTATCTTTCATCAAAGGGTAATCGATGCCTTGATCAATTATAATAACTGGTATTCCCACATCCTTAATTGTTCACCCTTAGTGATGAAACACATCTCAGTGATGACAACCGAACGTCAACTGTCTACCACCCTTTGACTTAAAGATATTCTCTACTTTTACTACGATCCTATCATTACATCCTAATCTGACGACAATGAGTCCAAATATAGAGATATCGGGCCAGTCATACTTAAGATGTCGTCGACTAGCGTAAAATGATCATAATTGTCAGTCTCCTCTTTTTCTTAAAAATCCATGCCAGGCTCCGCAATATGTCTAGAACAGAGCTCGTAAAATGCGACGAAGGCCAATAATATTCGGATTAACGGGAGAAATACAAATGGAAAGCAATACCGGTGGGACGTGACACAGCCCTTAAGTACTTGAAAAATATCCCATGAGCATTTGCGCACCAAAGTCTCTGCTTGCCCACATACACCCACATAGGTACGTGCCTATCGCAGTAGGCGCTCTCTTAACTCTTTATGTATCAATGAATTAACTCTTTATGTAACAAGATATAAAACATTATCTTTGTGCCTGCGTTCTACGAATTTATCGCTTTTATCGAGGAGGTGCTACGTGCGCGTTCCGTTAAAAGCGAAATATGTTTTTTACCTATAAAACATCCTTTAGGATGTTGAAAACATATTTCGCTATTTTTTATTACATATTTCGATTACTTACGTAAAATTATAATTTTACGTAAGTAATCTTTGCTTCGTCGCATTATTATTCTAAAAAGCCCACCTATTAACGGTTCAAGATTTAAAGTTGTGTCTAAAGATATGGCGACACTATTCATTAGACACAAATGACGTAATATGAATTCACGTTTACTGTAATTGAAAGTCAATGAAGAAATAGTCGCGAGATAACGACACTACAGCCAAAATTTCCTACATTTATATGTGTATAAAATATAAAGGACGAATATTTATTAGATATGATGAAATGCACAAATTAGCGACAATGTTACTTAAAATGTTCGTTTTTCGACACACGACACACGATTTCGACATTTTATGGCGGAATGGCGCACACGGGTGCTACTGCGCGTTTGTTTTGTTATTAAAAAGAACATTCATGAGATCGATTTTAGATGATAGCCGCGGCTGCGACCTGACGCAGGGATTACATAAATAATTTACATTGACCTTCGGAAGCCACCAGCACCCAAAGAAAAGATGTTTTAAATATAAAGATAGGATGTAGACATCATGCATGCATGTCAAGAAAATGTCAATATTAGATTTGAAAGTAGACCAAAAAAATCCATGTAAACTTGAAAGCAAGAAACTGTCTGTCTGTTATGCTTTCACGGCTAAACCTCTGAACAGATTTGGATGAATTTCAATATAGTGCTGGATTAGAGCATAGAGAGCATAGAGAAGGACATGGCTACTTTTCGTCGCGATAACGGCAAAAGCCAGTTTACATATAATATATTTTGACCAATGAAAATAACTGTGGCGCTGTATTTTTACGTGTATTTGTCATTTATGAACTAAATTACAAAATTTCTTTTTTTTATTATCCATCTTTATCAAATTAATAAAAACAGACCACTCGTAAGGTTAAAAAGTTTAGGAAGAATGGAGAGCGTATTTTAGTTCAACTGATCATGATGAAGGAGATAATATTTTTTATAAGTTAATTACGTTATTAATTTATTGTTTGACACGTATTCATTTAATTTATGCTCTATCAGCTACATATCATTCCCTTTACATTGCTTTAGTCTGCTGTACCCATGTTTAATTGAGTACATATCAGTGCGCTTCGCTTTATCTTAATTAATATCAAAGAATTCAGTGCACAATATACCTACGTAACGTATATTTGCCACACATATATGTAATTGTGTATTTAAATAGAAGCGAATGAGTGTTCACATGAAACTAGCAAAATTAAACTGACTCTAACTAAGTTTAAAGGCGTTGGAGATATTGTCGAAATTCGTTGTTTGTATCTACTCTGCGCACTGGCACATTTATATTTGTCCGGGTTGGTTCACGAGAGCTCCATACTCGCCAACACTGCGACAATGTACACACACATTACTTATACGTTCAATTTCGTCTCTGTCGTTAAATTTGTAGATCCAGGAGCCGCACTGAAGCAAGTACAAAATCTGAAGAATAAACCACGTTAAAACCGCCAATAGTTGTTTGTGTTGTATCTAGTCTTTAATGTAACATTGCCAAGCCCTCTGCTATCTCAGCATCTAGCTACTTGTAATTATTGATATCTATAGCGGTACCGTCACCAAAAATCTTTTACAAGCGTTTGATAAACTGATATAGGTAATTTGCCTGTACAAGGTTGCGCAACGGGAACAAAATTGAAAGAGATTACTATTGAAAAGAAAAGTAACAAGTAGTTAGTACCTATTAAAACTGCTTTATAACTTAATTAGTTTATAAATATGATATTCTATGAAACTACTGTTGATAAGATATTCGCCGTTCATGAGCCCGCCACGTGCCCGCAGAACATTTGGAGCTTAAGGGTTTTCACTGAAATCAAGGACTGACCTCATTTCACATGTCATTGTCTAAACTACTTGACTTTCTCTTGTGTTCATCACTTCTGTTATATCTGGCAAGTGTATTGTATATGTTCTCAAAATTTTAGAGATGTACTCTTTCATAGGGGTTACACAAAAGGTCGGCCTCTCGTAACCTTACTCCGTGAAAATAAACTTTTTCCGCATACATTAACTAAATTATTATTACTTTACAAATATGTAGGTACAAGTTTCCGCCAAATAGTCTTGCATGCTCTGGTGTCTACACACACCTGGAGATGGATTAACAGACTATGACCATGGCGTTCGATGCATTTAAGATTCTTAGAAGAAGATCTTTTCTTTAAACCAAGTCTATAGAGAGAAGTGTGTAAAAACTTGTTAATATATGAAGGTGTAGTTGGCAACATTGTTCCCGACCTACTAAGTTTAACCTTATCTTAAGCATGTTGTAGCAACAAAGTTTCCTTATTTATGTTTTACATTTTTAACTATTAGGTCTGTAGTAATGCTACTGTGTGTGACAACGTGTGTGACACGATAACACGACGTTATCGAAAACAATAATTAGCCATCGGTGGCTAGGACTGAGTTACGTATCATTGTTGAGTCTCTCACGTGAAATACACCACCATTCTGTTGTAAAATACGTATCAGCAGGAGAATAATTCAACAATTTAGGGTCTCGAGCGTATGTTCGCCGGCGGTCGAGGCCAACCCTGGTTAATCAGATTAGAGGTACGAGTCGTATTTTTAATTGGTTTATTACGTGCGCCGTCTCCGGTGTGTGCCGGGGACAGCAAAGCACAGCATCGTCCTGTCGATGCAGCCATGTTCGTTGTGGTGCTCCAGCCATGACAAATAACAGCTCAAATGCTCAATATTGATATATTTTCATGTAGCGGTGTATCGGTGAATCACTGGTGGACGGAAACCACTTAATATTTTTAATAAGTAGCACAGATATTTACTCACACCTACACACGAAATACACACGAATAACTTGCTAAGTTTAAACAGGCTCTGCGTTATTTTGTAGCTAATGGATGGAAAATTATTGAACGGACGTGTCGCAAGTCGCAACACAAACGGACATGCAAGCAATCGGTACAGGCACCAGTTGGTGTAATTAGTACGATCCACAACTGAAGGCCTGGCCTGGTACCTACGCCATACTTGTTGATCGAAGCCAAACGGACGTCACGGGTGTGATCGCAACGCTATAATTACTTGATTCTAAACAAATTCGTAACTCTCAGTGGCTTCTATGACACACCTACCGAAATAGCCTTTTCCTACACGAGAGACACCTCAACAGCAACAGCAGGTAGCTACCGGACACCGACGACCGTTGCGACCTCCGGCAACTATTTGAGTTGTATCTGTTTGAAGTCACCGTTATTCGGTTTTCAATAAACTGAAACAACAGCGAGGAGTACGTTACGCGCGAGTGTGTCACGCTCGCGATCATCTTAGAATCCGTACCGAGATCGCTGCGGCGGTCACTGCCCCCGGTGGAGGCGGTGCTCCCGACTCGCTGCGCGCTGCGCTCGACTCCGCTGGATGCACCGCACGAGCACACTGCTGATCCCCAGCACGGCTCATTCACAACCGATACGATACTTTGAGTTCGCGGGACGAAAGCGACGAAACAGAGAGACGTGCACACGAAGAACCGTGCGAGCTCGGACTGCGCGGTTACGACTATACTATGCGCAGGGCCTCGCCGGGCGGAGGGCGGCGCGGAGACGCGCGACGCGAGTGTGCGGCCTGCCGCGCTCAGCTGATAGTGCTCGTCCACTGCCGCGAGACAGCCACTGCAGGTTGTCGAGTCTTGAAATCCCTTGACTCGCTGATGATGTATTTCACATAAAATAACCTTAAGCCTTAGACTTGATCTTCTTCTTTTCTTTATATTTCTAAATAATTTCAAAAAAAGACGTAGGTAAAACATTGCCGCTATCTTCGTCCATAACGCATATGCAAACGGGTCACGTTTTGATTACCAAGGGAAAGGAGGATCCAGAGGTTTTCTGTATCTTCAGTGAATAGTGAAAGCTGTATCGGTTTTAATATTTTTATACTATTTTATGTTTAACAGAAAAAAATATTATGATATTTATTGGTCTAATTGATGCTCCTCTAAGGTTTAAATTGAGCGAGTTAATTTTGGTGGAAAGTAATTCAACTAAGTATTTTTTACATGTATCAATGTGCAATATGATACAATTTTATTGATATCCGTCCCGTTACGACACCTAAATATTGAGATTTGAATTCATCATTATCATTTTAGCCGAAAGACGTCCATTGCTGGACATAGGCCTCCCCCAAGGCTCCCCATGACAATCGGTCCTATGCTGCTTGCATCCAGAGGTTTTCTGCGACGACCTGGAGAGCCAGGTCGCCGGCCCAGTTTGCAGGAGGCCTGCCCACGGAACGTCGTCCAGTATGCCGTCGCCACTCCAGAAAAGAAAACACTCCACAAAATATTCGTTTTAATTCTACAACTTTTTGTTTTACAAACTCCTCATGATCTTTCAACGCCTAACCCGTAAACAACGTATGAAGTGGTTTAAATAAACTACTAATTATACTTGTTATGTTAAATGATATAACTGGATTACTTTTAAAATTCTACTAAAATCATTGATGATAACATTTTTTAGTTTTATGTGTACCTACACTAAAACATGCCCTGAGAAATGGGTTATCATTAGTAGTAGATAGTTTTTATTTTGGTAAAGTAGAAAAGAAGCCACTAAAATTTTTCTTTAATTTTCTCAAAATCATAATTTTCTACTTTCATCAGTTTTAACTGAAGGTACAAAATTATTGCTGAGTGGCTAATTTGCTATCCGGTTGCGAAGGTTTTGGCCAACAGGTAAGACACTAGACAGTCATGCTGCAAAGTACCTAAATGGGTTACTATCGCATTCTCTGTAAGGAAATACTTAATAATGTTTAATTTATAATCACTACTTGCAAGTTTTTTGTAAAATAAAATATTGTCATTTTCTAAGATTTGGTTCGACTCCGACAGAACGGCGTACCGAAGTCCGATGTGATTATTTCACAAAGTCCACTTGTCCCAAAGGGGCTACAAAATATTTAAAAAATAATGGATACTGGCAACTAGGTGTAGTGTATTTGATGTTCCAGGCGCATATATCACTTCGCACACCTAAGCGTTGAAGTGAATCAATGAAACCAGTGATATTGCACTGTTTAGTTACACCAACCAGCTTTACGAGCACTGCTATCTTGTACTTCGATACATTTCATTAGATAACGAAAGAATCATACATATAATTTACCGTGGGANTAATGCGTGTGCCGTACGTCGCCCACCTTGAGAGTTTTAACATCGGAGACGGAGCCCGCTTCAGTGCGGGCTGGCGCTGGGAGGGGTCCGGATGGCGTAAGAAAGCGGTTCCTGGATCCCTCCCTTCTCAGGCGCAGAGTGGCACACCGTGGTGGTTTAGTGGGTAGTCTGGCTGGTGTCAGTCAGGAGTCCCACACGAAGCGAAGCCCCTGTACCCGCAGGGGGGGAGCGAAGTGCGTAAAGGCATTCCACCACGTCAAAAAAAAAAAAAAAAGGGCAGAGTCATTTTGGCAGCTTAAATATAAAAAATAAATAAAAAATAAACTAAAATTAGATAATTGTTAATACAAGTTAAGATGTCCCACTCGTCTTTGTGAGCGCTTGCAGATAAGATACGCCAAATTTATTGAGTGTAATGTTCATCGTAGTGTATGATAACTGAGTATTGTTTGATAAACCATCATCAACGGAATCAAAAGCTTAAAACAAATCAGAGAGGACCGCTGAGGCACCTACAATGTTTTACGCTAACCCAAGTTACTTATACTCGAGGCTATATATCGAGGATACAATACAATTGTGGATGACTAAGATGATTTAACATCTACGAATTATATGAGTATGAGAACGGTGTCAAAAAACATAACCCTACTTTTTTCGGAGTCGGGTAAAATATTAAAGAAAGTCATCTTATTATGTTAAAGGACATAAAACTGTGAGAGATCCTTGCATAGTTTAAACTATTACTGAGTTAGTTAATAACACTTTAGATGTTGTGTAGGAAAAGATCTTTATAAAACCTTTTTTGTGACAGAAACAAGGATAATACACTGAATAGAAAACAAACATCCTAAAAAGTAGCTCGTTTGGTCAGATCAAAAGGTCGCCCTCGCCTTATTGTTACTTCTTTGGTTTCTCCTTATCTTTGCCTATTTAAAGATTTTTTATACGGATTATTGGATTGTATAAATAATGTTGTTGTTAATGTTAAATGTGTGATTATCAAATTATCGTGATAAGACGACAATTGTTTTGTTTAGAGAGTTTGAAGCCCCTACAAAAGAATATATGTTCAAATTATCAGTTGCTACATCGTAAGCGAAAGCGTTTTACAGTGACATTGGTTTGTTAACAACTTTGTTTTGTAGAAGTACAATATACCTACATATTTTTGAGAGTGAATTACATAGCAGCTTTAGCCTTTTTCATTAAAAACTTTGTTTATCAATTGATAATGTAGACGTAGGAAAATAAATAAAGCCTTTGGGTACCTTCAGATTAGAAAAGAATCGATCAATCACAAGGCTCATGAGAATCGCTGTGTTCTCAATAACGAGACAAGCGCGCTAAGACAACCACGTAGCTGCGCCACGCACCGTGAAGTTTCCCGGAGCAGAGGTTACAATTGCTAGCAATGTCGCTACGTTTACCTGTGACCTATACACTCTATACACGTCAGTCTTTCGTGCGAGATTTACGCGTTGATCTCACGCCCTGTTTGTCGAAGTGCTCCGACCATTAAATGTTTGTAGGACTACGAGTCTCGGTTCACTCAACCCACTGACAGACGACTGGTAACAACTGTAACTGGCTTTGTCGGCGGACGATCTCCTCGTCACATTTGTCACTGTACCAGCTCTTACTCAATACATCAAATTATTGCTCTTTTATAAAATAATTACATGTACCGTTATGCATATTAGTTGATGCTGGAAATATGAAAATATCTAAAAATTAGGAAGGTTGTTCTGCCAGACAGCCCACTTATGTTCAAGTTGGAAAATAATATTTGAGTTTCGCGAGTTTAACTTTGGCCACACGGTCCCCACGAATGAACTGGATTATATTTTAATAAAAATAGTAAACGCAGTACTTTAAAAAGAGAAATCAATAGTTTTGCAGTTTTTATTACAATAGAAGACGTCCTAAAAATGTACTGAACCTGTGTGGGTTTTGTTAGGAACAGTGGCCAATAACAAGAACGCAACCCAAAAGTTTAAATCAGTGCCGTGTGGCGTTGGTTTGTGTTTGTTAACTGCTGCCAACGCTGGCAATTTAACTTAATCATATTACTTGGGTTATGTTGAATTATACATAAATAAAAAAGTGTAACATTTAGGTATTTATTTTCTGTGTTAAGCGATCCTGGGCCAGAGCAACCACAAGTTAACTGATGGTGGAAAGGGAAAGGAGCCTCGCCTCACTGTCTTGTTGGACCTATGCGCGGGAACCTTTGCGCCCTTTCGCTTTCCCTTCACCAGTGTCAGGGCGATGGTGCTGTGGTACTTACAACGACCTCATATAAGCTCCAACATAACTCATTAGCCGTGTGTTGTGTTGTTTTCGTGTGGTTATATGAGATATGGGGACGTATGGCCTTTACCCTCTCCTGAGAGGAGATCCGAGCCCGGCAGTGGGACATTATGGCTGGTCGATTGATCGATTGATTGATATGATACTTTTGGACGCTGGTATCTTCAGAAACAACAAACACTAAACGAACTAACACGCTACCAGTGCTAATGATGTTTTTCTGCGCACCTGCGTCAATTGAAGGTCACGAATAACTAATTTTTTCAAGTATTTTCGAATGCAAAACCACAAAATTCATAAAATAGATAGTATAATTTGGTTCACAAAATATATGGCCAGGCTGTAATCGGACATGAGCGAGGGTTGTGGAGAAGCAGTGGCTAAACGGTGAGAGGGTACTCACGCCGCTCCTGAACTTGAAGAACAGCGACATGAGGGCGCGAGTGGCGAGTGGCGTGTCGCGAGCGGTGACGCGGTCGGCGGAGCTGCGGCGGGCGACGCGCCCACACTGCCGCCCGCCGCCGCCGCCGCCGCCGCCGCGCGCAGCGCCGCCCTCTGCGCGTGCGTGTTGCCCCGCGTCCAGAGACCGCCGCCTGCCTTACCTCAGACACCTCAAGATGGTATGGGAAGCTGCTACCTATCACGTGCCACCGGCGGTTCTGTCGCCGACACTTTCGATTTCAAGATATTTTACTTGCTTTAATGTGACTTGATTTATAAATGTGAACTAAGCTTCAAAATACTTTTTAAGGCAAAAAAAATAAGCTGCCATTCTAGAGCTATCCGATCTTCATTTTTACCGGGCAAGGTCATGCTTCGATACAATCGGTACTTGTACAAGGGCCCAATCGAACTGATGTAAGAAAAGTAAAAAAAAACAATTAAAAGACTACTTATTTTTGAAGTGAAAACTTCTTTAGCCGCGTTCAGCACTTTTTGGTAGGAAAAAATCTTAAGGGTTCGCGTCACCGACATGCTAATGTTTGATGTTGATAATTTTAATTTAATAGTTATGAAATTTCTAACTTTACACATTTACTTTTCAAATGATATTCCAAAAAAATTAAGTTTTCACTTCTATCGACAGTCCTTATCACTGCCATTTTTTTTTGTATGTAGCCTACCTCACCCGAGCCATTTTCGGGAATATTTTGGCATCTCTTTAAATTCAATCGATTCAGTGGCTTAGGCGCTATGGTAGAACATTCAAACACACAGACTGCCAAAACTATTGCCTTTCTTTTGCCTTCTTCATAGTCAGGTAAGAAGGAGTTCATCAGTATAAATATTATAAATCATATTCAGGCATGGCAAGTTAGCTTTTACCAACGAAAGTCATTTCATCAACGCCACCACTTCATAAACTTGGCGCTATACACCGCGTTATTGTGACGCATGGTTTCCGCGATAAGGAGCCGGGCTAACGGTAAGTACCGACGGTAATCTCGAATTGTTATGATACCACAAACTAGTATTTAGTTTTAAAACAATACATTTTCTCACGAAGGGAACGTTTGCGCTCACTTTGAGTAGCACATAAGTATTCCTGTACACTGACTTTACACAAATGGTCGTAGGTTTAAGCGAATACTGTGGTTACTGGTAACTGTATGTTGAAAAGATGCATAAACAAGTAAAATATTTAAAAAAAAGCAACTGAGACAATATCTCCCATCTTTATTATTTTGAGTTAATCGAGTTGTCATACGCCAAAAATGTCGTACATCATTTTGGAAAAAGCTGATACTCTTACACTGATGGTCTGATATTTACCATAATAGCTAAAGACAACCGCAAGGAAACTGTATTTTAAATAAAAAAAAAGAATCAAAATCGGCGTAACCGTTTGAGAGCACAGACATCGCCGTCAAACTTATAACGCAAAGGGGTGATATATTTAAAAATACGGGGTATATTTTAAATAACAAAATTCTACAGAAAATGCTGTAAGGAAAGTCCGCCTATAAACAAACATCTCTAAATACTTCATGAGTACTTCCTTTAGTTATTAAAACAGATCACAACAGTAAATATCTGGAAAATACTGACATTCTTTGCGTGGGTCATTTGGAGCCAACATTCAAGTCAACGAGTGAAATAATTGGGTCCTCACAGCAGTACTTGCTACTGTGGAAGTGATGGTGAATTGATGAATCACCTAAGTCATCGTAGCTCTTAGCAGTAGTGAACGACATGTGGCCGCTATTTCTTTGTAGGTCTGTCCGGTATTGTTGCAAATAACATCTGAGGGCATCGTACTCACAACAATTGAATATAAATATGTATATGACATAAATATTTAACAGTTATTGTGAAATCGAAACAAACAATATTGGTGATACTCTATAATGTTGTCTCTTGAATTAACCAATCCGCCACACGCAGAAACAACGTCCATGATCGTATGGGTAAGTACTTTGGTGGCCACATCTAGCGACCATGGAGCAGTGCGCAGCGTGAAGTGCGCAAGTGCGAAATTATCGACCGCGCCTGTATCGCCACATCAGCGCTCGCTATAGCTGGAGCTGCACATTCGAGAAATTTTAGTTAATTCCTGTCTGCGTCGACATCTACACCGCGGAAGTAGAACCACTCTAAGTCATACATGGACGACGCAGCCCCTCGCATTGAAACAATCGTTCACCTGTACAAGTACTCGAGAAACCGAGCAGCATAGAGTGGCGGTGAAGGATGGGTGCTCGCGCTTGGGCGTGGTGGGTGGCGTTGCTGGCGGGCGTAGCCGGGGCCCGCGAGTTAGACCCGGCCGCGTGTGCAGCGCGGTTTGACGTGCAGCGGGATAAGATCATCCGCACCGAAGAGTCCCGCGAGATGGGTGCGCGGTATCTCTCGGAGTTCGACGTGGGGGCGAGACACGAGTGTCTGCGACTCTGCTGCGAAACTGATGCTTGCGACGTCTTTGTCTACGAAGAGAAGGTAAGCTACTCTCGGCTCGACCAAATCTCTCGAGCCTATCCCGAAACATCCCTTGCGTTTGGCTAACACTTGTTGAATTACATTTACTCAACTACGATGGAGCCCAAAGGAAGGGTGATCTTTTTGGCAGTCTATATATGTTTGTATGTTCCACCTTAGCGTCTAAACTACTGGACCATCATTTGATTCTACAATCATAGGTTTCCTTGCGCCACAAAATGAATAGCTAGTCATTATCGGTACCCGATGTCGTCCATCTTGGTGCATACAATCATTCGGCCATTTAATGCACCTTCGTGCATCGCAATCTGATGACTGCTGCGCCGTGCGGCTAGTTGTACTTGTAAAATTTTATAGAGACATTTTAAGTTAGTCGTCTTTAAGAAACATCTATAAGCTGATCAAATACCAAACGTTGACGTAAAACACAATATAAATCGGACAAAATGTTGTTAAGTTCTGGTACTAGGTCGCCGTTTTATTTATACGACGACATAATCTTGATGACCTGGTGACCACTTACGTCACGCCCTAGTTAGACATGCGTGTATGCGGTCTTTTCCTCGTTCTTAATCTGTAAAATACTGAATATTTAATAACCTGAAAGAAAACCGCTAACTTTATTTGCTTATTTTAGATATAGTATTTCTTTAGCAATTTTAATCGTTTCTTTGGTCACAGGCGGAATTTGTTAGTCACTTTGTTACGTCATAACTACACTAAGATCTGACATGTAAGTGTCCCTGTGCAAGCTTCCCAACATTTATAATTAACACATCGATTCTTCATGACAAACCTCTGCATAAAGGTTTAATGGTCAATATTCGCTAAATATTATTTAAAATTGCATACTAAGTAGTTGAATGTGCGACAGGGACCAGGCAGTTGCTACTTGTTTAACTGCGGCCCACCGGAAGACTTCCGCTGCAAGTTCACGGCACACACCAACTTCAGCAGTGGCGTACTCGCGCTGAGCCGCCGCCTCGCCGAGCTCCAGGACCAGGAGCGCCTGGCGCATCACGAGCAGGAGCTGGCCAACCTGCGGTAAGTGGAACCAAAATACACTACCCTCGAGATGATCAGAATTACCGTAGTCGTTTAATTTGATTGCCGTCGCTGAGTGCGGATTGCGAGGTGGTGAAGCGGTTACTTCGCCGCCTTCAACTGTACTTCAACTGTACACTAAGTATTATGGCTCCGATCCCACATAAGATAACACTGTGAGATCCACGAACTTCCTATTGTTCTGAGTCTGGGTGTTCTTAGAGTCCATTTCATGTATGTTTGTAAAGTACTCCGCCACACAGGATTTATTCCTAGTGCCTCTTATAAATGAGGCTTTTCTTCGTCCTATCTTGTCCTACTAAGATACTTACGCTCTATTTGTTCGAAGAAGTGCTACGAGCAGCACGGCAAGCACCACAGCGGCGACCACGCCCGCACCAGCGCCGCCGCCGCGACCCACACCAACGCTGGATATTGGCCGACAAACAAGTAAGTCATTCATTAAACCGAAAATTACACTAGAAAAGGAGATTTTTGTTCATTTTTTGGTATTTCAAATAGAAACCTAGATAGGTAGGTACCTTGTTTGTAATATGCGAAGACAAGCTGATTAATATGAGCACGGAGCATGATGCTGGCTCGTTGATTGTTAGTGATGCGTCATTAGATCGCGGGTGTCGCGGCTGAACGCGCCGGGGTCATTGCTCGCGGCCGCGGTCCTCTCTCTCTCTTCACATGTGGTTCCACCCGTCTCCACCGCAACCTGCGAGCCCGCCCATGGCTGAATGGCTGAAGGACCAGTTTTTTTATTACCGCGATTTACTCACGAGACTTCGGATAGGATGTTTACTTGACAGATGGGTGATTCACCCGGTGTCGGACCACTTGTTTGACGAATTGTTTACATTACTCGCACGTTGTGACCATTACTACCATGCATTCGGTCTGTAATTGTTAATGTTTTGGTGGCTGTCTGGATGTGCTAGGCTATATAGCTGCTAGGAATCTTCATATTTTACAAGATTAATATGGTCTTAGTTATAACAAATGGGGATCAGCATAGACAATGCTTTTTAGAAAACATTTGAAAATCTATTTTTATATATATAAGAGACTTTTGGCACGGTATCAATTGCGTTCTATCCTGACTTTTAATTAACTTATTCATTGTTGACAAATAATGCGATAGCAAAAAATAACATATCTGCATGTAATTAAAGCAAACTGTGTCTTTACATTCTAGGGGAGGCCCAAAATCCGCGAAATGGAGTCATTACTTCAAATGTCAAATTACAACATCACACCTTTATTTGATTACGAGTTATTACCTAACTTAAACGTTAAAGTTAATTGCAATTATGAAGCAAATTAATTTCGTGCTGTGATAAAGCTCCTAACCAAGCAAAGGAAAAACCGTCCAAAACATTTTAAACGAAATATGTGCTGTTTATGGTGATCATTTCCTAATAAAAGGGTGGTTTATAAATGGCATGGACTTTTTAAACATAGCACAACATTCATTGAAGACGACCTCCGCCCCGGTCGGCCGGCTGAGGTCATCGCCTCGCAAACCATTGAAAAAGCGGAAAAAATAGTTTTGGTAGACGCTCTTTTGAATAAGAAACAGCTATCTGCGTTAGTTGGAGTATCAGATACGACTATTTTGAGGATCCTGCAAGACCATCTTCAAGTCAGTGCCAGATGGGTACACAGAATACTCACGTCGTCATCGTCTCAACAGCAATAGCGAGTCAACGCGTCTGAAAACTTTTTGGAACTGTGTGGTGGTGAACACAACATGGTACTGGAGATGAAACATGGGTTCATCACTTCGAGCCTGAGTCCAAACATGAGTCGATGCAGGGGCATAAGAAAGGTAGTACACCCTAAAAAAATTACAGTGTCGGGATCAGCCGGGAAGTTGATTGTTATGATTTTTTGGGATTATGACGGAATGTATTATAAATAAAATCCCCGGAAGATTATTAGAAAAGATAATTAGCAACAATAGTATAAAAGTGAAAAAAAAGCTATCAAGGAAGACGGGTGAGGAAAAATTTCTAAAGGTGTGCGGATTATAAATGACAACGGTCCGATTCACACGACACGAACAAAGTTGCAATGGATGCTTCACACAAGCGTGGGTACGAGCCTCTCGTCCAGGCCATATCTAGCCCCCACGATTTTTATTTCTTTCCAAATTAAAAAGAGAGTTGCGGGGCAGATTTTTTTCGGATGATAACAAAGTAAAGGAGGCAATTTTGTCACATTTTGAGGGCAAAGAAAAAAAATGATTTTGTTGGTTTTAGAAAAGTTAATACCAAGAAGTAAAAAGTATTGAGCCCAAGGGGGATTATATTCATCATCTTCCTAGCCTTTATTATTCCCAAGATTTGGGGTCGGCTACTACTAATAGGGGGATTATAATAAAAAAGAAAAATAGTTTGATAATTTCAATTATTTGACAACCCTTCCATTCCACGCACTTTTGGACCTCCCTCGGAGGTTGCAACATTTTTCTGTACTATGCCCAACAACTTGAAAAATAGTTAAGTCGATTTTATAGTTTAGTTAACTTAGCAGAAGTGGTGTATGTCATAGGCCACTGCAGTCATTATCAGTTCGAGTGCCGACATGGGAAGGAATGCATCGCTGTGTACAACGCTTGTGACGGAGTGGCTCAATGCGCCGACGGCAGCGACGAGGCGCCGGAGCTGGGCTGTCCTCCCCCCCAAGCGCCGCGAGCACCGCCACCTCCAGTAGCGGTCCCGGTGCAGCCATTGCGAACTACACCCCCTCCTACAGCCGTACTGAAGCCGTTACAGGTTACTTAAAATATTTTGGACCTCTAGTACTTCTTTAAATATTTAAAAAAAAGGTAAATATTCTTTGCTATGCTTATAAATATCCAAATAGATGTTATAGTACTATAGTCATAATTAAGCGATTCTTCATTTATCCATACTTAATATTATAAATTTAACAGTAACTCTATTTGTTTGTTACGCTCTCATGCCTAAACCGCAGCACCGATTTAATGAAATTTGGCGCGAAGGTACTTTAATTCTTGAGTAAGAGCAAACTACTATTTGTTGTGCTATGCTACAAATACGCGGCAGGAGCTAAGGGCAATAACTAGTTTACTATATTCCGTATTTAAATAGTAAGCAATTCATCATCATCATCAGCCTATCGCAGTCCACTGCTGGACATAGGCCTCTCCAATTTCACGCCACTTAGTTCGATCTATGGCTTCTCGCATCCAGCTCCTGCCAGCCGTCTTGCGCAAATCATCGCTCCACCTGGCTTGTGGACGTCCTACACTACGTTTGCCGAGACGCGGTCTCCACTCAAGAACTCGTTTACCCCAACGGTTATCGGTTCTTCGGCAAATGTGGCCAGCCCACTGCCACTTCAGCTTGCTAATCCTGTGGGCTACGTCGATGACCCTGGTTCTTTGTCGGATCACCTCGTTTCTAATGCGATCCCTTAGAGAAACGCCGAGCATATACCTCTCCATTGCACGCTGAGCGACTTTAAACTTATGGACCAGTCGAACCGTAAGTGTCCACGTTTCGGCTCCGTAAGTCATTACGGGTAGGACGCACGCATTGAAGACTTTCGTCTTTAGGCACTGTGGGATCGATGATGAGAAGACCCGACGAAGTTTCCCAAACGCTGCCCAACCCAGCTGGATTCTTCTGTTCACCTCGTCCTCAAAGCTGTTTCTACCTAACTGCAAAGCCTGCCCGAGGTATACATATTTTTGAACAACTTCGAGAACGGCACCGTGTACCGCAACCGGTTCCGGTAGTACATGTTCATTGAACATGACCTTGGTCTTGTCGAAGTTCATCCGTAGGCCGATGCGCACAGACGAGTCAGCCAGGTCGTTCAGCATCTGTTGTAGGTCCTGCAACGTCTCTGCCATGATGACGATGTCATCTGCAAATCGCAAGTGAGAGATGTATTCGCCATTGATGTTGATACCGCGCCTTTTCCAGTGCAGCGTCTTAAACAGGTCCTCCATTGCATTAGTGAATAATTTCGGGGATATAACGTCCCCTTGCCTCACTCCTCGATGCAATGGTATGGGTCTTGTATGCTGATCCTGTAAATTAATAAAATATTATTGTCCAGGAGAGCATAGAAGCAGGTGGCGGCGGCGAGGGGTTGGTGGCAAGTGACAGCGGCCCCCTGTCGGATCGCTGGCCGCACCGCCTTGCGCAGGCTCAGCCGCAGCATCGATATAATGGTACGACTACTGATTACCATAATTGAAATTTTCCCTCGTTTCGTTGTTCGAACTCTCGACTGAATTATATAAGGGGCCCTTGATCATTTTCTTAGACGGAGCGAGCTCACATATCTTCAGCCACAAGGGAGGTCTGCTACAGGAGCCGGAAGGCGCCGTGCAGTTCCCGGCGTTCGAAGCTCCTTGGCCGCGTCGTGCCTGGCCTGCACAGCCTCCGCCGTCCGGTAACGTACGACGTTCCGGCGACGACGGGATTCAACTATCGTAACTAGTTTAGGCTGAGCGTTAACTTAAACTGTGCATACAGCGAAGTCTCCTCGGCGAGCTCTCGAGTGAACTGTGTACTGCCCATATACTGACAGTGCAGACAGAGTTACATGGAACGATGGTTTTAGGAATGGACGGAATATCCGGGGAGCGCGGATGGTCGGGCGGCGGGTACCCGCGCGTAGATTGGCCAGAACCGGACCCTCGTCGAGCCTGGCCAGTTCCTCCACCTCGCTCCGACCAGGTAGAAGATAGAGTTTTTTTTTAATATAAAAAGCAATTTAAGAATACTTTTGTTTCGATCATTTTTTTGCAACCCGCAGGAGATTCCTGTCTACATTCCCCCGAAGACGATGCCGGAGATTCCGGTAGAATATTCCAGCCAGCAGCAAACGCTGCGCGACAGTCCCAAGAAGGGCTTCGAACTGCTGCCGAAAGACAGCACCGAACTGCCGCCTCGCAACGGCAACAACGACATAGACCAACGAGAAGAAGTGAAACCTCCACCGGTGGAGAACACCACCAAAAAGAAGGTGGTTAAAGACAAAGTTAGTGCCCTTCATCGTCACTCCTCTGTTAGAATTCGCTAGTTATTGTTTTCTTTAGACAGAGTACTTTTAAAATATCGTAATGTCTATTCGTGCGCCTATAGACGGTGCAAGCGAGCGAGCCGTCGGGAGACAGCATCGAGAAGAAGCCGATCTCGACGGTGACAGCGCATCAGCACTATGCGACCATGGACGACCACGACGGGCTCGGTGAACACTCACCCGCTGCCATGATGCTGCTCGCCATCGGTAGCATCCTCCTTTATCATTATTCATATTATTTAATAAAATAAAAGTTAAAAGAGTAGTAAAATAACAATTTAGCCGGGCTGCGACCACCAGGTTGTAAGTATTATAGATCTATGAAAGTGCGAGGTGGTGAATGGATGGTGGTCGCAGAGCGTGCGTGCGAGTAGTAACGGTGGGTACGGTGTCGCAGGCATGGTGCTGACGACGCTGATGGCCGTGATGCTCGGCTGCCGGGTGCGTGCGGCGCGGAGGCGGCGGCGCGGCAAGTCGCCCTTCGCGCACGACGCCGACTATCTCGTCAACGGCATGTACCTCTGAATCCCGACCGACACCGACAGAGGATGCGCCTTAACTTCGACCTACAAAAGCCTAACAGTTACAGAGTGACTAAATTTATTGCGCGGAAGAGTTCTACGAGTAATCACAGACGGTTTCGAGAGGAAGAGAGCCGATGTTATTGAGAAAGTCTTATATGAACGAAGTTAATCGAGTGAGTGAACCGATCTCCTCTGTGAATGTTGACCGATATCTTAAAATGTCTGTTGAAAAACCGAAATGCGGTCGATTCGATTAAAGAAGAACCAGAAATTCAATTAAAGAAGATACGGTGGGCTCATCGCTAGCGAGACTGTGCGGGCGACGACCGCGCCATATCCTGACTACTACTCAAAAAACGTACATATTCGAATAGCGTACCTATAGCATTATAGTTTTAGCATTTCATTTAAAAAGTGTAAAGTACTATATGAAACAGTGTGTTGTTGGCTGTTAGAGTACGAAAGAAACTGTACATTCAGATAGCAAGCAGTGCTAGTGTCAGTTGCTATTAGTTATTCTGTGGCAGTGTTTTGAGTTTTCGTTCGCGTCCAGTGCGCAATATCATTACAATGTGAACAGGATCGTTCAGATAAATGTTATCTCACTAGCCGACGTCCACCACAGACAACCATTAAGAATTGAACATTATCGTTTAGATAACTAACTAAACGTGGCAATTATGACTTCGGTGGTTCGACCGCACTCGTTCGCGGAATAAATACTAATACAGTACATATACGAAACTAGTCCTTCGAACAATGAGCAAACATATTTTTTATGGAATGATATATTTTTATGAAATTATATCACTGCTAAAAACCTATCAATTGTAAACGTAGCTAGTGTACCTGCAGTAAGTAGCAGCGATCCACTTAAACGCAAATGTCACTTTACTTTCGTTTGCTAAACGTTTGTCAATTGTTCATTTTACATAAAACAAAAGAAACGTCTCTATCTCCATCAACGGAGTAATTGGTCTTACAATTCTATTATCAATATCGATTGTATAAAAAGTGTGCAAAAAGTTCAGGAAATCTGATATATTCATGAACGACGTAGGGCGTTAAGCACGCCTATTTAATTAGCGACATAGCGGATGTTAACATCGTTCATATGAATTTGTTGAGAATATCAAGATATAATGATTACGAATTATTATTCTATTTTATAGTGTTTTCAAACTTCACCATAAAAAAACACCGTCGGTAAATCGCAATAAAAGATTTTTCAGTTTTTGGTACTTTCTATAATGAACAGCCCGCCCCGCCCCCTCCGCTTCCCCCAACCCCTGGACTGCGGCTATACTACGGCTGCGTGAATAAAAATTTGACTACGAAACATAAAGAAAGTTTTGAGATCGGAACACTCACGCAATACGTAGAGTCAGCATCCGATTGATTTGTGCTTTCAAAGTTCATTCGATTTTACGGCTGTGTCCTGTGACTGTGTGGCCAGCCTTAATGAAGCTTAAATACAATGACTTTTGCTAGTACATAATAATGCATAGATACTATCGAACAACATATTTGAAAACTTTAATATGAAAACTGTGAGATAACACAATATTGATTATATTGACAACTGATAGTTAAGATATTTTGACCACTTTCAATCCGTACAACAATTTGAGTGGCACGTCTGCCAACGTGAAATTGAATTGATGTTCTTTACATAATTTAGACTGCTTTGAAAGCACAAATCTTGCTGATGACCGTACCGGAAGGTGATAACAACGCTCCTTCACATAAAATACCCATCGCATCCAAAACTTAGCTAGCGGGTGCTTAGCTAAGTAGAATAAAACAAAACATTTGATCAACACTTTAATAATCACAAGGATATTTTAATATTTGAAACACATTCCTGAGGCGGCCCGGCGTGCGCTCGCTCACCGTCTGACAGTGGCACTATCGCCCGCCAGGGGTCGCTTCTAATTTTTCACAATAATTTTGCAATTAATAATAAACTTTTTCATCGCTCATGAAAAATTAATTAACGATTTGCACTGTCCGTTATAGTTTTTAGTAGAGAAATCCATTGTCATTTCAAATATTCCTTAAACAAGGAATATATATCATTTTATTTTAGTACTGAGATCAGCGCCATCTCGCTACGAACTACTCGAATTAGATACGAGTAACTCGGGATAAATAAATTACGTAATTGCAGGATTATCTATATATCGGTGTAAAGTTAGTGAATTAAGAGCAAACTGTGTATGATGGCATCGATAAAAGAAAACGTGGCGAGGTTGAACAATTAGAGGGGAGGGGAATATCGTCCGGCGGAGTGGACATATCTGGAGTGGACCTCACACAAAACGTAACATTCAACAACACGACAACGGTCTCTTCACTCCTGATATGACGTGAGGAACAAACTGTGAGGGTCAGCGCCGACGGACGGAGTGGCGGCGGAGAGACCGATTCACTAACTATTTAAATTCAACCCAAATTCCTTCAGAATATAATCTTTGATGCGACTGAAACAAAATGAGGGCGAGGGACCGTGGGCGCGCGGGTGGTCGGCTCCGAGAGCTGGCGCCATATCGCAGTCGACCATTAAAAAAATATGCCTTTGAATTAAAAATTACAAACACTAAGTAATGGGCGCCCAGCGACGAGCGCAGCGCCCTGACAACGAGAGTCGAGTCGCGCCGGCGCTCAGAGCGCTCAGGGCGCTCGCGGCCGCTCAGAGCGCTCAGGGCGCTCGCGGCCGCTCAGAGCGCTCAGGGCGCTCGCGGCCGCTCAGAGCGCTCAGGGCGCTCGCGGCCGCTCAGAGCGCTCAGGGCGCTCGCGGCCGCTCAGAGCGCTCAGGGCGCTCGCGGCCGCTCAGAGCGCTCAGGGCGCTCGCGGCCGCTCAGAGCGCTCAGGGCGCTCGCGGCCGCTCAGAGCGCTCAGGGCGCTCGCGGCCGCTCAGAGCGCTCAGGGCGCTCGCGGCCGCTCAGAGCGCTCAGGGCGCTCGCGGCCGCTCAGAGCGCTCAGGGCGCTCGCGGCCGCTCAGAGCGCTCAGGGCGCTCGCGGCCGCTCAGAGCGCTCAGGGCGCTCGCGGCCGCTCAGAGCGCTCAGGGCGCTCGCGGCCGCTCAGAGCGCTCAGGGCGCTCGCGGCCGCTCAGAGCGCTCAGGGCGCTCGCGGCCGCTCAGAGCGCTCAGGGCGCTCGCGGCCGCTCAGAGCGCTCAGGGCGCTCGCGGCCGCTCAGAGCGCTCAGGGCGCTCACGGCCGCTCAGAGCGCCCAAGGCGCTCGCGGCCGCTTAGCTGCGCTTCGTCGGCTACCGACGGTCGGCGTGACCCTTCGGCAACAATCGACGCGGCCTGTACAATATAATCCTAATTACTTACATTTAACTTTCGATAGTGATCACGATCATAGTTTAGGCACAGTTCCGTCCGGCTAGCCTTAGCCTACGTACTTATGGAATGGACTACGACGCGTGCTAACTTATACATTAAATATTCCCAATCACAATAACGTAACATTAATATTAATAAAACAATTGTATGAACAATGTGCTGCTGCCGCGGGCGCACGATGATACACAATGCTGTGCGGGGCGAGGCTAACGAAACATGGAGTGGTCATACACACACACACAGTAATATAGACACAATACTAAATGTCATTTAAATTTTTACCCGCCTTAAAAAAGGAGGAGGTTCTTACTTCGACTGTATTTTTTTATGTTGGTTACCTCAGTCAGAACTTTCGACCGAGTGAACTGATTTTAATGATACTTTTTAATTTGAAAGATGGTGCTTCCCGTGTGGTCCCATTTCATTGGTCCTTGAAGTCGGTTTTATTTTGTTAAATTTTAAATACTTCAGGCAAGCATTAAACGTTGGGAATGCATATCGTCTTGTATCTGCTAACGGGCGGTACGATTGAACTGGTTCCCTTTCCGGTTAATATTATTGACTATCACGTTATTACATTAACAATTAGTAAAATACATTTCTTTACAGTTGAAGAAATCGGTTCAATCATTAATTAGGTACCGTTTCCCAAAGATGAACGATACAGATAATACACTATGCTATGGTAGGTATGATTATGAACAGTAATTAATAACACATGTCACTGTAAGAGATAAAACTGCATTCCATTTCTGGCAAACGAATGAATATCTATAGATAGCTATGTGTACCGAGTACATCAACTTCTATACCATTTATTATAACTTATAAATTTACAAACATATAACAATGGACATAACAATAGTTATACACTCGATGTACATTAGCTAGGCCACTTCAGGTTGCTTGACAAACTAATTAATACTCTGAAATGGCTACATACACTTTGACACCTAATATAAAAATGCGTAGATTAAGTAGTTTTATAGAGCTCACTAGTATCGCCAATGGTATTAACCTGAGAAGGGCGGGTAACAAAAATACATTTTTGTTTTATTGTTCTTTCTGTAGACAGAAGTTAGATATTTATCCACTTATACATCTGCAATGAGCAGACACTTGGGCCGTGGGCTCGCTCACAACGAACTGCGATGACAGTAACACATTGTACAA
The DNA here is from genome assembly GCA_003709505.1 of Hyphantria cunea. Taxonomy (NCBI): domain Eukaryota; kingdom Metazoa; phylum Arthropoda; class Insecta; order Lepidoptera; family Erebidae; genus Hyphantria; species Hyphantria cunea. The sequence goes on from PKRV01001163.1 coordinate 25,760, forward strand.
ACAGATACAATTTAACTAGGTACATTTATTTACACAAATCCGTGAAATAATCACACCTGGACAAGATAAATTAACCTAATGTCATGAAAACAATCATTTATTTTAATGTACAATGAAAACGTTGGTCCAATGTTATGTGGGGTGCTTAAATGCTGAAGAGTGCTTCAATAACCTATCATGATGTCGAATAGCCCAACAATATGTAGTAAACATTAAAGTTTATCTATTGCATTGTAACAATACATAACTTAAATAGTTTAATCTAATCACTATACAGTGGGACTTTAAAGTCTCCTGATGACTGACTTTTGAAGATAGTATAGTCACAAGTAGATCACATAATTGGTACACAATCACAATAGACCTTTGAGTTAGGTCAGGGTCACTATCGGCCAGCAGAAGTCGTATTATTGAGACCATAAGTCGCCTCGTGTAAAATATTTACATACATACAAATAAGTGAACACTTACAGAAAATTTACAAAACAGTGTCGAGCGAGGCACTTCTTCATTGCATACACGTTATGCTCCGAGAGGTTAAAAAAGTCGCCTCTCATACTAATCTTTTACCCCCTGCAGAGCATGGTGTGTCATCGCCAAGTAAAGTGATTATACACAGAAAATGTTAAGCTAATCAGTGTGGTACGAGCAGCAAATCATTACAACTTAGTCTTACAGTTCTTTATTATTTAGTTATATTTATTTAATAGAGCCAATTACTAGGTACGTCCGAGAGCGGGCCGCTAGGGCTGCTGACCACGATCAATTATTATGCAAAACTGTTTACTAGTTAACATGTGTATAGCACATTCTGTGAGCGACAATAATATTTGTAATAATCTGACGTTTACATAGTTTTGAATCTTTCTGTTCATTTCCACTGTACAGCCGTTACATATCTGTCAAATATAAAATACTTTACAAATATAAATATATGAAAAGTGAAAGAAACCTTCCTTGTTAATTATATTAATTACAATCACCTTCACTCATTTCCTTTATTTAATTTTTAATGTTTCTACATTCTAATGCACAAAATCGTGCACAAATATTTAAAAACTTTTTTAATAAAGTATGTCGAGCAATTAACTAATTAACATGCAGTTTACTTGTTCTCAATCCAGTGTTGACATAGGCACTGGTAATATTAGTTGTTATAATATACAGTTGATAACGAGATAATAACACTGCTGATGACCGGCTAGGTGTATGTTGCCTGTGACTTTCCCCAAGTACTCTGGGACATATTTATTGATATAACTTAACTAACAGACACAGATCTTAAGCAGTTATGTGCTAAGTAACTAGCTGTTTCTCACTTGATACGGTTAAACAAATAGTTTAACCATAGTGTAGTTTAGCGCACAACTACCACGGTAATTGAGAGTATATTCTTTTTCAGACAATCACACACTTTACTTGAATTTTGTGTCAGTTGTAGTTTCAGCAGGAGATTTGTAAAGATTTTGCTGAAACCACAACATTTTCTAAGATCTATATCAGATCTTTTGTAACAAATTTCACTTATATGACCATTAAGGTAATATGTATGTACCCTGATGTTGCATAGCTCGGATTCTAACTAACTCCTCAGGCGTGTGATAAAAAGGGTGTTTGAACACTGGCCTGTTTAATTTTTATACACAGGCGTGAGGTCTTCAACGTCATTATATTGTTTACATAAAGCATATATATTTTAAACTATATTTGTTAGAGTTTAAACAAGAGAAGGAACAAGAGACAACATTTACAATACAAAAGGACTCAGTCTGTTTGATCACATACCAATGCCGTAACTTAACTTATTAAATCTTCACTTTTTTCAATATATTAAACAAATTTAACAAGAATTTGTGTAATACACATAACGCCAAAAGAAAATTTAATGAGAGTTACATGAGTAGTCACAGTAAGGAAACATTTTGCTAACCCTTACATACATTACTTCAAACTTAATTATAATTTATCTCTGTTTAAAAGTCCTAATGACTTCAATTTCCCTGTGCTGTAACAGTTCACACTCAGAGGGGTATCGGGGGGCGACGTTAGGTTCGCAACTGATCCCCCCCCTCGACACCCCACTACATTGATTTACTGTTTCACCATTCATATCTTAACATTATATGAGATATAATGAGGATGAACGCGACGGTATACCGCACGGGCCGCCCGGCTAAGAAAACTATTGTATCGAAAGGCACTTCAACTCGAGTCGTCTCACGTATCGGTCGAATCGGACCGAAGACGGTGCCGGGCGCTCCGTGGATCGCTCCGGCCGAAAACACCGCTTCGAATTATTATAACGTCAACTGACCGTCGCGGCCGGACGCCGGCGCTCGGGCGCGGCCGTTTCGCCGAGCGGTCACAGCGGGCGGCGGTGCGCCAGCTGGCAGTTCTCCACGTACAGGTCGGTGACGAGCACGTCGGCGGCCTGCAGGCGCGAGTGCAGGCGCCGCACGGCCGCCTCGGCGCGGGCGCAGCGCGCGCGCAGCTCGCGCACCTCGGCGCCCGCGCCCAGCCCCGCGCTCAGCCCCGCGCCCAGCCCCGCGCCCAGCCCCACGCCCAGCCCGGCGCCAACGGCCGCGCCCAGCGACGCAGGCGAGCGCCGGCGCCGCGGCCCGGGCGACGCGCCGGCGGCCAGGCGCCGCTCCAGCGCGTCAACTCGCTCGGCGAGGCGAGCGCTCTCGGCGAGGGCGGCCTGCAGCTCGGCCTCCTTGGCGCGGCGGTAGGCCGCGTACTCCTCGTCGAGGTCAGTAAACTGGGCCTCGAGGCTGTGGCGCTCGTCGATGGTGGGCAAGGCGAGAGGCGCGCGCGCGAACTGGCGCTCGTAGTCGGCGATCTTGGCGATGAGCTCCGCCAGCCGCTCGTCGCCGAGTCGCTGCTCCTCGTTGAAGGCGTCGCGTTCCTCGTCCAGCTTGTTGCTCCAGTACTCCTCGCATTTGTCGAACTCCGATTTCATCTGTTCTAGGCTCATCTCGAGGTCCCTGGAAGCGAGGTTCATCTGTTTAGTAAATAAAATTAAATTTTCTAAGATTGCACTGTTGAGTATCGTGATTATCCCTGGGGATATCCCTTACTTATTCTCAATTTTAAGCATTCGATAAAGTCGGCAGATACCTCCATTCTTATCAAATCGATGTTAAGAATACTAACTTGACTAAGCTGGTGAGTTTCTGTTTCTCTTCATCGTTTTTATGTTCCCGGTCCAACAGATCTCGCTGTGAATTTTCAGAATCGTCCGGTGTATCAGTCTGTGAGGTACTGTCACGTCGAGGAGCCGCCGTTGACGCTAAACTGTTGTCGAAGTCACGCTCTTGCAGCTCACGGAGACGGTTCGCGATGGAAAGACAGGACTGACAGTCGTTCCCGTCGACCCTAGATACGGCGTTCATGAACTCGAAGACCTCTCTGAATCTTTTGAAAGACTCGACGTGCCCCGAAAACTTCTGATCGATACTCACAGGCGACGAATCACATTCCTACAAACGAAACGGTTCAAAATTAACACAAATAGTTAAAATCTTCATCCAAGAAAAATCTCCAAGACTGCGACGGTTACCTCGGGGGGGATCTGTGGCAAAAGCGAATTTAGTTCAGCGGAAAGGTCTCCTCCCTGGGTGGCATCGCTGACTCTCGATGCAGATCGCCGCTCGGCTATCTCGAGAGCGGCGCACAACTCGTCGTTGCGGTCCCGTAACAGTTTGTTCTCGTCGCGCAGCTCCGCCACTCGTGCAGACAGCTCACCCGCCGCACCGCAGCTGGCAGCCGCCGCAGCACCGCTCTCTAACGCTTCGCGCAGCTCCGTGGCGAGTCGCGTGCACTCCCGCTCCGCAGCCGTGGAACGCTCCTCCAACGCGTTCAACCGCACCTCGAGCTCTTCGGCGCGCTCTCGCGCAACTTCTGCCTCATTCCGGGCGCGTAACTCTGCTTCGGATCGTCGCGCAATTTCCCCCTCGAGCCGGGTTCGTAAGCTGGCAGTCCGTTCGCGCTCGGAAGCTATTTCTGCGGCGGCCTGCCGCGAAGCCTCGGCTTGACGAACCTCAGCGCGCCGCATGCTCGCTTTCAGCTCAGACTCTATACGCGCGTGACTCTCGTCCACTTCCTGCGCCAGTATCCGTGCACGTTTATTGGCCTCGATCACGTCTCCGCGAAGTTTATCGCGCTCGGCAGTGGTGATTTCGACACGACGACGAGCGAGATCATGCCGTAGTCGACTCAGAGCGAGAGCGGCGGCCAAGAGCAAAGAGCGAGCCTCACGGCGTTCGGGCGGCGCTTCAGGAAGCGCGCGCAGTTCGTCGTCAAGCGCTCTTTCGAGTTCTGGGGGACGCAGTGCCGGTGCCGCGAAGCCTAGTTCGACGAGTAGACGGCGTGGCTGCTGTACGCCCGCTCGTTCAAACGCTTCGAGGATTAGATCGCTAGGGACACCGGCTCCCGTCTCATCGGCGCCGCATTCGATTGCAGCATCTCCGCCAGCGGCCGGAGCCCGCGATTCTCGAGTGGTTTCTTCTATCGTTGTGGCCAATGACGAGTTTAATCGATCGAAGAATTCGCCAACAGTAGTGTCAGTGGTTCCAGTGTCCTCGAATATGCGCTCGACGAGATGACGGTCGATACTGTCCATGTGTAAGCCGCGGCATAGGGCCAGAGCCTCATCTCTATCGATTCGTCTGTCATGTTCAAAAGTCTCGACGGGCGTACCTGCTTCGATCTCCATGTCTATACCACTGCTGTCGTTGCGACTTTCCATCGCAGAGGTGCTGCGTCGATACTTCATCCGTTGCTTCGCTCTTTTGTCATCGGTGTCGATACGGGACGCAGAGGAGGATCGAGCATTCGCCGGCTCGTCGGGGTTCGTAGAGACGCGAGGTGGCCTCGACCGACGCCCGTATTTTTTAGACCCAAATACGAACTTAGGGGCCACCTCACGACCCGAAGAATCGTCGTCGCTTTGCTGGAGCCCAGGGTCTCTTTGAGGAGAGGAGGAGGGTGAGGCTACGTTAGCGGGAGTCGGTTCACCGCCAGCCCCGCCGAGCACGGCGAGGAGTCCGTTTCGGAATTGCGTGAAGGTAACTCGATCGGAGCGTCGCTCAAACAGTGTGTGGACGAGAGCGGCGCCTCGGTCTTCCAGCTGCAATGCGTCACAAAGCTCATGTACCGCTGATCTGTCTAGGGCTTCCTCGTTATCTACGTCGAACGTTTTAAAAACGGTGTACAGCTGTTTTTCATAACGATTCATAGACTCGTCATCCATATCGAGGTATTTGATTTGAGGATGCAATGGGCCCTTATATATCTAAGTTTTAAGCCTATATTCGTTACTTTACATAATGCAATATATTAAATATTTGATCTTTAATTCACATTTATCACATCTTGATTCTAGTTTCTCATTAGTGACTTGTCACTGTCAATGTCACAGTTAATAATATTAACAAACGTGATCGTTTACAAGGTACGTTCTCGCTACGTTCAATTCAAAATTTACGAAATTGGAACTACACATTAGTGGGATGCGTCCAATTATTTTCATTTCTTATTAAAATAGTGAGTTGTAAAATAAACAAACTTCTTCTTTTTTATTCTTAATAGTTACATTTTCATTTTTGCAAGGATATTGCAGAGCCGTGTGGTTAAAAATTTCTGAAGATTGTTTGTTACAATACATGTACCTACAAAAATACTACAGAAACTCACTAAACATACGAAGTTACGGTAACGCGATACAAAATAGAAAAACACAGACAGTTTATTAATAACAAGGAATTTTCTCTCAAAATGGATGGCAACTTAAAGTATTAATTTGTAGAGAAAACATCAGCTGTCAAGGTAAACCGTAACTTCAAACATTAAAACTATATTCGTTTGTCAAATAAATAAAATATATTAATATTCAATAAATTTTATTTGTGTCTTAATGTAACAATAGACTTAAGTGATATAAACCTTTATACGGATCGCGTAGGCGGTTTGCTAACTGATAATAGACGTAATTTGATTTAACGCTATAATGTAATAAAATAATAAATGATTAATATTTGTGAGTACACCATACGCTTGCTAAAGATGCGATGATCGGCAATTGTTAAAAAAACCATTAAAGTGGATGTAAAATACTGATTGCACCAAAATATACGGTTATTGCCGTAAAATAAAAATTTAAAACCAGATAAATTAAATACTTTTGAGAGACACGACTACCTACTACGGTTGATGATGAGAGACGCACAGAGGTATCTCTAGCCCGTGAAGTGCTAGTGAATAATAATATACCTCTAGTGCCCTTTAGTAAGTATAGCGCCCTTTAGTCAATGTGTAAATTCATTAAAAGTCGCCCCTAACACCAGGGCCGTCTTAAACTAATCTGGGGCCCTGGCCACACAAGAATTGGGGACCCTTTTGGATAGCAAAAAATGCGAATTACAATAACATTTTCTACAATAATCAACTTCAACCACGCTATAATTAATCTATATTCGACGCTATGTATATTCACGTCAGGTTAATTGTTGTAGAAAACGACTAGAACTGTCGCGGTATAACTGATTGATATGTCTTTTACTGAAATGTTATTTATTCGTGACATTAACTTCTTCTTAGAGATGCTCATCCCAAGCAATGCTATTGCTGCTACGATGTTTGGCCAGGCGGTCGATATGCACCACTTTGATCACCTCTTGGTCGTCATCGAATTCAATAGATCACTTCGTTCATTCAATTAACCACCTTGTACGTACCCTCCCCCTTGGTCTTCAATTTAGGGGATTCTTCCTTTTCCCGTGGGTTATGTAGCTACAGTGCTCCTTCATCAAATCATTTGAGTGCCGTTCGTTTCAGGTTTCCTTGTTCTCGCTCGTTGTTGTTGATAGTTGCTGGTTTCGTTAACTTTGCATTTGTGAAACTTATACAACAGTACAAGTAGCAACAATGAAGCAGTCACCTTAGCTCCGAATGTCCGGCATTTTAGCTAATGGCACAATTATCTACAGGTCTAACTCTCTCCAGTTGGTCTTCTCTTATTTTTGGTAAAGAATCCCGTTCTGTAGAACCAAACTATCTTATTGTGCCTATCGTATTGTGAGTTTTAGTAATAGCGCTTGCAAACGGTATATGACTCCGAGCTAGTTAAGCATCAGCCTGTGCTTTAAAAGTGATTACTTGCTTTAGATCAACGTCATCCCCCTGTGCTATCTTCATTGTTTTATTTTCACGGGACCCTGTGAACCCGGTCTATCAACGTTGTAATTACTTTTACGCGGTCGTTTCTTAGAAACATTGTTACCTCATTGAGCAATGTGCTTGGCCCACTAACATTTAAGTTTAGTTTATTTTATATTCTTATACGATTTAAATTGTACGAAAAGTCAGGATGCGTTTCATACAAGCGCCTTGTGATAACATTACTGATAAAGAACAATTGTAAATGTTATACATCAACATTGAATATTTTATGATTTTAAGATTCTTCTAAATATTTTTTCTGCCTTTATGTTTGTCTATAACAAAACAAAATATATTTAATTTAGGATTTCGCGATCGTAAAGAAGGGAGAGCCTTACCGTAGGAGGGCTGCGCTTCAGCATGAATGGGCGGGCTCGAACGGAGTGATACTACGGTCTCACAGAAAACCGGTGTGAAACAGAACTTGCGTCGTATTTCATCGAGTGAGTAAGGATATCGAAGGCCCATACCCCAACCCCTTCCTATCCCCCCCAAGGGTGGCAACGCACTTGTGACGCCTCTGGTGTTGCGGATGTCTATGGCCGGCGATATTCGCTTAACATCAGGCAATACGTCTGCTCATTTGCTCCCTATACCATAAAGAAAAGGTGAGAGAGACACAACTCGCTTTAATTTTTCAACCTTAAAAAAATACAAGGACTGGCAGTTTAGTAATAGGCATGATGACAGTAAAGAAGGACCACTAAAATTATGTTTTTGTCTAATGAAATGGGTTCGTAGAGTACAAAAATCGTATATATTTTCATCTTTAGAGCAAGATTAATAGTTAAATAATTAAAATAAAAATACAGCAATCCGCCATGTTAGGCTGAACACCAATCAGAAAGAGTACGTGTGTAGCAGGTCGCTTTATTCGGATGTAACGACGATCACTTTGCTGTTTTTAAGAGTTATAATTGATACTGGTTGACAAATGATGATGTCGGGTCGCGCGACGTCGTAAATAGACGCCATGACATCACCGAGCGTATTGGCGTCAAATTTAAACTTAAAATTTAAATATTCTTCTAAAACTTTATTTTTTGTGGAAATGTAACTGTTTTTGACAGTATGAGATACTTCTGAACATCATAATCATAGAATAGTTTTTCAAAGTTAGCCATTATGCCTATTATTTCGATTAGCTCACAATGAACTATATATTGTTTTCGTGAAAAAATGTAATGTGTCCTACAATTTTTAATGATAGCATATGTCTGAAAGAAATTTTCAGGTCTGCGGGGCCCCCCAGAGGTTGGGGCCCTGGGTACTGACCCCGCGCGCCCACGTGGTAAAGACGTCACTGCCTAACACTGCTGTGGCCGTGTGCACCGCACACCTTGCGCTATAGGCAAAGACGCTCCTGGAGAACAAGTTGCGCGTGTTAGTTAGTAGGTAGAGTATAAATTACAAGAACTTAACTGTTTTTATTGATAATTATATTCATAAACTAGCTGACCGGGCAAACATTGTTATGCCATAAAAATAAAAAAACAAATTAGGGGTTGATTGATGGAAATTTAGGGTTGTATGTATTTTTTAATACTGTATCATAAAAAAAACAAAAATTTTGTATAAAAAATAAATAATTGAGGTTGACAACATTAAGGAGGATGAAAAATAGATGTCCGATTCTTAGACCTACCCGATATGCACACAAAATTTCACGAGAATCGGTCAAGCCGTGTCGGAGGCGTTTAACTACAAACACCACGACACGAGAATGTCATATATTAGATATAAAATACTACATTAAAAGAGCATTACGGTGGACTAATTATATTTTGTTGTAATATTAACCGGTAATAAAGAGAATATAAATTAATCTTAATGCAGAGTTTAATCATTAATAGACGTTTGAAAGTAAAATTATACAAACTGTTACTTTCTCAAGAACAGTCAAACAGAATATAAAATAATGGACAGAGGTCGTCTACGAATCTGCCTGAGTGACCTAATACGAACCAAAAAGGTAGGCTATTTTATCCTAAAAATTATCGATAACGTCTTAGGACTGTATGCCTATAATTTTGGTCGAATACACGAATTATTTACTGACAGATGGAATGTCAGTCTAAGTAGTAACAATAAAAAATATATATATATATATTATGAGTAGACTACAATAATTAATGAAATAGTCACAATCCTAGGTACGTCATTTTGTGTAAAAGAAATGTAAATCTCATCAACAAGGTATAGATCATTTTAGAGTTAATTAATACAGCTTAAATTATTATTAATTAAAAATTTGAGCATAAAAAATGTGGATGACATGAAATGGGGACCGTCTCTTGAAAAAAAAAAGGATCTCGCGCAAGTATAAATTAGATATATCGTTGAATGAGACAAAGGTTCGAGTGTCGTGTCATGCACGTCACGTCACGTACGTCAAAAGATGATAGGACATCTTTCTTCTCGCTCTAACAATGTAATGCCATAGTTTGGTTGGCCAGAAAATATTTGTTTTTGCTTTTTCTATTGGTTTTTACGTACATTTATAATGTCTATGTCTACGAATTATGTTCATGGCGTATGGCACTGTGATTGGCTGATATGATGCCTTGAGTGCACTTGTACCAACCAGGCTAAAGTATTTTATTCTAATGTTAGTATAAAAAACTTCTGTCAAATTAATACAAATTCCTTTGTTTATTTGTTAGTAAACTATCTTATAAAACATTCCATAATATGTTGTTAAGTTTCATGTTAGTACCATACATAATAATCATGATTGCAAATTGAGTGTTAGAAACAGAAGACGCGGTAAGTAAGCTGTCGAAAGTGTGTTTACAATGTCATAACTTTAAACTTCATGAAACATAATGTGCATATTTAATAAGCATAGCATAGTGGTGTGTTTAGTGTGTTCTAATATGTGTGTGATAAGGCATGACGCTTCTTAAACATATTGAAGTATAGTCGCATTTACCTCCAGAAAATTTCATTTTTCATTGGTTACAAGCAATGCAAAAGCTTTCTATATGGCTCCACTCTCAAATTTGCTTACTCGAGAATGAGAAGGTCTAGAGAGCCCACTGTTAGATAATATTTCAGTATTATGCAAAGGTAACGTTCACACAGTGTATTTGTTACACATACCAATAATAACACAATGACGTGATGTCAGAAAAATATTTACAATAATATTTATGTTACATAGTGAAAGTAAAGTCTTTAAATCATTACTATTTCAGCTACTACTGACAATGTGGGGAAAAATGAAGAAAGAAGAAATTAACAATAAATTTAAGCGACTAAATGAATCTGAGTCCATACTCATTGATAATGTTGGTATCAAATTGAAATGTAGAACAGATAAGAAGCCAATTCCTCTCGTATGGCGTTTGGGCCTCCTCAGCACCTGTCTGTTGTTGATACTGATCATGATCATGTGTATGACATGCCTCACCCCACTAGACTCTACCCCACACAAGAGCTTGTGGCGCACATCGGCACATGTCAATGTTTACACTTATACACACTTATCTAGCATGGCGATTCAGACAATGGCTTCAGATCGCCTGGAGACACCACCTGACAGAGTGGTCTCCTGCTATTACAATTTGCCTTCTGTAAGTGAAACTAAGCAGTTGCTACCCACCAATATAGACCCACATCTATGTACTCACATCAACATTGCTTTTGCTCGCATTGTCAATAAGCAGATAACACTAGACCATTACCAATACCAGCATATACACAGTGTGGTGAAACTGAAACAAAAGAACCCTGGGCTCAAGATTTTATTATCTGTTGGTGGATCTGGTAACGATAACGGTTTCCCGGATATGGTGGTGAACCATGCATCTAGAAAAGTGTTTATAAAATCCATTAAAAGCATTTTGAGAAACTATAGTTTAGACGGGATAGATCTCGACTGGGAGTTTCCGGCCTTGCACAGCGAGAAGATTGGAGCTCGCGAGAGACAACACTTCTCACAGTTGCTTCGGGAGATAAGAATGGAATATTACCGAGAGAAACGAAACTACATACTGACGATTGCAGCGGCGGCACCCGAGGCCATTGTCAACTTGGCGTATGACATCGATCAAGTTAACCAGTACGTGGATTTTGTGAACATTATGACTTACGATTACCATTTCTACAACAAGTACACTCCGTTTACTGGATTGAATGCTCCGCTTTATGCCAAAACCGGCGAACGAATGTATTTGGCAACTCTGAACGTCAACTACACGGTCCAGGTGTATCTCGACAAGGGACTCGACCGTAGCAAAATAGTAGTCGGTATACCAACTTTCGGGCACACGTTTTCCCTGGTAAACGCCAACAATCCCCGAGTGGGCAGTCCCGCCTCCGGCTTTGGGGCACTCGGTGGTTCCGGCTTTATCGACTATTCAGATGTGTGTGTTTTTCTGCAGAATTTTACTGACGTCACTGTCGTACAGGATAACGAAGCTAAGGTCCCGTACATGTACAGAAACACCGACTGGGTCTCGTATGACACTCCGCACAGCGTCGCGGAGAAAGCGAATTTTATAAGAGAGAATAATTTGCGAGGAGCGATGATATACTCACTGAACGCGGACGACTACGCGGGGGTCTGCGACACCGGTGCCGGGCGCACTGGCCAGTTCCCGCTGGCGGAGTCCGTGAAACGTGCACTAATCTTTGACGGCGGAGAGCCGTCGGAGCGAGTGAACAAGAGCGCCGAGTGAGCCGCGACCGTCACTGAGCATTGCGCGAAACGTTCTCATTGCGTGCATTTAGTGTAGAGAGTTACCTGTTTTTTCTTTGTCACATAAGTGATTTTATACATGGTGCAGTTTTTCATATCGGGCAAGTAGGCGAGCACGGGCACTAGCGCGGCGCGGAGCGGGCGAGTGGAGCGGGCGCGGCGCGAGCGGCCCGGGTCGCCCACGCCGCTCGGCGCGGCCGCGACTGGCCCGCGCCGTGCTCATCCACACAGAACCGCACGCGCCCGCGCCCGCGCCCGCGCCGCATACATTACAATTTTAATTAGCTTTTACAGTTGGAAAAAAAGCATAAGAATGTTACCTTACTGTTTGATTAACAGCCAGCGTTTACACATCACCGAGTCCGTGCACGACGTTGCGTGTTGCGGGTAGACCGCGGCACAGCCGCGCCGGGGTCGATGAATCGTTGTACACCATTCTTTAAAGATTGATGGGCACGGGATCGGGGAGTGGAGTGCGAGGCTTCCCCGCCTTCGGAAACTAATACTAGTCCTGTTCGTTTCATTATAAAGAGCAATATGTGATATGTAGTCAAATATTTTTAAGTAAGCTGTTTTCTAACACATTAAGGGAAGGCTGTCATTATCGCATTCAACCAGAAGGCAGTGTCATGCTTAAATTATTATATTTTCACGGTATTTTACACAAAATGTTTGTTGATATTCGCTACTCTTATCGAACCATATGGTATTTTTTAATTATCACATGGTGTCGGGCGATAGTACTAAGTAATCACTTATAATTTAAGATTGAAAGAGTGGTGCCAAAGTTATGATATACACGCATGTATTACATTGTATATAACGATTGAGCGAGCGTTTGCGTTGGGACAGAAAGTATGATAATTAGAGGCATATTTAGAACTGTGTGGTCATCGACGGAGCTGTTGACATTGAACACCATACTGGTGGAGGCCACGTGGGAGTGCCACACTACCATATATTACGCGCTCTTACAAGGTCCTAAATCGCATTTATATTGTACCTAATTATACATTACCTATACACTTTTTATTTGTATTTTTTATCTAAATTAATGTAACGTGAACCTCATCATCATCTACCTAGGAAACTCGAGAATTCTCAACTCTACTGATCCGAATTGAAAAACTACTTTATGTTGCATGAACTATGCTATATAACTATATTTACCGAGTAATGGTCTATGACATCACGCTTCCACTAACGGCAAATGATTATTCTTTCTGAAAGACTAGGACGAAGTTGCACCGATCGGCTAGTTTCATCCGCTAGGTCATTTAAACCGCCAGGAGACCTTTTAGATAGGCACAGGAGCATAAAACAACATTCAGCACTATGCCGTCACTTGTAAACTGTTCAATTGAGTACTGGTAAAGGGGAGAGGGTAGCAACCCTCGATTTTTCTCCATTGTTATATGATTTTTGTACGGCTTTGCGGAATAATCGGTCGGCCCGTAGTATAATATAAAATATACGTTTATGTGGAGTATAGAGCTAATAATTATTAAAAGTGTTCCGTAATAACTGATAATTATACCTGTTCCGTAATAATCGACAACTTAACAAAGCAGACAAACCATCATAGCTCAAAAATTTCACAAGTAAACAACAGTTTATTTATTATTACGTATTAAATTTTTTTAATAATAAAAGCTTAGGCTTACTTACTTTAAAGTTTCTCATAATTCATGATATAGGCGGCGGAAACTTTATATGCAACAAAGTTTCTTCCGTCCGTACGAACACTGCTGCGGCCACAGACACATCTAAAAACGACAACTGGATGGACTTTGGCAAAGCCAGAGGTACTTGACATTTCATTTCAGCTGTGCCTCTTCAATTTTCTTTGCGGCTAGAAATTTGCACGCGCGCCTTTGTCCGACCACGAATCATAACGCGGAGCATCAACGTATCTTCGAAGTTACAGGCGGATGCGTCTGCGCTTCCACAGATCCACTTCTCATAGGAAGCAACCCCCTATGTCAGCAGGTATTGATCGGAGCTAATGGTAATGTATTTGTGTAATCATCGAACTCGTCCGTGTCGACAAGTTAATTTTGTGAATTGAACTTTATTCTGTGCATTTAAATGTAATTTTTAGCGATTAAAAACATAGGTAGGTAAGCATGGCCTTACTAGTTTATATGACAAGTATTCCGCTTCAATAGCAGCTATTTAACCAAAAGTTTAAAGGAGTATATACCCACTTCGAAAACGATATCCACTGGTTATGAAATTACAGTGGTTTATGGGAAATACTTATATGTTAATATAAAACTCCCGTTTTAATTGCTGATAACTTTTGTTAAAGTTTATGCACTTAACTAACGGAAGGAAAAGCTTAATGTGATATTGTTTGTAAATAAAAGAACCTTTAAAAATAGACAGGAAGCTCTTTTAATATGGCACTACCTTACAGTACCTACCTACGCGTTAGAATAACGTTACAATATCTCTTCAAGGCATCGCGGGTCGTGGAGGAGGGTGCGCTCGTCACCGCGGCCGCGCGGGACGAATGGCTCTCTTGTATCTCAACAAAAACGAAACAAGCTGCGAATGTCCAGCACGCACCCCCTCACGGCGCCATTAAGTTTTTACCTACCTTATTAATTAAACTGTCAGCACTATTACTGAGGAAACAAATTATAATAAAAGCACCTAAAAACGTGGCACAGTACAGATACCCCATTGATATATATAGTTACATACAAGTATCACGCGCGTAATTAGTGAAAGGATTTTTAAACGTACTCGATGAGAGTAAATTTAAACAGGAAGGAATACCTAACCTTGTGTGCGTTCAGTTCCGTTTTCAGCAAGTAATTTATAAAAAAGTAACGCCACACGTAACTCAAAATCTTACACCATGTTTTTTTTTTACCTTTTTGTTACCATGATAATGATATGTAGCACATCAATGGTGTACCTCTTAACTGCACCTAAGACTGAATACAAAATTAGTGGCATCCACATTTGCTTAAACCTAATTATATGGCTGACTTGTGTATCAATAACATAGTGAAATGAGTGTCACATGAGCTGAGATGAAAAGGTACTCAAATGTGCACATTGAAAAATTGCACTGACAATGTGTGTACATCAACATGAGCTTTTTTACTCATTACATTACTCGAATAGGTCAAAGTGCGGGGTCAACAGCTAAACTTGTAATCTATTCACTTTATCTCAAGTCTCTCCGTTGTGCAGAACCTTAGAAGCCTGGACAACAGCTCACTCTAATTACAAAACGATTTCTTTAACCAAAAGCATTACTTTCACAAAGTAAGCAAAATAATATTCAATTAAATTCGGGGTTAACTTAACATATTAAAATAATGTGACCAGTGAGAACACCCCATTTGTTCATTATTACCAAAACTAACATAACAATATGTAAAAGAAAATATTGTTTTTAATAAGAGAGCAAAAGTAAAAAAAATTCAGAGTATTTCTGATAAATGCATATAACAAGTGAGCAACTTCAATAATTATTGCCTTACTTCGCTCAAATCCAATTCTCTAATACATTGTAGCTATTGTCAACATTTCTTATAAGTCTGCCTGACAGTCTCTGGCTCTCCACATATTTTTATTTAATGTTCCACCAATTATTGAATCAACATCTTTACGTCAAGATCTATTGCTACGAGCTTTCTGAGGCAGGGGTGGCGAAATATGGCACAACACAATATTTTGAGCACCCCACTAGCAGAAAGTTGATGAAGAGATTTAAGTTTATTATAAAGAAGTAGAAGATACTTGACTATAAAGTCATTAAACATTTCTACAGAAACAATGACACATTGAATTGGAGATTTAAATGTTTCATATTTACACTCATAATTCAAATACATCTGCTTAGGATGCAGAGCGTTCCCATGAATAATGCATAAAGACACTCAAAAACATAACCCTTCTTTTGGCGCAGTCGGGTAAATAGGTTCGCCACCCCTGATCTACGATATTAAACCTTGACTGCATAATGTTTCGAGTGTTTCAATCAATCTATTTAAACTAACATGGCATCACTAATAAAATATTGTTATTAAGAACAAAAACTGCTAATAAGTGCAAACCATGACTTTTAGTAACACATAAAAAAATTGGTTTGGGGAAAATTAGTGAAGCATTAAATGATTTGATTGGTATATTTTATATACCCATTCATCAAAAAGCTAATACGCCTAGACCCTCAAGATAGGAAAGATTAGCATAAACCCCATTTTCAGTAAATGTGCTTGATCAATTAATGTTTACAAAACTACAAAAAAAGTATATCAATATTTTTAGCAGTAGGAATGTTGTGAACAGCAACAAGTACTGGAGGCATGCTAATGTCTGCAACTCTTGTTGGGTGGGACATGTGGATGAGTGCCCTCCGTTTAGACTTATATGCTACGGTTACATCTAACATTGTAGATTTCACACAAAATGTAAATTCATCTGTATCACAAACTATAGTATACAATACTCTATACATCTCTATGATATATATGATAAAATTATGTATAAGTGTCGAGTATCTAAATAGTAGGATATGGCAACTTAATAACAACTTATTGTCTAGTGGAATACTCTATCAGCTAGAGTGGCGAGCGAGCAGTGCATGAGTTTCACAACACTGCAGCACTACCACCTACCATCACCACAGGCTAGTATTGTCTGCTACACATCAATATAGATATCACACAATCTCAATCACATACTCCAATACTTGATATGTTAAATTCAATAATACTAGTGTGCAGTGTTACCTCTGTCACTCTCGTTGTGTAATATCTTGGTCAAGTAATAATACACTTGACAATGGTTGTGTTCTCATGTGGTGATGGTTCACCGGCACCTGTAGGCAGATAATATTACAGCTCCTCTACATAATGGCCACTCAGGAGGCCATGCAACTGATGCAATGTATCTCTATACAATGACAATGTTCAGATTGACTTTTGTCATATTTAAGATCATCAAGAGGAGATATTTTAGTATATTTTCATGAAGCTTTCTTAAGCTGCACAGCTATCTAAAACCACCCTGAACCTTTAATTAGTATCTACATTAAAGTCATCTACAGCTATCTAATTAGTCAGTAAATCATAACAGGACGGTTCTGTCGACACAGTGATCAATTATCATAAAAGCAGCAACAATTTGATATGTGTATGACTACCACACTCACAGCTATACCGGGTATGAGATTCAATAACAGATCTGACTGTTACTCTAGTTAATGTTGAACCTTCACTAAAGCATTGGTGGTGCTCGAAAACTTTTGACCGATGAGAATTTTATACTTTTAATGAGAGACCAGGGATTTGAGCTGCGATTGACTTATCTGCTGTTCGTGTGGAGCGTTGGTGGCACAG
The DNA here is from genome assembly GCA_003709505.1 of Hyphantria cunea. Lineage (NCBI taxonomy): Eukaryota > Metazoa > Arthropoda > Insecta > Lepidoptera > Erebidae > Hyphantria > Hyphantria cunea. The sequence goes on from PKRV01001163.1 coordinate 43,043, forward strand.
TGTTACGTCTGCAGCCAGTGGAACATGAGGCTGTGGACAGTGGGGTAGTCGAGCTCTGCATTGGGGGAGCTCAAGAACTCCTTGAGGCTCAACGAACAGTCTCCGGACAGAGTCGCCTCTTTGAGCTCGGCGGCGGAGTGCGCAGAGTTGTCGTCGGAAGCGCAGTCGGAGGAGGCGCCGGGCTCCCGCCACTTGTCGTCGTAGTTAAGGTCACAGAGTGTGGGCGGCTCGTCGCCGTCGCTGAGCTCGTCGTCGAGCGCCAGCGCGCCGCCCTTGGCCCGCGCCGCGTCCCCGTCGCTGGAGTCGCGCGCGCTGCCGCCGCCTCCCTCGTGCTGACGTCGCGCATTCTTCAGAGCTCTGTAGCGACGGGAACGCTCTCGTTGAAGCCTTCGTTTCCTCTCGTCCGCTCGCTCCATTTCTTCGGGTGTTTTCTTTAGCGAGTTCTTACCGAAAAAATATCTCATAAACGACTCATCACAGTTCCGTTTTGATAGGTAGCTAGCCATTAGTTTGTAGTAGTATTGGTTATCCATCTCTTCGATATCTTTAGTGATCGGTGATATTCACTTTTCTTTACAAAACAATAACTTTATGCAGATATCCTCGAAATTGCGAAATAAAAATAATGAGAACGCGACAGTCGATGACGTGACGTCATTGTGTCACTGACATCTTATAACGTTTTGTTGCTTTGTTTTGTGAACTCGTGGACATCACACACATGATACGTTTAGCTTATTGGAGATTCAAATTGGCTATCCGCCTTGGTTTCGCACGGTTTTGATTTTTTCGATTTGGGCTTTCGCGTATGAGGTTCGTTTAAAGGAACATATTTTTAGTGTCTTCGAATATTCTTAAAATATAATGGCGATCGTAATAGCTCCCTGTGTGCATTTCCGGTGCTGTACTTTCGTGTCAGAAATGTGTGGGGTAAATGAAATACGAAATCGCTTAATCAAAATATAATTTAAAATATAAAAGCTTAGAATACGGCTATCTCGGTGCGCTTGATGGCGGCGAGCCCGTCGTCCCAGGTGAGCATGGCGTTGAAGGAGAAGTAGAGGGCGACGGCGGACAGCATGTGCCAGAGGTCGTGCGAGTCGTAGAAGTGCAACAGCATGCACTCGTGATTGCGGTGGCGCGATAGCGCGGGCGAGAGCGACCAGGCCGAGCTGCCCGACACGAAGAAGAACAGCGCCGGCGCCCACGCCAGCGCGCCGCCCGCCAGGAACGTCCACGCGTACCAGCGCAGCCGCTCGCCGTGCAGCAGCTTCATGGCCAGGTAGAACACCATGTACAGCAGCGTGTTGGCCAGTAGCACGAACAGTAGGTGGCTGGCGAAGTCGCCGCCCTGCGTGAACAGCCCGTACAGCGCGAAGCCCCAGTTGACGGCGTTGGCGATGAGCAGCATCACCATGCGCGAGATGTACAGCGGCCGCAGCCCCACGCGCGGCAGCGACCGCAGCTCGCGCGCCGCCACTTGCAGGCTCTCCTTCTCTGCCAGCAGATGATTACAACTCGCTCATAAACGCCTTAACCTTTCAGCGAGTCGATACGAACTTGTTATAACAATATACTTAGTCATTAGATAATCGTAATTATACCAGTTATACATATTTGTTATCACGGACATTTGTCAACAAATCTTCACGGACTTACTTAATTATCAGTTTATGGTCGGCGCGCCTGGCCTCAGGGTGATTGTAAACTAAATAAGAAGGTTGAACTAGTTGTCAATGTGTTCGAGGGCACTGTCTTTCTCAAAATGAGCGTCAAACACCACGAAACTTTCATACCCCGAATTGTTATTAAGAATTTCCTTTAAGAAAAACTCAACAACACTCTTAGTCCGACCTGGGAATGCAACCCGAGACCTCTTGTCCCATACAGTATCCGCTAAACCAACGAGGTCGGTTTGTTTTGTTATTATTTTGTGTTGCTTATGGTATCTAATAACTACCGAGGCGGAACTGTCCGACGTAGTAGATGCGCAACGAGATGATCAGGAAAGAGAAGATGTGAATCACGGCGAACAAACTCCAGAAGAGCGGCCCGCCGCCCAGCACACCCCACACCACTGCAACAGTGTTCATAGTTATTAATTGACGATTTGCTGCATACAGTGGCTATATTTCACGCAACTGGACACTGTCGGTGCAGGCGCTTGTGGTGTGTCCGTACTCGCTCAGCGTAGGCGTGTGTTGCGTGTACGTACACGTTAAGCGTAAGCGTGTGTAGAGTGCACGTACCGAGGAAGAGCAGCACGGCGAGCACGGCGAAGGTGGCGTGCGCGCGCGCATTGATGTCGGGGTGGCGCGACTGGTAGATCTTGATCATGCTCAGCACCGCCAGCACGTACATGAACGCCGTGTCTGAAGGACGACTTCCACATTTTAATGCACTACACGACGAGGTATTATTCCCTAATCTACTTATCGATAGAAAAAAAATTGAATTCACAAAAAAAGTCGCAGAATTTTGCTTAGATAGTTAGAGTGCAGGTTACCGAACTGAAAGTTGAGCCTGTTAGGGCAGATGTGGTAGGCGGCGGACAGCAGCGCCACCATCATCATGGCCGCGCCCAGCGACGACAGCAGCCCGTAGTGCGCCGGGATGCCGTACTCCTGCACATACCATTCCTTGCGCTTACCGCTTCGCTCTATTCTACATTCATACATCAATGTTTGTTTTTGTTTAAATACATCGTGAAAAATTTAAAATCTTAAACCGCTTTAGAGAAAAGAATCTCGAATGGTGACCGCAAACATATCTGAGCGTAAAATATCGTCGTTTAATCTAAGTTACCGCAGAGCCACCGAACGGTAACTGTGACTTGAATTTGAACAGCGATGCGATATCATTATTGCTCTCTAAATCTTAACAAAAATGTGTACGATTTGAATCGAATTTCTTTCGTTAGAAAAATGGTCTCCACTTAGAAGGATTTTTATATGTTTTAGAGAAGGACACTTTATCGAAATCAAATCGCTGTTAAAAGAATGTTATCCATACCTCGTTCCTGGGTTTACGTTTTCTCCTCATCTTCCTGCGACGAACTTGCAGCATGAACAGCGCACCCAGTAATAAGTACCTGTAGCAGAGCAAATAAGTGCTTCAAAACGTGGCAACGTGCTGTTAGAGGAAAAAGCGCTCATTTCTTTCAAAGACAACTCCCGCGCTAGGAACGTATCTCGTGTCGCGAGGAACAAACACAAAGAAGATTTACACTCAGAGTAACAATTAGTGGATCAACGTGGGAATGTGTGGATATTAGTTAGCGCAGCGGCAAGCGGCGCAGTGCTCGCAAGAGTCACCGCGACACGCGTGCGCTCGTGGCCATGAGCCGGAGTCGCTCACCCGACGTTGCTGTACACGTGGTTGAAGTCGGAGAGCGAGCCGGCGGGGTGCGCGCACAGGAAGTTGTAGTAGCAGATGTCCAGCGAGCCCCACAGGTTCATCACCTGCACACGCCACACTCTCAACGACAACGACACAGCAGTCCACACACCGTATGCTCCTAGAGAGATCTCGATTGTTCGTCGTAAGTTGTGGGTTTGAATTCAAAAGAGGCAAATTTAAACAAATGAAACGCTAATGGTTTATACATTTTAAATATGGAATTAAATCTCGCGAGGCATTTTTACATTTGTAATTAAGTATTGAAATGAAAAGCAGTTATTATTAGAATTAAATAGAATCGATGTCATGAAGGAATGGCGGTTAGCGCCAGGTACATGAATAGTTTTCAGGTCATTGTTTAGGAAGGTTTCGGTTCAGTATATCACGTCGGCTAGACGAGTTACATTAATTTTTCTTTTTTATTTTAATTATGTTGTAAGTAAGTAAGTTTGTTGTTTCTGTATACTTTGCCTTGTCAGTATTTTACTATATTCATAGATTAGCACTATAGTATACAATTTTATCTGGGTTTCTGTTGCGCGACACATCGCGAGCGGTGTCGGCGTCGCTACTATTTATCAATTCGTGAGTATCGTACGTGTGACCGTAGTACGGAAGCAAATTTAAATACGTAGGCACAATTTCACCGTAAAGAGGAGCTAAATTTCAAAAAAATCTATGAACGAATCAGTCTGACCGGCGTGTTATAGTGAACAAAAATGTGTGGTATAAGGAGATGTGGTATAAGGCTTATGATTAGCAGTGTATCATTGGCGCCTGTTGTCTCTGTAAGTGTGGTGTGTGGGCGGTGGTGTGTGTCTGGGCGGTAGTATGTGTGTGGTGGTGTCTGGGCGGTAGTATGTGTGTGGTGGTGTGTGAATGGTGGTGTGTGTGTGTGTGTGTGATAGTGGGTGGGCGGTAGTATGTGTGTGGTGGTGTGTGGGCGGTGGTGTGTGTGTGTGGTAGTGGGTGGGCGGCAGTATGTGTATGGTGGTGTGTGGGCGGTGGTGTATGTGTGGTGGTGTGTGGGCGGT